>OZ023275.1:30535367-30841297 GCA_964007475.1 Hybos culiciformis
TGCAGTCCTTTTTTTCTGCCTTTTATCATGGAAATATTAATTACGAAACATATTCATACTGTGTGCATGCAATTTGTAATTCAAACAAAATTTCCCGAATAATTTTTTTCTATTTTTTTTTTTTTTGAAAGAATTTTGTTCTCTTTCAACTTTCTTTCAATATATTGCAGAGTTTGTTCCAGGAATCTGGGAAAAAAAAAATTCAATAGAATATTTAAATAGGATGAAAAATAAATGGATTTTGACTTCATGTTCACATTTTGCTGCATTTAAATTAGTTTTTGAAATGAAATGAAAATAGTCCATATGGATTCGGTTTTACATTTCAACTTTGAAAATAATATCCATGCATAATAGTTGGAAAATTCTTGAAAAATATACGAAATAATTAATTTTTTTTTTCTAAATTTTTTTTATTAAATAGAGAAAATTTACTGAGTTGCAATAAAATATTTTAAGATTTTGCGTAAAATAAAGTCATTTAATCACTTTCGTAATCATATCTTAATCTCTCTAGTAACGGTAGGAGTTAAATTACAATAATTAAGCTCTTGCAAAAATGAAATTGATGAAATAGTAGATTACAATACATGGTAAGAAAATTTGTTATTCTTGCGAGTTGTGTATACACACAAACACATAGACACGAGTCATATTTATATCACGAGACCGAAGGTCGAGTGATATAATATTGACGAGTGTCTATGTGTTTGTGTGTATACACAACGAGCTGTATAACAAATTTGATTACCATGTATTGTATACTGCTTTAACGTGCATGGGAGAGGGAGTTGAAAACAATACATTTACAATGACAAAAATAAACAAAAAAGTTCAAAATGAAGCAAGGAAATAAAATTCAATTAATACGGAAGTAAATTTATTTCTCGAAATGATTTCAAACCGGATGATTTAAGATCAGCTAATTCCTAAAATATTAAAAAAAAATTAGTAATTTTTCCAAAAAAAATTATTCATTTTCTTTTTTGCAAAAAAAAAAATCGAATAATTTTTTTTCAGAAAAATTACTAATTTTTTTTTTATTATTTTAGGAACTAATGGTCTTCTTAAATTTTATTTAATTTTATTTTTAATTATTAAAAAAAATAATAATAATTTTATAATTATTTTTTTTTATAATTAAAAATAAAATCAAATAATAAATATATAGTTATAATTTATATTTACAATAAATAATCTCCTTGTTGCTGCCATTTTCCTCGTTTGTTGATAAAAGAAAAAAAAATTCTTACTTGACATTTGACAGCAAACTTTATAATTTAATTTATTTCAGTTTAGATCAAACTTTTACAAAAATAATTTCAATTTAACAATTCAAAATTACAATTAAAATTACAAAACAATAATTTATGTACAATTTAAATTTAATATAATATAATATAAAATTTACAAGTTAAAATTTACAATCTAGTTACTAGAAAAAAGTTTTAGTTTTAGTGTTTCTTTTGATACAGAAAAATCAATTAAATGTTTATATTTGTTTCCTGTCAAGAGCATTCGATTGATTGGTTCGTTTTGTCCATAGTTCGTTCTGTGGAATTTAAGAGTAAAAAGGTCAGGAGAACGGAGGAGGGTATCGCTGCGAAATACGATTCGCTGAAAAATAAAGGGAGAGATAATATTTTCATTGATAATTTGAGTTATGAAAATTACATCTGACACTTCGCGTCTTTTTTTTAGGGGAACTAAATTGATTAATTTTAGTCTGTTTTCGTAAGGTGGTAAAATTAAAGGATTTGACCACGGGAGGTGGCGAAGGGCGAATCGTAAGAATTTTTTTTGAATAGATTCAATGCGATCAATATGCACATTATAGTGAGGTGACCAAACTTGACTAGCATATTCAATATTGGGGCGGACAATTGTAGTGTATAGAATTTTAAGAATATAAGGATCGTTGAATTCACGCGAAAATCTTTTGACAAAACCAAGCATGGAATTGGTCTTACTTATAATATTGTCGTAGTGGAGTTTAAAAGTTAGTTTTTCGTCATAAAGAACACCCAGGTCTTTGAAAGTGGTTACTTTACTAATTGCGTTATTATTGAAAGAATACGGGAATATGATGGGGCTTTGCTTACGAGTGTAAGACATGAACGCACACTTACTGATGTTGAGAGACAGGTTATTAGATTGGCACCAAGTATAGAAGCGATCTAAATCTCCTTGGAGGAGGATTGCATCTTCAACTGATGTGATTTTTTTAAAAATTTTCATATCGTCCGCGTAGATTTGAAGCTCACTATTTCGTATTATTGAAATGACGTCATTTATGGAAATAATAAATAGAAGGGGACCGAGATGACTACCTTGAGGAACTCCTGAATTGGCTTCATAAGCTGAAGATATAGAAGATCTAAAAATTACATTATAAGTGCGATCCTTGAGATAAGAGCCAACCCAATTAACGAAGTAAGTAGGGAATTTCAACTTATTTAACTTGAACAGAATTACATTATGAGGTAGAAGGTCAAAAGCTTTGCTGAGGTCGGTGTAAATGACATCAGTTTGAAATCCCGATTCAATAGATTCGACAAGAATAGAAGTTGTTTCAAGAAGATTAGTGATGGTTGATTTCTTTTTCATAAAACCATGCTGATTGGGAATGAGAATGTTTTTACAAGGGTCATAAATTGAGTTGTAAATCAAAAGTTCAAAGAGTTTAGGTATAGCAGAAAGGTTAGCAATGGGACGGTAGTTTTCAACATCTTGTTTGGAACCCTTCTTGTGAATAGGCTTAATAAAGGCTTTTTTCCAAAAAGAAGGGAAAGTACAAGACGAAAGGGAAAAATTGAAAAGAGAGGATAGGGGTGAGGCCAGAGATTCAGCGCAATTTTTTAAAATTGCTTCAGGTACGCCATCTGGGCCCGGGGTGAAGTTATTGCGAAGTTTTTCCAACTGTAGTTTCACTTCATCAATGTCGAAATATATGTTTAGGGCAAAGGGACAACGGGATCTTTAATATGGGAAAAATTTTCATCAGAAATGAGAAAGGCTGGGTTACTATATGGAGCTGAAAAATGAGCCTTGAAAAATTCCGAAATGATTTTGGATTCATTACTCTTACGTCCGTTGAATTCAAGAAATGTTGGGAATTTGTCGCATTTTTTTTCAACATCTTGTTTGGAACCCTTCTTGTGAATAGGCTTAATAAAGGCTTTTTTCCAAAAAGAAGGGAAAGTACAAGACGAAAGGGAAAAATTGAAAAGAGAGGATAGGGGTGAGGCCAGAGATTCAGCGCAATTTTTTAAAATTGCTTCAGGTACGCCATCTGGGCCCGGGGTGAAGTTATTGCGAAGTTTTTCCAACTGTAGTTTCACTTCATCAATGTCGAAATATATGTTTAGGGCAAAGGGACAACGGGATCTTTAATATGGGAAAAATTTTCATCAGAAATGAGAAAGGCTGGGTTACTATATGGAGCTGAAAAATGAGCCTTGAAAAATTCCGAAATGATTTTGGATTCATTACTCTTACGTCCGTTGAATTCAAGAAATGTTGGGAATTTGTCGCATTTTCTTTTACTATTTACAAATTTCCAAAAATATTTAGGGTCAGTTTTAATTTTATTTGACGTTTCATATAAATAGTCGTTATATTTTTGCTCAGAAAGGGTCTTAAATTCTTCGAATAAACTTACAAAGGCTAAATGGTCGCATCTACTTCTAGATTTCAAGTAAGTTCGCCAAGCCTTATTTTTTTTATTTCTGAGAGCTTTTAAGTGAGAATTGAGCCAGATAGGACTAGAATCCGATTTTTTGTCAATGGTAATTGGGATAAATTGTTTAAAAGCTTCATAAACAATGCTGTAAAAACTACTTATAGTAAGGTCGATGTCTACATTTTCAAACAATGTAGAGAAGTCGTAAGAAAGAAAGAATTGATTTAAACCTACGAAGTCAGCTTTGCTAAAATTGTAGCAATACAAACTAGCAGCGTCAGGTTCTATAGGACAGTCAAGTTGCATAGTAAAGCAGATAGGTGGGTGATAAGGATCAATATTTACAAGAGTTGAAACACAGTCAAAGAGAAGGGTATTATTCCAATCAGAAGAAAAGATCAGGTCAAGTTGTTTTAGAAGGGAGTTTTTTACTTTGGAAATTTGCTGGAGAGAATGACTATTGATGCAATCTAGGAATAGAATATCAATCTCATGCGAAAGTTTCACAGGAACGAGATATGCTTCGTCATGTTGCGTCCACTTTAAATGAGGTAAATTGAAGTCTCCACACAAAATAAACTCATCAGAAGGATTTAGTTGTGGAATGATAAAATCAATTGCCCTTAAAACTCCAGAGTAAATATCAATATGGGAATTCGGTGAAATGTAAGCGCAAAACACATAAATGTTTTTTAAAGCGAATTCAATTTTGACACAAATTATTTCAAGGGAGTCTGTATTAGGGATGGATATTTCAGAAGAATGGAAGGAATTTTTTATAGCAATCAGAACTCCTCCTCCTTTGGGTGTATTATTAGAAGAAGGACTCATATCTAGGTATCTATCTCTTCTGAAAGTGGCGTAGCTATTACCAAAAAGTTCAAGGTTATTTATCGAAGAATGTAACCATGTCTCCGTCAGAGCATATACGTCAAAATCAAGGTTCACCGAATTAAGATAAACGTCTTTGGTCTTAGTGCGTAGTCCTCTAACGTTTTGGTAATAGAAGGAGAAATTAGACCGAGGGGGTAAGGGAGAAGGGGATTTAGTACTAATAGTTATAATTTGTCTTTGATGCATGTAAGGGACGAAAAAACTTGTCATGGTTCTCCCGCACCCTTTGAAGAAAAACTGTACGGTTTGATGAGATGTGGGATGCGTAAGATTTTAAGTCAGAAGCAACATCTTTGGAACTTAGGCCATAGGCCTCATGAAATCGGTCGTATGTTTGGCGCAACCTGGAAGCGTCGTGCGGAAGACCCTCTTGTTGAATGAGGATTCTGAGGTGTGTATTAGTCATTCCATCAATACAGACTGAGTCTTCCTTATCATGGAGATAGGCCAAATAAAGTCTAACATTGCGTAGTAAATGAGTGTCCCTTAAACGACCGAGGATATACCTGCTATTTTCGTCGTAGGTGCTTTTTGTTAGCTCAACAATAGGGGGAAAAACCGGATCAAAGAGAGAGGGATGAGGATTACAAGGAAGTGCCTTATGTGAGCTAAAAGAAGGTGAAAAAGGAGGTATGGGAGATTCATAAGACACAGCGGGAGTAGGACATTCAAAAGGGGGTGGAGATTGTAAAGGTAAAAAGGTTGAAACTTGGGGGTTATGATTTGTAGGAAGAAGGATTTGTTGGGTTCTATGGTTGGTAATTTCAAATGGGGAAGGGATTTGTAAAGATAATAAAGGGGATGTATTTGGT
The DNA here is from genome assembly GCA_964007475.1 of Hybos culiciformis. NCBI lineage: Eukaryota > Metazoa > Arthropoda > Insecta > Diptera > Hybotidae > Hybos > Hybos culiciformis. Next base: position 30,540,756 of record OZ023275.1, read on the forward strand.
GGATTTTGAGGATTTTTTTTAGAAGGATTGGTTATTTCAAATGGGGAAGGGATTTTTAAGGATAATAAAGGTGATATTTGTGGTGGATTTAGAGTGTTTTTTTTTGAAGTACCGGGATTAAGAATTCCACTAGAACGAAAATTTGGGTATTTAATTTTTTGTTGTGTTTTGGTTTTTACTGTTTCAGGGTTATTGTTTTTGATTATAATATTAGGTATAATGGAGCTGTCCTGTTTTGGGTTTTTATTTTTAATGTTTTGTTTCGTTTTGTTTGAAAGTGTGTGGTTGCTTTGTGTGTTGGAGTTAATACTTAAACAGTTATTCCAGTTGGACATCTCCATTCCATTATGATGACAACAAAAATAATGACAACAAAGATATTTTCAGGGTTACCATTGTTCTATTTTTATTCATTTTGTTTTTTTGAATAAAAATAAGTGCAATTTTTGAAGTATGGTTTAAATTTTTGTACTAAAATCCAACCACACTCGTTTAAAAATTTAGTAGTAGAGGTTCGAAGATCCTTTAAAAATAGTAGATTGAAACACATGTTAAGAAAATTCATCGACTGATCGACTGGCCGCTTTTTAGAAAAAAAAAAATAGCCGCGTATTTTTTTATTGGTTCTTTTTTTTTTTTTTTGTTTGCTCAGAGGGAAAATATAGATTAGCTCAGAAGAGAAATATAGATTTTTAGCATTATAAACTAAGCTTTGTTTGACATTGATATGATGCATGTGAGAGGTATACATTTGCAATTTTTTTTTTTTTTTGGTATTTGTCTGTTTGAAATATTGTGAGTGTGAGTGATATTATTTTTGTTTATAGTATTACGCAGTTCAAAATGAAGAATGTAAATACAATATAGAGCAATGTAAATACAATTTACATCACAGGGAAATGTAAATACAATTTACATTCCTCTATAATTGCATGTGTATTGATGCATGTAATGGAGTATTTACCGAGCTAAATTTGCGAATGGAAATACAACTTACCGAAGCCATGCGCATTAAAATTAATTACGATTTCTGTCGATTTTTCCTTAATGAACACTTGTGTGTGGAGATTATTTAAAATTATGTATTGATAATATTTTTTATTAAACAAATACGAGAGCCTTGCACTTAGTGCAATTAAAAACTCAAAATTTTAGGATACTAGAAATGTTACCAGCGGCAGACTGGCAGTCGGGCATACTGGGCAAATGCCCGGTGGGCCTACAGTTTTTTTTAATATTATATTCAAGCTTACGAAACTTATAGAATTCAAAGTAATATTTTAATAATTTAATTATCCAAGAAGGAATTTTCTAAATTAAACAATTACATATTTAAATTATTGGAGCGATTTCACAAAATTTTTTTCTTCAAATAAGTGTTTGTTTCCTTTTTAATTGCCAAACACGTACATCTATCTGTACATCTATCTGTACTGAAATTTAAAATTTGTTCTCTTCTCTCGCTATAGTCGTTCCTTTCAAAATGCCCAGGCCGAATTTTGGTGCCAGTCCGCCGCTGAATGTTACCACTAGGTTTCTATAATGTTTTAATAAAAGATAATTCTCAAGTCATCGGTAATTAGTAATATGATCATAATTTTACTAAATATGAATATAAATATATTCTTAATATTATTAATTAAATATTTAAACATTTTTATTAAAATTTAAATCATAAAAATATTTTTATTTCCATTCATTATTATATTCAACATTTTCAAAGTAAAAGAAATTTCTAGTTTTTCAGTGTATCTATTTTTAATACGCTTTAACAGTTTTGTTCAAAGGTCAAACATATATAGCAAAATAGGACAACATTTAATATTTGAATACACAATTGATGAAAATCTCATGAATTTGATAAAAAGTTAAATATTAGGGTTTGTTAAAATAGTTATTGAAATATTGATTTGCTTGCTTGTAATTATGTATCTTACTGGATGGTTTCGAAGATTAAAACTTAAATTATTTCTGAATGTGTACGTAAAATTTGAATAAAAGAAAATAATTTTCATTTTAATCCGGACTAAAAATCTTGGTTAAATATTTGATTAATTTTGATCAAAAAAAGAAAAAAAAAATAAAAAAAAATAAAATAAAAAAAAAGTCAAATAATGTTCATATTTATTAGATTTTTGCTTCAATTTTAAAATAATAACTACAGAACTTTGAAAATTGAAATACTTTAAAATGAAATACATGACATTTAATTGAAAAAATTTTCTTTATTTTTTTTAAGTCCGATTAAAAAAAAGATTTTTAATCTAGACGTCGAAGATTATTTCGAATTTTCCTACAAAAACACATTCAAAAATAATTTTAGTTTTAATCTTCGAAACCATCTAGTATAAACACTAAGTAACTAAACAATAAAGACGATTTGAATCACAAAATTGATGTAAATCAATTTATAGTAATCAAATCTAATTTTTAATCTTTAAAACATCTTTCTTTTGTTATAATAAATAATATATTTTGGTTGACTGAGCTACCGCTGTTTTTGGGAAATAATGTCAAATTCAAAAGATTTTAAAACTAAATTAGGAAAAAAATTATACAGTCAATTCCATTAAAGTACACAATATTAATGGATAGACAATTTAAAAATAATTTATTTTTTCGTCCAGGTAGAAAGTTAAATTTTAAAAAATTTTTTTTTATTCAAAACAATTTTCTGGGAAATAGTGATGGAGATGAAGAAAAAAAATTTTTTTGAAATAAATCATAAGTTTCATATGTGGATTTGACTTAAATATATGAAGCTATAAATTTAAATATTTATTAGGAAAAAAAAAATAAAATAAAATTTGATGTTCTATAAAGTCATAAGTATTCGTTAACAATATTGACAAAAAAAAAAATTTAAAGTTCTTAAGTCTTGAATAATAAATTTGGGAAACTTACTGATGGTATTTTTGAATATTTTTATTTATGATTTTGATACTAAAGAGATAAAGTTTTATTTAAGTTTTTGAACATTCAGTTCAGTAGTTCAGAAAAGAGAAACTATCATAAAGAGACGAAACATTTTTAGTCGATTATGTTATTCAATGATTAATTATTAGATTTGTTCGGTATCTATAGAACCATCGACAAAGATTGGCCTTATTATTTTTAAAACCCAAAATATTCGGTTTATTTAAAAAATCTAAACTTTAATATACAAATATTTGAATAAAACTTAAATTTTTTGGCATTCAAAACAAAATTTATTTGGGTGCAAAATAGTTGAATCAATGTTTAACCTTGATAACGTTTATAAATATACACTTTAAGGAACCGTTAGCATAAAAAAATATATAAAAAGCTTTATTCTCTATCGTCTCATATTCAATGTAAAAAAAATACTTCGAATTTTGTAGACAAAAATATAAAGAATATTTTAGTTCCTAAATTCTTTCACATTTAGATTATTGTAAAAAAAAAATAATAACATTTAAAATTACTTAAATATGCCAATTTACATTTAAAAAAAATTTCTATTTCATAACGGGTCTCATAACATATGCTATGCACTATATATGAATATATCTATATGTAAAATGTATCTACAGCAGTCTAGATTTTGTATCTTTATTTTTTTATTCAAAATTATTATTATAAAAATATAAGGCAATAAGTATAGTTATGTATGAGAATCCCCTTTTACATATATATGTAAGACTTATTTAAGTAATTTTGTGCCAGGATATAATTATAGAAATAAGAAAAAAACAAAAATAATTATAAAATTTGTCCTTTCTGTCTCTGGTGATTTAAATAACAAAACATAATTTTTTGCCAGTGCCGTAAGATTTTTTTTACACAATGTAATCAATGATTGTAACATTATTTTTGATCTACGCTTACCTGTGTTATTATTAGTGCATGCTTGTGTGGTTTAAGAGAATTAAACTTCAAATATATTTCAATACATGATGCATAATATATTTTAATACTTGATGCATAATTTTTTTTTCCAATGTTCAATAATGGGGAAAGAACAAACAACAGAAAACTATCAACTTTTTTTATTTGTTTAATTCGTATCGTGATATTAAACGGATTATGAAAAGTAAATATAAAATAAACCTTTAATGTTTTATCTTAAGTTGTCAACAGCAGATTTCTCTATTATTTTAAGCGCCTGAATAAAGAGAATCATGAACTTTAAAAATTATTCTATAGGAATGTAATCAAGTATTATTTGGCACTTTGTGGTCTTGGACATTAATTTCCAACTGATTCAGTCTAATAATAAGGTTCATTATAAAGATGGACTTATTTTGCTCTAGTACAAAACACTTGGATTTTATTTCAGAAAACGTTCATTATAATTTACATCTATGATGGCAGCACAAAATTATATAGACTCTTTATTTTAAATTTATTTTTCAGTGAAAATAAATATTTCACTTAGCTTTTGACTTCATTGCGCTAACAGTGTATACATTTTTCTGTTCTGAACTTTATAAATTTTTATTAATATTAATAATGAACAATATATTAAATGAGATGGAAATATTTTGGGGGTGGTTTGACTTGACTGTAACATTAAGAAAATTTATTTTGAAAAACAAAAAAAAAAAAATAAATAAATAAATAAAAAAAAATTTTAAGGCTGAAGCACTTTATTTCAAAGGGTTAAATTTATGTCTGTTTACATGTGTTCTGGTTAATTACAGGTTGAAAATATTTTCTGCTCAAGGAAAAATAATTTAGTTAATTTTTTTTTTTTTTTTTTTTTACCATGCTTTTTTTTTTTTTTTCGGGAAACAAAATATAACACCTTTATAATTATTTGAAGAAACAATTTTTAGGCTTTATGTTTGGTGTGTTTTAAGGAATATCATTTTCCTAAATAAATTTTAAAGTTTTATCTTTATGTGGCAAGTGATGGTTTTAATTACACAAAATGTTAAATTAATGCAACTTTATGGTTATTTATTTTTTTTTTTTTTTGAAAAAACTATATAGTTTAATTACATTTTATGTTTACGGTAAAGAAAATAATTTTTAATAACAATTTCTTAGAAGTAAAATTTTTCTTGTTAAAGTACTTTTTTTTAATGTTGTTTGACACTAAAACCGAAAAAAAAAAATTATTTTAAAGAAAATAAATGAAAATTTTGTTGAAATTAGTTATAAAATTAGAGCCAAATTGTTGGTTATAATATATCTTTTAAATTTTTATGTTTTTCATATTTAATGTTTTAGTTCTTGACAGCAAAATAATATAATGTGGAATTGTACATGTATAAAAGTTGATATCAAATTTTTTTTTTAAAAAGAAAAACATTTGGGTTTTAATTAATTACCAAACCACCAAAGATAAAATTAAAATAAGATCGCAGTGATATGGGTGTGCTTATGCAAACAAATGACTTATTTTTTTTTATATAGAAATTAAATGAAAATTTCTTTTTTAACTAATAATTTTTTTTAATTTTGACATTAAAAAAAATAAATTAAAATCATAATTCAAATGAGAGAACTTTTGCAAAAAAAAAATATTTAAATAGTGAAAACTTTCAAAGCAATGAAAAATTCTATTTTTATATTTAAAATATAATAAGTTTATATTGAAATGTCATTTGCAGAATATTTAAAAATAATTTTAAATAATTAACGATTTAATTTTAGGAAAAAAAAAATTCTTATTTTAATAATCATAATAAGTCCTTTGTTTAACTAATTATTGGTAGACAATAATTTTTTTTTTTAGTGGGAAGTCGTAAAAAAAACCGAATTGTAAAACTAATTTAAATCCGACTGTATTTGGCCCTTCAACCAAAGGAACGTGCTTCTCTTTTCCGAAGAATGAAAACCTTGTTGAAAAATGGATTAAAAGTATTCCAAGGAAAGACGAAATAAATACAAAAAATGCTGGTGTTTGCAGTCTACATTTTGATCAAAGTTTTACATTATCTGACTTGCATATTTCTTTTGAAGGCATTTGCGAGTGCGGACAAAGCTTTATGCAGGTTTATGATAAGGTGCTATCCATTTTTAGGAATATTTAATTAAACAACTTCACAAAGCTTGTATAAATTCAAACCTTAATCAACCAAAGGAGAGGAAAAGGAAGGCTGACATTTTTGAGAAGTCAAAGAAAACACGTAAGATTTAACTCAGTCAATGAATTTAATTTAATTTATAATTATTATTATATTATTTACATTTTGAAAGAATTTAATTTTTTTTATTTGACGAATTTTACAAGATATGTTTTCCATTCATTTTTATTCTTTATCTTTAGTATGTTTTTATTTTAGACTGATTAATGGAACAATTGTGATAAAATACAATAAAATTGAAGAAAACTAATTACTTTATTAATATTATGTTTATTTTTTTATGTAATTTTAGTTTACTTAACTTTATTTTTCATTTTAATATTATATATTAATTAATATTTAGTTAAATAAATAATATTGAAAATCACCAAATCAAATAAATTATTTAAAAATTTAAACTTGATAGGTCTTTTTGTATCAGATGATAGTTGTCAAAAAATTTGTTGCTCCGGCTTGTAATTCAAGTCGGCTTAGGATAAATATATAGAAAATATTGCATTTAAATTCTAGTAGATGAAAACTCATACATTTTTATTTTGTCAAAAACTTTAAATTCGTTTTACTCAAAAATATACTTTTTCATATAAACTGTTATTATACTGACCAGACGATTTTATAATTTTTAAAATTAACCTCCTTGCTCTACATTGAAGCTTCTGTAGGAGGGAAAACATCATAAATGTTACACTCGAACAATAATCGGAATGTGGGTTAATCAATGTAAAACATTGATTGAATGCAGCTTGATATGAAAGTTTTGTCTTATTTATTATACAGATGCGTGCGGACGGAGATATATGGCAGCAAAACAGATTTAATTTAAAAACAATCATAAAAAAATGCAAGTATTTATTAAGTTGAAAAACTTCATTGAACAATTAATTTGAAGGCCATTTTGAAAAATATAGTATAAGTATTAATACAAAAGCTTTAAATTCTGGGTTAATTGTAAAAGTATCGATTATAAATTATATTGATAATTCCAAATAGTATTAATTTGCATCTAAAGTGACCTTAGCAAATTTAATTTCGTAAAAGTAGAATTTTTTTTTATCTTTAATAAGTTTAAAGGAAATTCTTATACCGAATCTAATCCAAAGAAAAAAAAAATTAAGCTTTAAGGATATTCCAATCCTTTTTTTCTTCATTTTAATAATTAATAAATAGACTAAAAGCACTCAGAAAGAAAAAAAGTTTGAATAAAAATATATACACATATTTCCATTGAGAAAAAGGCTAGCCAAATAATAAAATTAGTAAAACTTTTTATTCTATGTGGGGATTATTTTCTATCCCCTTATAATTTTAATTTCATTTTTTTTTCCCATTCGAATCAAATAAAATAATTTCCCATTAAGATTACAAACAATATTTATTTACTTTTTATCTTTTTATTTATTTTTTTTTGTCTAAAAATTGGAATATCTTTTTAATTCAATTAACAAACTTTATCATTATAATATATCCATTAAATTTCTTAAAATGCACAATATTCTTGTTCTGAAAACCTTATAATATAGTAGAAAGTTTGTGTGTAGAAGAAGAAAAAGAAAAAAACCAAAAACAAATTGTTTTATTTACAAAATCACATCTATAATTTTTGCTATGATACGGATGGGGGTTTGAAAAGATAATAAAACATTATTAGATTTAGGCTTAATGCATACATATCAAATTTCCTGAATAAAGCACGATACTTTGTAAACGAATAAGTAAACGAATAACATTATACGTCTTACAGATAGGAAAAATAAGAGTAAGTATTTTAAATGAGACATTAATTGTTTAGTTCTTTTGCGAAATATTTTAGTAAACTTTTTGTTTCGACTATTTGAACAATAATAAATAAAAACTGCATCTAATAGTTCAGATCCTTTTTCATCACAAAAATATAAAATAATTATTCATTACAATAATTATGTTAAGAAAATTGAATTAACAGAATTTATGTAATTTCCATGACTTTATCTGTGAAAATATGACTGACTTTAAATGCTAAAATCAGAAAATAAAATATAATAAAATTCTTTAATTTAATAGTTTTATAGTGATAAAACCTCATAAGCCCCTAAAGACATGAATTTGATTATATTTTCATAATAAATTTATTTTTGAATTTTCTTCACATATAACATTGTCATCATAACGAAAATCATTGTATGGTTGGTATGTAGAAAATGTGAAACTTTTACTTTTACCAGTTTTGAATTTTATTTTTTTATTTTTTTGAAACTAAGAAAATTGTTGTGTTAAAAATGTTTTTATTTTTTTATTTATTATTAAATTAAATAAATTATTTTTAATAATAAAATAACGAAAGAAAACAAAAGAAAAACAGAATATTAAAGTATCATAATTTTATTTGTGTTACGTCTTATGTGGACTTTTTTTTCAAAATTATTTTTAACCAAAAGAAAAAGTTTATTCTTAACAAATTTTAAGCATACATTCATTATATTAAAATTAAATGTGTGTGTATTTAAATTTTTAAGTCGTAAATTTTGAAGAAAATATTAAAATAAAATTTTATAGTTTCTCTTCGTTATGCACAAAGCATAAAGTTTTGGATGAGTGAATTTAAAATATATTTTGATTTAAAAATTAAGTGTATGTATGTACATATGTATTGCATAATTTTGTATATCGTCGGTCGGCGACGCAAACATCGTAAGTATGTTTTTGAAAATTTTACAGGAGACACAAGAAACTGTAGGTATTCTTATTATTATAATTAGCACAAAATTGCTTAAGATTGGCCAATTTCGAAGCGATATGAATTGAATAAAATCTGTAGCTTCTTACGAAGATTACTATTTACTACATTATCCAAGTTTTAAAAAAGTACAAGGCTTGGCCAGAAAAGCTCCCCACCTAAATTTTCGAGTTTTTTTTATCGACAAAAGAAGTGCGTAAAAAATATTTAGAGAGTTTTTATGAATGTAAATCGACGCAGATCAACAAAAAGGATAGGAAAATGTAAAAAAACAAGTTTTGTAAAAAATAAGACTTACGAGATTTGCGTCGCCGACCGACGATATATGTTTATAGAGAAGAAAATATAGAAATTAAATATGAATTGTCTTGATGAGAAATTAATTTTATATATTTTTGCTATAATATATACCGAGAATTTAAAATGTTTAGAAAAATAAAATTATTATTATAACTATATAAGAAAACTTTAACTTTTTTATATAAAGTTAATTTGCGGTGAAACCTCGGTTATCATGATTTACAGAAGAAATTTCAAAAATTAGTTGTTAAGGAAATGTGCACTCATTATTTTTGAATTTTGAATTTTTTTTAATAATATAATTAAAAATGAAAATAAATCATAAAAACATAAATAATTTTTTTTTTTTTTTTATGTTTATTTTTAATATTTAAACTTTGGAAAGAATAGGATGATGACCTATAACCACAACCAATGTTTTTTTTCATGGATAGCTCATTAGTTGTATATCTTATTGCTCGTTCAGAATATTTTTAGAATATGGTTATGTCATTTTCATACAAAAAAATTTCGCTTAATGTCAACATGGATAAAGCATGAATATTTATCGATCGTGTCGCGCCCTAAATAGCGTATATATATCGTTTTTCGAAAATCTAGTCAATAATAACAGTTGTAAACAAATCAAAAATGAAAAAAAAAAAAAATTAAATTTTAACACAAATATTTTAATCGAAATCTAGAGATAAAAAATAGTTTGTTATAACAAAAAAAAAAAAAAAGTACTTATTGTTTTTGCTGGTGCTATCAAACAATTATCTTTGAAAATTAAATTTATAAATAAACAAAAAAACAATATGTATATAAAATGAAAAATAAAAAAAAACTTACATATACATATATATATAATGTAATTTGATTTTTGCAATTAATTCCAATTATTTTGCATTGAAATCAATTCAAATGATTTGTTTTTCCAACAAAAAAAAAAAAAAATCAAATCCTAAAAAGCCAATAAAACCAATAACTTTTTTCTCCCGGTTTTTTTTTTTTTTTTTTAATTTTTGGTTCTGAATAGAAATTGATAACAAATTAAATTTCAAAAATGAAATTTATCTCTATTTTCTTTCATTCATTTTGGAAACAAAATTGAAATTTGGTTAACATGAATAATTGTAGGTTTTTTTTTTTTGTTGCATTTATAAAAAGCATATTTAAAATATAAAAGAAATTGACAGCTAAGCTTTTGTGAATATATAGAAAGCTAGACATTATAGAATTTAATTTTCAAATATTGAATAATTCTTAAATTCCAGCTCTTTGAGATATTCATACTAAAGTTTGAAAATACTAATTTCGAAGTTCTTAGAAATCTTCAATTTTTTTTTTTTTTATTAAAGTTACCAAATCACTAGGTGGGATACCTTTTATGCTTAAAGAAGCATGGATTTGATAATGGAAAGGAAGTTTAGACTGGATTTAAAAGTGGGATAGTTAGTAGGTAATCATGTACACTTTTCTTAAAGCGGCACAAGTCGTAAGTCAAACGTGCGCCAGCTGTCGGGAACAATTTTAATGTGAGAGCATTCCACATTCTCGAGGTGCGAACTGAAAACGAATCTCCAAAGCTCGTTCTCTCACATTTGGGAATTTTGACGAAATATGGATGTGACGTTGAAGCGATACGAGTTTGGCGTGAAAATACTTGAAGTGGAGGAAGTAGGGCCTTTACTTCCAGGGAACACGTATCCGTTCCAACAAGGTATATATATTTTGAATTCATATTTTAGTATTCTTAATCGATTCTGTTATTTCTTAAATTCTTTTGCTTGCAAAAAATGTTCTTTATTCTTTATACATATAGTTAACTAATAAAATAAAATTGTTTATTAGTCGTCGATAATAATTAACATAAATAAAAACAGATTCACATTAAAATTTTTCTTTGATATAAATATAGATTCCTCAATATTCGATAAGTGGTGTGTCTGCATCTATGTAAATTTCTACTAAGAAAAAAATAAACAAAAATATCATGTAGATGAAGCTCAACATCATTGTAATTCTACAGTTTTTCATGGTTTTTAAACCAAGTAAATAAAACAGTCTGTTTGTTTTTGTTTTAATTTCTTTAATGGAATTTATGGAAGCAAAAAAAAAATATTCAGTGCTATAATTTTAATATGTTTATAAAATACATCATTTACTGTCGACAGAAATTAAATTCAATCAGAGACTACATTGGAAATTCGATAAAAAAATAAAAATGAAATTAATTCGTGCAATTTTAAAATTGAACTGTATTATTTTCTTATATATTTTTTTTGCTCTCTGACACATTAGCCCATAATAAAAAATAAAACATGAACTAAAAAAAAATAGTATAAATTTTTAATGGGAAAACAATACAAGCCAAAGAACATAGCCACATAAAAATGAAACAAAAATACTATGTTTTGTGTATATAGTGAATGATGGTCAGTACAAGGTATGGTGATAAAGATTTAAAATTTTCCAAAAATCAATTGCAAAACAGAATGATGTTGCGGTATATTACAGTAGAGTTGTTAATTAAATAAATTAAATGGTTGGTGCCCAATGTACCTACATTATTTTATCGAAAACTGTTAAATCAAAAGTTAAATCAAACTTTGGGGGTGTCAATACGTTCGCTCATAAAAACTATACCGAACGAATTATTTTCAATTTGCTTTTTTCTTATACATACCACATAAATTGTGTTAAATGAAAGACATAATTTTTAATTTTATTTTAAATAGAATTTCAATTGCATAACCCTGTACAAAAATCATTCGAAAATTTCAATTAATCTGTTTTTTGGCAACAACGAAATTAAATAATTATTTATGTTTTTTTGTTGTTTGTAAATAAAATGATTTCCGAATTTCACCATATTAAAGGATATTGCACCAAACAGAGTATCCTTTAATTTAATATGAAATTGTTAAACTTATTCATTGAAGTTTCTAGTTGAATGAATGATAGACATTTTAATTAATTGCTTGTCCGAAAAAAAGTTTTTTTTGCAATACGCATTTTATTTACGTGAAACATTTTTAATTTTATTTTCTTTAAGGTCTCAATGTTAAAAAAAAATATTCAAGAATCACTAAATTTTTGATTTTTGAAAATTTTGATAAATTAAGTATATTAATAATTTTTGTATAATATAATTGCTTCTAAAAGAAAGGTCCAAGGCCCAACAATTGGACTTAGCGTTATGGTGTGATCCTATTTTTCTTGTATGTATTAGAAATATAATTAAAATTTCTTCCAAATTAAAGACTGAAGGTATAACAGACTTAGGTCTTTTAGAAAATTTATTATTAAATAAATATTTTATATTGAATTAAATAAAAAAAAAAATATATTTTTGCAGAGTTATAAGGGTATAAATTTAATAAAAAAAAATTATTTGAAGACACATAGGGTCACATAAAATCAATGAAGTTATTTTTCTACGAAGAAAAAGAACTAGGTACTTGAAAGAATGATTTATATCATAACCAAACAAAAACCATACTGAAATATGTACTAAATTTTTTTCTTCAAGAATAATAGATTTATTAACCCATAAATACTACCTTTATAACGTTTTATCAAAATCATAAATAATAATTTGGTTTCCGGTTATTTCCCCTTTTGAAAGCATTTTCTTTTAGCTATTCAAATTTATTATTCTTTCTTAAGGCTAACATAAGAATTATGTTGGTTGATAAGTTAAGTGCTATCTAAAAATTGGCTGAAATAAATAATTAGGAAATATTTATATAATAAATTTTAATAATAAAAAAAAAAAATAAGGAAAATTGTGGAATAATCGTTATTTTTATAATTTTCCCGCTTAGATAATTAAGAAAAGGTATTACAAAAAAAATTTAAAAATAAAAATTCATTAAAAAGTAGAAAATAATTTTTAATTAAAACCAGATTTACAGAAACAGAATAAATAAAATAAAACATTTGCGATAAATAATTTTAGCAAAAGAAAATCTCGATCTCCTCGACCTCTGCGGCCAATGTTTCTGTAGTGAAGGCGACGTGATGATATAAATCTAGGTGTTGTAAACTTAAATTAAAAATTAGTCAAACTTTTAGAACTGAAGAAATTAATAATTAAACTTTAATTAATATTGGAATAACTTAAATGACTGAATACGACTGAATACCTCTATTTATACTTAAGGCATAAGTTAAAAAGAAAATTTTAAATAATAATTATCAATTTATAAAAAAAATTATAAATAAATTTAATTCCCTTTATTGATCTTTGATTATAAATAAATTTAATTCCCTTTATTGATCTTTGTGGTGACGATTTTTTAAAAAAAACTTAAAGTTCAAATACAGATTTCTTTATGAATTTTCTTCAAAATAAAAAAAAAACATAATAATTTTAAATTATAGTATTAGTCGATGACATAAGTCCGTATATTTTGAATAAATACTTTGATGTCTGTGTATGTATACGAATTTATGAATAATTTTTCAAATATGAAAAATGAATATAGAAAATTTCTTAATGTAATTGAAAAAGGAAATAGTTCTGATGTTATTCATAACCGGATATGCCTAACAGCACCAAAACTGTTATTATTTTTGTTTAATTTCTACATTTGGATTTTTAATTGGTAGCAAGCACGTAATCAGCTAAATCAGTGTGTATTGCATAAATATGCTATGAATAAAATTGTATGTAGGTATGTGAGCAAATAATAATAATAAAAATAAAAAAAACAGTGCTGCTTTAAGGTTTAAGAGTGCCTATTTATTCGTTGTACATATTGTCAAATAGTTTTTATTAGTTTTTACCAGAAAAAAATTAAATTTGTGAATATGGAGAGATCAATCATTTTTTACAAGTTCGTACATTAGTTTACAATCGTACACAACAAAAGACAGTAGATAAAGTAGATTTAATTCTATTTTTTACATCATTATCTCTTGGGCAACAATAATCGAAAGTACGCTGTCTATCTTTCTTTCTCTCCCAAACTTTTAGAAAAACTCTTAAAATTCTCACAAATCACATAATTTTTAAACATGAGTATACAATAATAAAACAGGAAAATAAAACTAATATTAACTTGCACATATGTATGTTGTGTATCTTTAAAAAAATGTTATATATAGTTTATCATTCACATCGGAAGTTTTCCCAACTATAAAAATGGTGTGCCTGTTCTTTTTTGTGTTGAAGAAAAACCTGTTTATTTTCCGGAAGTTAAAGAAAAAACTATAATCCAGAAATTTATACACCATGGTTATGAAAATATGATAAACTGTATGTAAACATGATTTGGACAAGTAATGAAATTTTTTTGCATAGAATAAATTTTGTTAGAAATTTTATTGGTTATAGGTATAAAAGAAAAATAATTGTCTGGTACTCACTTTTTGTTTCTTGTGGTAATTTTTTGTTCATTTAATTAAAAATAGGAAATAATTAAAATAGGAAAAATATTAAGATTTATTTCTTTAGCTTCCCAATTGTAAAAAACAAATTCTATCGTGCGGTATATATTTAAAATTATTAAAGAAATACCGTATTTAAAATAATTAAATTTATTTTAAAAATAATAAAAAATTAAATATATATTATGAATATTTAAAATGCGACTAAAAACAATGTGTTTATTTATTTATGTTTTTTTTTTAATTTGTTGAAGTTAAAGTTATTAATCTAATCAATCAACATTTCATCTACATCCATTCATAGATAATTCAAAAACTAAAAAGTCTCAAAGCTGTCATCTGATTTCGTTATTTTGAATTATTTAGTAGGAAAAATAATTGTTCACTCAAGATTAGTTTATTCCATTTATGAGAAATTTATTTGTTTTGTTTAAAAATATTAACTATATGTTCAAATATACAATTTTTCAAATTCTTAGGATATGATCAAAAATAAAGTAAACAATAAGATTTGTCAATGTTTCATTTATAAAGTTACACTTGCTCATGTAGCTCTTCTGTTTAAAAAAAAAAAAATCAAAATAGGGTTTAATTGACCGTACGTTTTGAATGTTAATTTGTTGATTTGATTTTAATTATACATGTTTTCAATATTTGTTTATTAAAAGATTTTCCCAAAATTTATTTGAAAACATTAATCTATTGGTATATAAAAGCAGAATTTGTCAATATTAAAATTTAGTATAAGTTTTGAAATTACAAATTATTCATATTATAATACCAGAGAATTTATATTTTATCATAAATATATAAATATAGGCTTTTAGATGTAATTAAAATATTTTAGTTCAATTAATAAACATTCAGGTTTAGTTGGTTTCCTATAACGATTTTTGTTTGTTGAAATAATTAATTTTTAAGAAAATCCTTTGGCTACAAACAATCAAAGATAATAAATAAATTAAAAAATTGGTACCACATATTTTTGCAAGTATCATAATCTTAAACAAGAAATCTTAAAGATAATTACAAATTAAATTAAAATCTATCAATAATAAGAATTCGTGCAGGAAATAAATTAGAATCAGTTATAGAAAATATAAAAAAGTTAAGAAAAAAATTAATGTTTGGATATTTTAAAGTATTATTATCATTACGTTGAACGAACTTTATCTTTATCTGGAATACATTCACTCAACCTATTTTTTGTAAGTGCGCTAAGGCGCTATCAAGTACTTTTAATTCTACCCCACAATCCTTGCCAAACAGTCTTTCACAATCTAACAGTCTTTCACAATCTTCAAAAGTTTTCTATCGGATTTGTGTCCAGAGATTACAGCGTCTAAACCAATGGTTCCCAACCTTTTGAAATATTTGTACCCCTTGATAATGATTTGAATCTTTACGTACCCCTAAAAAAGAGTGCATACAGGTTATAACAAACGGAATAAAAAAATTTAACGCACGTTGTGATTAGATACGCCTCGCTTTCTTAGCACCAAAATTGATCCAGCATCATTGTTTCAAAATCACTGCGAGTTTTCATATTATTTCTCAAGTCAATGGGTTCATCTTTTGCGTTATCATTATCAGTGTCAACAATCTTGCCTAATGAAATTGTGAAGGCGTTTCTAAGCCAATTATCGGCATTAAAAGTTGGAGGAATGATACCATCAACATTTTTTTTGAAGATTTCGTTATGAGTTTTAATATTCACAAAATTTTGGAAAGAAAATTAGATTTTGAAATTATGTATAAGCCGGATAAACATATATTTTTTTCAATACGAACAGTTCCACGTACCTCTCAGAATTGGTTAACGTACCCCCAAGGGGTCCATGGACCCCAGGTTGGGAATCTCTGGTCTAAACCATCAAGTCAATAACAATATCTATTCTAGCAAGACCCGTAGTGTATCATTTTTAAGCTGAAATTTCTAAATAAGTGAAATTTCTTTTTTAGGATTAAGATAATATTTTTCATTGTTTTCACTTTTGAAGTTCTAAAAATAAAAATATCCGCGGATCTTCAATGCTCCCCAACAGTTAAAGCACACCGACCTTTGGATTTGTCTAAGGTAAAAAAAAAAGTTGTCAATTATCTATAAAGTCGCGAAATTTAAAAAAAATAATTTTAGCTTGCGGGAACTTGGTACCTTTACGCGCATTCAAAAGATCTTAATCCAGAAGGCTCAAAAGGTTGTTTTATCTCAAATGTCATTAATTTAGGAAATGGAAATTTTTCATTCATATTATCAGATATAATAAGGTTAGTTTTACCAGTTTCAAACTTTATTACATTACAGTGTTAAAGTTATAGAAGTATACTTCTGTTTTTTTTTATAGTTCAGGAATCGGATTAACTGAAAAACTAATTTATGGAAAGGCATCACCATTGCCAGATGGAGGTTTTAAAATGGACCAAAGAAGCTATTCAAAAATACCAGGTTCATTATACATATTCCAAAATAATTTTATTTCTCGGAAAGAAACAATAAGTAAATTTTTTTAATGTTATTTAGGTGACATTGTATATTTTACGGGTTTAGATTATGATAAATGGGCAGTCACTTATTATTGTTCAAATACATCACGTAAGTATTTTTGAAATTTTTTTAAGCTAAATGTAGAAATGGTTAACAAAGTGTGTGCATCTAAGTTCTTCCTTTTTTTTTAGAATTTTACATTATATTTACGAGAGAACCATTACCAAAAGACTTGAAATTTCTCAGTGATGTAAATAAAAATTTAAAGAACAACGGACTGAACGTTAATTTTCATAAAGATGATGAAACTTATTGCATCGCTAATTAATTTATTATTGGCAACATTTTTTTGGATTTAGTGGAAAAACAATGACGACACAATATGGAACATATTAGTATTTAGAAATTTTTAAGTATTTTTATCTACCTGCAAAATTTTAAATACATAAACTGAAAACAAAATATACAAATTAAGTATAGTTTTATTTCTTATTTGTTTTTTGAAATTTTAATATTGGGCTTACGACATTTTTCTTTTTGCTATGACATGGTGTTTTTAGCAGTAACATTTTTTCTGTATCAGTGCCATACGTTAGATATCTGTACATTATGAATTAAACTTTTTGAAGGTAATTCTAAGTTCAGTTCTGTCCCTAAATACGTTTTTTCTTATAAATTAATCTATAATATAATTCATTAAAATTAATAAAACTATATGAATTTAACATTTCAGTTAACTATTAACTTATATTAACTTGGGCATTCATAATCATCAAGTAATAAAATTGATAGCTATTAAACATTTTTATCAAGACAATTTATGACATATTTGTAACACAAACAAAAATAATATACTCAGGTATAAATATTTATTTAATTTTGGTAAACAAAATAAATCAAACATCTTGACCCTAAATTAATGTTAATTTGCTGACATAGTAGTTTGTGTACATATTTTGTTTTGGACATTCAAAATTGGTCATTAAAAATGCAAATAAATACACACCCTAAAATTGGTTTCCAAAAGGATTTAATTATTGTTCCCATTATTTTAGTTTCAGAAATAAATGAAAGTTTATTTAACACTTTATTAAAAAGTCTTATTATTTTTTGCATATCTAATTGAAGGTTGTCGTTCTATACTATATATATACCTATTTGAGTAGATATTTTGATTGGTAGTTCATTATTATTATTATTTTGGATATTTATTATATTGCTAGAAATGCGAATAAACAAAGAGGTTTATGAAACTTTTAGTTTTTTGTCTGTTAGTATTACAGCGTAATTTGATTTTTGCTATAATATGATTTTATAATAATATGCCAAAGACAATCAACTTCATACAAAATTTTTTCCTGTTTTTTGGTATTTTTATTTTATTAAACAAAATAAAATACTTTCAAAATATTGATAATTAAAGCTGTGTATTATCAGTATTTTATTTTGTTTTACTAACCCTTCAAATAAAAATTAAAAAAAAAAAGTTTTATGAAAAATTTCAGAACAATCATAGGGTGCACTTTTCAGAAATTCATCAAAAAAAAAAGATTTATATATTACTTACATTTACATCCAACCCAGCACAGAAATAAATTATTGCAATTATCAAACAAAAAAGGAAAGGTTATTTGAAGAGAAAAAATGTATACGGCTATATGTCTCATACTTGAAAAAAAAAATGTTTTTTTTGGTTTTATATCCAATTGCAATTGGACTTAAGAGTTATACCTTTAAACCCTATGGCTTTATGCAAACTTTTAAGCATATGGATAAAACAAAAAAAATCTAAACTCATTTTCGTGACTCAGCATTTACGAGAGTATAGTTTATACTCGACGAATATACATATACAATAAATTCCTAATCTTATACCAAATCAAAGTAATTAATATTAAGCAAGCCTCTTATCGTTATTATTGCATAATTCATAATTAATATTTATAAATTACGAAAATTATAAAATCAGCAAAAAATATTCATATATAAATACATGTTACGGATAAATATAATTATTAGTAATAATTAAAAAATCGACTAAAATGACTTTTATACAAATCGCAATATTACATTTGTTTGTGCTATCAGCATGGTCACATGACATGGGAAGAATTGTTAATGGATCCGATGCTAAAGAAGGACAATTTCCACACCAGATTTCTTTACAAAATCCTGTATTTGGTCATTTTTGTGGTGGTTCAATTATCTCAGATAAATGGGTGGTCACTGCCGAGCATTGTGTCGTGTGAGTGGAAACAAAAAAAATATTAGTACTTCATAGCACTTTATAAATGAAGATCGTAGTCCGTTTTCCAAACATTTTTTTGGTGATTTGTTCACCACATGTCAATTGTTACCTAAATCCAATTTCGGATTCACTTCGAGTTTGTGGTCTATGTTTCAATAAACAAACAGTAATTACAATTACTCATGTAGAAACTAATTTTCAAGGAAATCCATTTTCAGAATTCTTGAACCACATTTGGGACTATACCTTTTCAACTTCAAATTGGAAATAATCATTTTCAAATTGGAAATAATCATTTTCAAAATGGAAATAATCATTTTCAAAATGGAATTAATCATTTTCAAAATGGAAATAATCATTTTCAAAATGGAATTAATCATTTTCAAAATGGAAATAATCATTTTCAAAATGGAAATAATCATTTTCAAAATGGAATTAATCATTTTCAAAATGGAAATAATTATTTTCAAAATGGAAATAATCATTTTCAAAATGGAAATAATCATTTTCAAAATGGAATTAATCATTTTCAAAATGGAAATAATCATTTTCAAAATGAAAATTAATCTTAAAATAGTAAGGTAGCAAGCCAGATACGATCAAACAGTGTTTGAAGTTTTTTATTAGTTGCATCTTTGCCAAAAAGTGCAATATACAAAAAAAAAATTTTTGTTTAAAAAATTTCGTATATTAAGAAATGGGAACCTGATAATGTTAAAAATCAAATTTGTGCTTTATAAAACAACTTTCCATCCATTAACCCACCTATATAATGTCGTTTTCACTCCTAAAGTTTTTGAGAGCGCTCTCCAATCCCCACCACATTGTTGTGTAAAACATAAATTTTCTTTTTAACATTATCAGGTTCCCACTTCTCAATGAACGACATTTTTTTAAACAAAATTTTTTTTTTTGTATATTGCACTTATTGGCAAAGATGCAACTAATAAAAAACTTGAAACACTTTTTGAGCGTATCTGGCTTGCTACCTTACTATTTTAAAATTAATTTCCAATTTGAAAATGATTATTTCCATTTAGAAAATGATTATTTCCATTTAGAAAATGATTATTTCCAATTTGAAAATCATTATTTCCATTTAGAAAATGATTATTTCCATTTAGAAAATAATTATTTCCATTTAGAAAATGATTATTTCCATTTTGAAAATGATTATTTCCATTTTGAAAATGATTATTTCCATTTTGAAAATGATTATTTCCAATTTGAAGTTGAAAAGGTCTATGTGTAATAATTATTCGAATATTAATTATTAATAAAACAAATTTAATTTTTGTTCCTTAAATTAAAATGTCTGTTTTATTTCCAATTCCATAAATGTGCTGATGTAATATTGATCTGCGTTACCAGATCACTAACAAAACAATACAACATAAAAACTATGATGATTGCTGTGCGCCTCTAGTGGCAAAATATATAAATTTAATTAACTTATTACATGCTATTTTTTTTTTTTTTTTTTTTTTAGTGACCCATTCTCCATAATAGTCAGGTTTTTTATTGACACGTCCCCTACGGGTGTAGGTGGTACATTTTTCAAATTTATTGTCATTTTCAAATTTTTCAAATTTATTGTCATTTTCTAAATTGTTATTTACATTTTCAGTTTCAGAATTATTAGTAAAGTTTTCACAATACATATTCAGAATTATTCATATTTTCCAAATTTTCATTTTCAGAATTATTATTTACATATACTATATCATATATATATATCATTTACATATACATATTCAAATTTTGGAAAAATTTCACAATTTTCAGAATTATCCATATTTTCCAAATTTTCTGTTTTAAAATTCTTATTTACATTTTCTACATTTACATATTCAAAATTATTGTTTGCATTTTGAGGATTTTCCAATTCCAAATTTTCATTTTCATTTTCAAAATTCAAAGAAACATCACTTTTACTTAGATTATCATTTATATCTTTAAATAAAAAAATTCTGTTTCGACGATAGTATTTTTGAAAATTATCTCTTATAATATATGATCTGTTATTAACTTTTTTTGTTGTTTTCCCAAAATGCCAGTCCCTACCATTTAATTTAAATTTAACCTTATCTCCTATACTAAAACTAGGCAAATCTTTAACATGCCGATAGTAATATTTTCTTTGCTTATCCCGTTTAAATCGAATTGCTTTTGGATTTGTTTCTCATCTATGCTATGTCGTAACAAAAGTTCATTAGATATAGGTAATTTATTTTTAATTTCAGGACCAAAGAACAACATTATATATGTTATATAAATCAACTAAGGCTGCAAGTGTAGGGTTTTCACCAGCAACCTTAGTTGAATTATATTCGAGCAATCGATATTGAAATAAGTGTCCCTCATCTGTATCGTAGCATCGCTTAAGAATGTTTTTAGCAATTCCCACGCCTTTTTCCGCCAGTCCATTGCTTTTCGGATATCTAGGACTAGAGAAATTAAAAACTATATTGCAATCATTTGCAATTTTTTCGAACTCTCTTGATCCAAACGGATTATTGTCACATTATTCCGTTGCATAACCAAGTTTATTAAATATTTTATAAAAAAATTTTATGACTTCACCAGACGTTTTATTATCGATTCTTTCTGAACAGACGAAGCCAGAGTAAGGGTCTATAAGATCAATGAAATCACGGCCCGCATATTCGAATAAGTCGGTAGAAATTTTATGAAACGGCTTGGAATGTTGTAAAAGTGGCTCTTTATGATTTTTTCTTTGAAATTTTTGACAAATATTGCACTTGTTAATCAACTCCTTAAGATCACTTGTAATATGAGGCCAGAAAAACTGTAGACGCGCCCGAGTTAAAGTTTTTTCGATTCCTAAATGTGGGGCATGAACCCATTTGCATATTAAAGCTTGTAGATTACTCGGTATAACTAATCGATGATTTTTAAACAATAATTCATTTTCAAAGTGCAGCTCATCTTTAACTTTATAAAATACTTGGCTCAAATCATCAAGTTGATGGTACGAAGGCCAACCCGTTTCAACATACTTAACTATTCGGGAATAACGCTCATAATTTTTTAAGATACTTGTATATATTCAGTAATTGTTCTCTGATAAACATGCACTTTTAGTTAAGGAATGAACAACTTGTTAATTCTGGCATAACAGGCCCAGTCTCACTTAAGGATGCTCTCGATAAACAGTCTGCAATAAGCATTTCCTTTCCTGAAATATAAACTACTTTCATTCCTAAATAATAAAGTAGAGCCATAACGTACGCTGCAGTCGAGCAGACAGTGAATCAACAGAATCCTTACTTAATTTTTTAACGGTTTGTGATCAGAATGAACCGTAAATTCTCGTCCATATACAAAATAATGAAAACGCTGACAGGCAAACACAATCGCAAGCAGCTCTTTTTCGATTTGAGCCCATTTTTGTTCACTTTTTGTTAAAAACCGAGACGTATAGGCTACATGACGACCATTTTCCAAGAGAACCGAACCTAATCCGTCTTGGAGCTATCTGTTTGAATAACAATTGGTTTAGATAGATCAAATATAGCCAAAACAGGTGTTCTACTAACAATAGAAAGTAAATTTTCTAATTCATCCTCATGAAGTTTTGACCATGACCATGGTACATCATTTTTTGTTAGTTCCCTCAAGTTAACAGTTATTTTAGACAAATTTGGAATAAATCGAGCGAGATATTTTACTAACCCCAAAATCCTGAATACTTCGGTTTTATAATTAGGCCTTTTAATATTTGTTATAGCTTCAATATATTTTAAGTCTGGTTTTATTTGATTCTGGCTGATGATTTCCCATGAACTTAATTGTTTGAGTTCTATATTGGATTATTTAGAGTTAAATTTAATGTTATATTTACGTGCTCGTTCCAAAACTTTGGCTAATGCTTTATCGTGCTCATTGTGATTAGCCCCGCCAATTTTAATGTCATCAAAGTAAACATCTACTCTCTGAATATCTCCGAAAATTTGGACCATTTTCTTTTGGAACATTTCAGGGGCACAATTTAATCCAAAAGGGACACGGTTCCACCTAAAACGACCAAATGGAGTCATAAAAGTTGTTAACTCAGAACTTTTTTCATGCAACTCCAGATGCCAAAATCCATTAAAAAGGTCAAGAACAGTGAACACAGTTTCTCTTGATAATCGGCTAATCAAATCTTCGGCAGTAGGAATTAAGAAATGTTCTCGCTTTATACAGGCGTTTAATGGTTTAGGATCGAGACATAGACGCAACGAGCCATTAGGTTTTTCTACGATTTGAAGATTATTAATACAGTCAGTAGGATGATTTACCGAAGTTATTATACCCTGTTCCACCATTAAATCTAATAAATCCTTAACTTTCTCCATAAGGCTAGATGGAATTCTTTTTTTTATAATGTAGGGATGGAACAGAACCCTCCTTTAACACAATAGAACAGTTTCCTGGAATTTTACCTAATCCGTCAAAAAGATCCTTCTTCTGATCTAAAAATTCATTTCTAGTACTAGGAAAATGAATTACCGAGAGGTTATCCACAAATTTAATAAGTCCAAACAAATGTGATGTTTCTTTTCCAAGTATAGGCTCAAATTCATCATCAACAACTAAAAATTTTGCTTTATGCTCAGAATTATATTTTTCATCAAAACATTTTAATTCAACTACACCAAAATTTTTTATTTTACTTGAACTATAATCAGTTACAATTTTGTTATTAGGTAAAATATTTACATTAGTTAGTTGTTTTACAAATGCTAAAGGAATGCAGTTCACATCTGCACCTGAATCATAATATTAATAGGCATTCGACCGTATCTATCTATATATGTATCAATCAGTAAGTAAAGACATCTATTGGAGTTAAAATAAAATATAAAGTATAGAGACATCTATTGGAATTTACATATACATATAATTTACATATATTACATATTTGCCGGCATAAAAAAAAATCAATGAAAAAAACATTGTAAAATTCGAAAAAAGCATTGCAAACTACGGTAAATTTGTTTGAAAATAAAATTAAAAAATGTATTTCAAAAATTTAAATTTATTTAACTTCCGTAAATATCTCACGGGTTTCGACTAGTCAATCTTAAATGTAATTAAAAAATTTTGAATTTTGTATGATTTTTTCCAAGAATCATTTTTCTTTAAAAAATTTGATGATGAATTCGAATCTATTCTGGAAGGAAAAAAATTTAAATTACTTTTACATTTTATATTATCTAGAATATTTAAACTAATTGCACGTAATATTTTTTGCTGGGCACACCAACCTATGACGACTATCAAATTGCTGACCACAGTTATAACAGGACAGCTTTCGTTTTTTTATTTCGTCAATAGTGTTTCCAATGCTACTGTTTTCAACATTTAATTTTGCAACGTTCTTAACTAACGCTTCTTCCAATACTTTTTTATTAACCTCTGCTGCTTACATGCATCAACCAATTTGTTTAGAGGACTATCTTTACTGTCTAACAGTTTTAATTGAAGTTTTTTATTATGAACTCCAATAATAATTCTGTCACGTAACATTCGATCAGTGTAGGAAGTGTGACAGTTTGTACACTCAAATCCACAATATTTTAATTGGGTCCATAGTTCTGTTTCATACTCACCAAATCGTTGATTTTCTTTTTGAACCATGCTGTGAATTTTAAAAGATTCCATTGTAAAATTTCTTTGAGGCAGGCAAAATCCATCAAAAGCCTTGATTACTGCAGCAAGAGTATTAATTCATCATTCGTTGCATCATGATAATTTTCAGCGTCTTCATGTGCATTCAAAAATGAATCTGCTAAATTTGGAAACGATGTGTTGAAAATTTTTAGTCCATTTTCTCCAATTAACCATAAAAAAGTTGCAATTTTCATCATTTAGCTTGCCATTTGCGCGTAAATAAATCACAAATTTTTGTTTCCGTAATGGCCAATCCTTTGCCAAATCTGAAACATCCAATGGTTTTGGCAAACGTTCATTTATTGAAGACATTTTAGAAGTTTTACTTCTGACACGATGTAATAAGTATTCGAATATCAATTATTAATAAAACAAATTTAATTTATATTCCTTAAATTAAAATGTCTGTTTTATTTCCAATTCCATAAAATAAATGTGCTGATGCAATATTGATCTGCGTTACCAGATCACTAACAAAACAATACAACTTAAAAACTATGATAATTGCTGTGCGCCTCTAGTGGCAAAATAAATAAATTTAATTAACTTATTACATATGACGGTAAATTCGTTGAAATCTGTTGCAACTTTTTGAAAGTTTAAAAAAGCTTTATTAAGCCAGAATTTTAATTTATTTAATTTTAAAAATTAAGGAATAAAATAGGACTAAAAATGTTTTTGGTTGAATTATAGAAAGAGACTAAACAATGTATGTATAGTTTTTTCTACTCAGTTGTAAAACTAGAAAATTAGAAACGTTTTTTTTTTGTCGGCCGTCATATTGTAGTGGTATTGCCCTTATCTTACGACGTCTTCGGCCGTGGGTTCGATTCCCACCTCGGACTGGAATTTGTGTCAATTTTTCCATTTGAATTAAGTGATTGTGTTGTTTTTTTCACGGTTTTCACCAATTTTTTATTTGTTTAAATGCTTAGCTCTAGTAAAGTTTTAGCTGAATCAATAATTTTTTTTTGACATTCAGGGAAGAAACAAGGCCGTTTAGAGTGGTGGCGGGCACAATTTCATTAAAAAGTGGTGGTACTACTGCTGATATTAAACAGATAATTTCCCATAATGAATGTGATATTGCTTTACTGGAATTAATGGAGCAATTGGTATTTACAGAAACTATTAAACCCATTAAAATTGCTCGAAATGAAATACCAGCAGGTAGTAACATTATTGTTTCCGGATGGGGATCCCTGGAATACCACAGTGGTCCAATACCGGATATTTTGCAATATAATACATATACAATCACAATTCTATCACCACAATCATGTGAAGATGAAGTAGCAGCATTATTATCAGAAGTCAGAATTAATATTGATGTATATTATGATGGTTTGATTTGCCTTGATAGCGACGAATATTATGGCTCTTGCAGTGGAGACTCTGGTGGACCAGCTTTGTATGATGGTCAATTAGTTGGTGTCTGTTCTTTTGGTGCAGACGATTGTGCAACTGCCTATCCGGATATTTATACCAACGTATCGTATTTCCGTGATTGGATTAATGAACAAACTGGATTGGATCTCTGATTATTAGGATCAATATTAATTTATTTACATCGATACAATAATCATTAGTCATTAATCATTATTAAGCTTGTGATTTTTGGGTCCTAATAAAACAGTTTAGAAACACAAAAAAAGGTTCTAAAATTGTACTCTACTTTTTTTTTTAAACAAAATTCAATTATTTATCATTTTCTATGGTTTGCATAATTCGAATTAAATTTTCACCCATCAATATAAAGAAATGGCAAATTTTGTTATAAAAACGAATGTCGTAAAAAAAATTGATTTTCAATACGGAAATTGAAATTACTGTTTACATTTGTTTATACTACATTTTTTTTTATTAAATATCAAAAAACTGAAATGCATCGGAATGGGAAGTACACAAGAAAATAGAACTGCTCAAAATTTTGTTTTTTTGATTTTTTGACAAATTGTGTTTTAAATACAATATTTTATTAATTTATTAGAACATTCAAGCTTATTTTACCATTATTATGTAATTATGATAATAGTGCTTCTAAACTTACGTTTTCTTATAAATTTGTCTATTATATGTTTAACTGTGTGTAATTATAACAATTGATATGGAACATGCAAGTAAACAATCCTAGTTAACATAAATATTTGGAAATCCATGAGAAAATCTTACTTCGTATAACTTTTGCTTCTCACAAATAAAAAACAAATTCTAATTTCTTCTTAAAATTTCAACAAATAAGAGAATTTTTCCTAATGTAAATATTTTAATTGAGGCTATGAGAGCAAGTAGGGTTCCCAGATTTGTCCGCAGTAAAAGGTGGACATCGTAATAAAAAATATATATATAAAATATATATATGTACAAGCCAAAACGATCAAAATTTTTAAAATTTTGGACCCGACCCCTTCCGATTTAAATAAAACTTTCAGGGTTTTTTAAGTGTAAGAAAAAAATAGACCCATCCTTTTTTTAGATTAGTTCGAGTGTAATCTTCAGTGTAAGGGCGGGTTGAAAAATCCAATTTTTAGCATTTTTCATAAAAACCCATAATATTAAAAATTATAACTTTTGAAAAAACCGATTTGGACGCTTAGAGATGCAAATAAAAGGTATTGAATTTGACTGCAAAAAATAACATTATACCTATTCATGTTTTGAGATTTTGAAAAAGTGTGGAAGAGACAACATTTTTTTAAATTATTTGAAAAAATAATTTGTTACAAATTTTATTACACGATATTAATTTCCAATACAAATAACTCAATTTCCATGCAAATAAACTGAAGGGGACATATTAAAAAATCATATCTCGAAACACATCTCTAAATTTTTGATGTTATAATGTTTATTCTCTAAGCTTTAAAAATAAAATATTAAAAAAAAAAAATGTCTGTCCCACACGTATTCAAAATCTCAAAACATGAAAATAATGTGATTTTTTGCAGTCAGGATACGCAAATTTTTTCAGTTTTATCATTGATTAAGAATACAATGTTGTATAAAGCTAAGAATCTTTGTATTCTTAATCAATGGTTTTATTTTATTTGAAAAGCTTAATTCAATACCTTTTAGTTGTATCTCTAAGGGTCCAAATCTGTTTTTTCTATCAAAAGTTATGATTTTTTAAAATTATGGGTTTTTATGAAAAACTGCTAAACGAGCCTTGCTCGTACGCCTTACTTTTAAATGGTTTTTTACATTTTCTTGAGTTTTATTCTCATTTAAATTAAAAGAATCTTGTTGGAACTTTTTGCGAAAAGTCCTTTTTCAACTTTTTTTTAAGCATCGCAGAAATACAGGCTGACAAATGGCATTTTTCGAAAATTTCTGAGATGCTTCAGAAAAAAATTTGAAAAATTATACTTTTGGAAAATAAATTTAACTGAAAAATAAAAATTTTATGAAGAAAAAAACAAGAAATATATAAAAATGTTGAATGAAAAATTATAAAATAAGTCGTTCGAATATTAATGAAGCAGGGCTCATTTAAATAATAATATAGAGCATGTTTGACTAAAGTGCGGCCCACGGGCCGCATGCGGCACAAAAGCTTTTAAAATGCGGCCCAAAAGCAAATTATTAAAATATTTAAATTTACGAATTTTTACTCACTTCAGTACTTTGGTTGCACATAAACCTGTGTGTTTATTTATTTATTTATTTCAAATGCTTAATACAAGCGATTACAACTTAATGATATTAACTTAATGAGTTGCACAATATATGCAAAATATGCTGCATTCATTTTTGATTTAATACAAGAGTTTGAAAATAGATTTCAAGTTTTTCGAAAAAATGAAAAGTATTTTGACATATTTTCTACCCCATTTTGTCTAGAAGTAAATAAATTACCTTCAAATTTTCAAATGAAACGCATGCAAAGTGACATTCAACTGAAGGAAAATTTTGGGAATTTTTCTTTACTGGAGTTTTATAAAGATTACTTTCCCCGCGATAAATACCCTAATTTTCACAATCATGCTTTATTAATGTCTTCAGATTTTGGCAGTACCTATATTTGTGAACAATTATTTGCAAAAATAAAGCATACAAAAAACGAAATAGGACAAAGATCAAGGACAAACATCTTGAAAATAAATTAAGAACTGCAACCTCGTCTTTCAAACGTAGTATCGATTTACTTTTGAAAATTTGAAAATTCATCCATCTCATTAATTTGAATTTTTTACATCTTTATGACATCCAAACTAAATGAAACGAAACTTCTACAAATTTAAAATATATATGTACCTAACATATCTAATTGAAATCAAAAAATTAATAATAAAAAAAGTTAATTTATATTTTAATAGAACAACATCGAGTTAATTGTTATTTCAATTTGTTGAAAAAATTTTGTATGTGTGGCCCAGCAAATTTTTTTTCTTTCCAATGTGGCCCTCAAACGGTCATAGTTTAGACACCCATGATATAGAGGAACACAATTGAATTATCAATATCACATTATTTCAAAGTATCTATCTTCTCAGTCAGTTACTTAATATGAAATTTAACTTACAAAAAATTATATCCGACATTACTCATTGTTTTGTTTATTTTTGTGTAGTTTTTTTTTTTAAATGTTTTAACTTAGCTTAGGAGGAAAAAATAGAGTATAATGGAAAAGGAGGACAAAATGCGAAATAATGAAAAAAAGGAGGACACTTTTTTTACTATCAAAAAGGAGGACTTTCCCCAAAAAGGAGGACGTCTGGGAACCCTAACCGCAAGGGACGCAGCGACAAATTTTTACGTGAAAGAGATCGATAGCAGTGATAGAAGTTAAAAAAAAAAAAAAAAACCAAGCAGCGACGAAAATTTTTGTGTTTTTGACTTTTTTTGTTTTTTTATTTTTTGTTTTTTTGTTTTTTTTTTTTCGATTTTTTTTCTAACGGTTTTTTTTTGTTAGCGATTATCAGCGACGCAGCAGCGAGCAATGATTTTTTTTAGCAGCAGTCCCAAAAAATTGAAAATATCGCTGATAAGGCGCAGCGACTAAAAATGTGATTGCTTCGGTGTCTGTATGAGAGCATTTGTGGACCAAGTGAAAATTCATTATTTAGAAATACAAGCGATTTAATTTATAAAATCGAAAGCAAAAATTATTATAAGCTTTATAATCCAAAGAACGTTTTGAAAATTTATGTTTTTTTTGTTGTGACTGAGTTTAGGTCACATATACCTAGTTTACATGGAGAGTTGAAACCAGTTTCAACTACGGTTCAACTACATGTAAACGGTGGTAGAGTTAACCTGGGTTAACCTGACTCAACTCAATAAATTCGCTCGGTTAAGTTAACTCTATCCATGTTAACGTTAACCTGGTTAAAAATAAGTAACAGCTGTTTGTTTTGTTTCCTTTTTGTTGTTGTTTTCAAACTCAATTCAAACACAGTTCAACCACATGCTTTTCGACTACATCATGTAAACACTTGACCTCTTTTCAACCACATTTCGACTCAACCACGGTTGGACTATCATGTAAACTAGGTAATACATTATTATTTGGCATCATTAACTTCTGAAAATGTTTCTTTTGGTCCACTAATGCGCTGACGGCCGAATTTACACTTTACCTTTCTATATGTATTATATATTTCAACTTTATCATAATCTCATTTTATAAAGTTAAATTGAACTTTTTGAAGAATGGTAAACAATTTTGGATATTTTCCAACATGTTGCACACAATTAATTTACAATCCTGTTGAATAAGCAGTTTAATTCGATAGGTTGATATAATTCTTTTTGTGTTGATTAAAATAAGGGATTTAGAATCATGTTCTTAATTTATAATTTGGAGTCCAAAACTAACAAGTCTCTTAAAAACTGAATTTTATTTTAATTCCTAGAATTTCTATTCTTGGAACGGCACGATTTCAAAGCTTTTATTTTTCTACTGAAAAATCGTTCCGAAATTTTGTTTTATTTTTTAAAAATCGCAAAGAGAAATCTTAAATTTCCCATAACAAATCCGTTTATAGGTATACATTTAAGTGAGCTGCATAAAATCGAAAATGTTGCGGATGATAACAGATTTAATTTCTAATTAAACAGATTTAATTTCTAATTAAATTAATTTGGTTTTCTAATTAATTATGAAATAATTTTAAGAAATTCTTTTTACAAAAAATCAATAAAATTAATATCTTGCGTTTTTTATAATTCTTATTTAGATTAATTAAGAAATAACGCAGAAAATCGATTTGTACGGTAGCTCTAAATTGCTTTGCGGTATTAGCTGTGCTCAAGGCATAACAAAACGATGAAAGATAAAATGTTTAACAATTTTTTTTGTTGTAATCAAATTTAATACAAATTAAAATAACTCCGTGAATAAATTTTGAACCAAACTATTATTAACTTTGGTAGATTAGATATCAAAATAGATATTTATTTTTTTAATTATCTTAATCTTAACAATAATCAACTTCAAATTTTCTTTTTTTCTCTATTTCAGCCTCTTTATATATATTTAACAGTTTTTTAGGAGCAATACTTTTTAAATCAATATTATTATATTCATTACTCTCTCTGCAATATAAAATTTTATTTAGTTGTGCTCTAAATCTAATTTCGTTTGCAAATTTAATTACTTAATTTTGAAAACTTTTAGAGTGTCTAAATTTCTTCTAAAGCAGTCCAGTGCAAACTTATTTGGTATATGGGCCTTTCTTACAACTCGGGTATATCAGCGGGCCGCATGAAATGTTATAACTAATAAAATGATTTTAGAATAGAAAGTAAATAAGTTTGATATTGATTTTGAATAGAAAATAGTTATTTTTATTTATTACTGCTAAAAGTATATAAAAATATATTGCAATAATTTTAATGTGATTTGTGGAATTGATGTTTACTCATTATTTCTGTAATATTAGGCGTGGTGTGGTGTTTGTAACAGCCAATCGCAAAGAATTTTTAAGATGAATATCTGTTAAACTGCTTCTATGTTTTGTTTTTGTCATCTTCATCAAAGCAAAAAATTGTTCGCAGACATAATTTGTGGAAAATAAAGATAAAATTCTGCAGGCAAATTTTCTCAGCATTGGAAATTTGTCAGTATTCACGTACTTTTTGTAAAATTCAATAACATCACTTTCTTGAAAAATAAATTAGAATATAGCCACGAAACACTTTTAAATATTTCTAAGGTTGCTATGTCAAAAAAATATATGTTAATCTTTTTACAAGAAAAATTTTATTTTAAATTATTTTTACTAGAAAATTTTTATTTTAAATCTTGCTAGTAAAAAAAAAAATTTATTTGATTTTGGAATTTAATGAATTTTTTTTTTTTAATTTTTGGGGTTTCCGTATTTATGGAAAAGTAATAGTTATAAGTTATAACATTTGATTCTTCATAAACAATTATTATTGAGTAGAATTCGGTGAAATCAATGATAGCCAAAGAATAATGTTTAAAAAATATAAGAATTCATAAAATATGCAGTAAGTAAACAACTTAATAATCTACGCTGTATTTGTAATTAAAAGATACATCATTTAGTATAACCGATTTTAACTTTCCAAATTATTTTTTAAAAGTTTTCAAAATTTTTTTAAAATGAGTAACTATGATGAATGATTGTTAGATTTTAATTCTAAAAATTTTTTGGTTTTTTTTAGATATTAATGTATTAATAAATAAGTTTAATTAACTTCTGAAGATGCAGCAAACCATTGGCTGTGAAATATTAAGAAATTAATAAAAATGAAATTATAAACTACATATAATTTTTGTTATTATTTAACATATACTGAAAATCCCTAAAATAATAAAATTATCCAAATACATCACCAGTAATAAAATATGCCAAAAATTGCTGCCATTAACTAACTATCACTACAAAAATCGTAAGAGTGTTTTTTTTTAGTTTATTGGTATTTTAATATTTTTGCTATGCATTACTTTCAGATTGATTTAATTTTTGATAGGCAAGAACAACGACGTTTTCTAGATTAAAATTTTAAGATAATATAGAAAATTAATGTTAGAACTAAAATAGTTTTGTTATACTTTTTAATGTGCAATTTGTATTCTCTATAGGCTATAATTCAGCGTTTCTCAACCTTAGGGTCGCGACCCGAATTTGGGTCGCGAAAGATTTTCAATGGGTCGTTTTAATGAAAAAATTCTATTACAAATGCTACATATATTTTTTCAAAAATAATAAAATATTTTGATTACGTAAGAAGAATTAACCTTTACCTTATTTTTCAAAAGATTGCTGTTTTAACATTGATAATTGAGTAAATTTTTTGAGCCAGACTTAATAAATTATCAAATGATTGTCAACAACAAATAAGTCATTAAAATTAAAATAAATAAAACATTTTAAAGGTGTCTTTCATTTCTTCTACTTGTCAATGCATACCATTTTCAGATTGAGGGTCGCGTTATTTTGTACTCATATTTTATAGGTCGCAATAGCAAAAAGGTTGAGAAACGCTGGGCTATATAATAAATAAATGCAAATAATGTACGTATGTATAGTATATATATACATATACCGCATGTGAGCGCGGCAACAATTTATCATTTGAAAAATGTTAGGATAGATTGGGTTGTATATAAAAAAAACATGCAAAACTAATTAAAAATAACACCGATTTTAATTTAAAAACACACTTTAAATTTCCAACAAATGAAGATTTCAATATTTTGCTGTCACTCACTTTGATACATAATTGACACTATTTTTATATGGTGAGTAAACAAAAACAATGTTGAAATTTTATCAAGATTCAATTTATCAATAAAATTATGATCAAAATAAAATAAAAATTTATTTTCGAGTCCAAAATATTTGAAGATAATTTGGTGATTTTTAATCTTCATTGAGAAAATCTGACTTTGAAATAAGGAGTCTTTGATACTTAAATGTTTAATGTAATTGGAAAGCAGAATTGTCACATATAAAACAGATAAATAACATTTAATTTACTTATGCAGATAAGGTTTCATCTCACGTTATACTTTATTTTTTGACTTTTGTGCTATTGAACTTATTACAACGATCTGAGAAAATATCCGAATATTAACATTAATGGGTTGTACGTATTTTTATTCTACTTTTAAATACATGTCATGCGTGTGCATATGTTTGATTTTGATTCTTACTGTGTTTTTCATCAGAAAAGAAAATTGGGATGAAAATATTATGTAGTTACATTAAACCACTATAAAGTTTATAATAACTAATAAACGTCTAAGTCGATTTCAATTCTTTTATTTCCAAAATATGCGCAATCTATTTAGATTCATCTTGCCTACAAAGAATGAGATTCTATGATTTCGGGCTTGGAAGTGAGCGGCTCCAGAAATTTTTCATATAAATTTAGTACAAACATTTAAAATTTTTCAAAAGTTTTAATGGATTTCGATGAAAACTAGTGTATTGAGTAAACAGAAGTTAATTAGAGGAATTGAAAAAATAGTTAGGTATATATTGAAGTTATTGATGTTATTCTAGCAACCAAGGTGTCAAGTGAATAAAATCGAATTGTTGAAAATAGGTCGCATTCTTTATTTATGTGGTACATAGTTTTCTACATTTATAGATATATTTTATTAAATATTTTTAATTTTGAGAAATATTATTTTAAATAAAAACTCAAAGTCATTATTTTGTAATAATTTATTCGTTATAATTTCTTCTTTTTTTTTTTATTTTTTCTTCATTATTAATATATTTTTATATTTTTTATTAAATTATTTATGTTGTTATTTTCAACGTAAAGGTATTTTATTTCACATTTTTTTCTGTTTTTATGTTAAGACATTCATTATTTGTTTTATTTTTGTTATAATTTTTTAGAAAACAAAAATTTAATAAATATACTTAAAGGTGTTTGTGTAATAGTTTTCATATTTATTTTATAACTAATTTGTAATATTTTATATTTAAATATAATAATCTTATTTTTTATGTTATTCTATATATAAGATATATAATTTTTTTTTTTTTTTTGTGAATTAATATAATTTTTTCAGTACAAAAAACAATTTTGTCTAACAATTAAAAAATAGTTATTAAATATTTAAATAAATTTATATTTTGCTAAAATATATTTACTATATTTCTATATTATACATATTTATACTTATTTATATATTTATATTTATTGACTATATGTGTATGATATTCATATGTAAATATATGTTATACATATACGTATACATATATAACCACGTACATATAATTTTTAAGTTGTTATATATATATATATTATAACAAGTTTATGTACGCATATATTTATATGACTATATGTACATATACATAATGTTCTTACATACTATACCTATACATATGTTTGAATGTAGTTATACATATGGGAATAAATATTTTTATGTGCAAATTTTTACTAAATGTAGATAACTATGTGATTTTTATAAATGATTTTAATTTTTTTTTTTTTTTTTTGTTTTTTACAAAATTTTATAATAACATTTTTATTTTTATTTTTTTTATAATAATAATAACATAATTTTATTTTGCTTAATGTTTACATTTTTTAATAACATAAATCCTACAAATTAATGATAATGTTTTCTGTTTCCATTTGACTAAAAATAATTTTTTAACAATTTTTTTTTTTTTTAAATATTAATAATTAATTTATGTATATATTTAAAATTATAAAATTTTCAAGATATGTTAATAATGTATATATTTACATACGCAATAATGTACTAGAGTCCTTTTTTAAAGTTTTCCATAATGTTTATTATATATTATAATAATTTATTACAATAAATTTTTTATTTTTATATAAAAGTGGTACAGTGGTACAAAATATAATTATTATTGGATGACAAAATAATTCGTTTTTTTTTGTTCCAAAATTAAAGAAAAATGTTGCATATTTCTTTTTGAGATAAAAGAAATAAGTTTCATGTTCTCGGTTAAAATCTAGTGCAGAGTTTTCTGTCGCCTTA
The DNA here is from genome assembly GCA_964007475.1 of Hybos culiciformis. Classification (NCBI taxonomy): domain Eukaryota; kingdom Metazoa; phylum Arthropoda; class Insecta; order Diptera; family Hybotidae; genus Hybos; species Hybos culiciformis. Next base: position 30,576,558 of record OZ023275.1, read on the forward strand.
ACTTAATAGTTTTCAATGCTTCTATTCACACTTGTTATTTAAATTATTTCTCAAAATATTAAAAAATCGCCACCCTGAACGGCAATTACATCTGTACTTGATATACTATAAATATTTATTTCTGATAAAATTTTAAAAGTCAAGTTTCAAGCGAAGTTTTTTATTTTTTATATGAACCAATTTTTGTTAGACATAACAAGTATAATAAGCGAGTCACACTACAACTAAAAAGCCACTACTCATGACGGCTTTTTTAAATGCGTTCACACTTGCACTTTTTGGTTTTTTTTCTTTTTTTTTCTCGTTTTGTCATATCTTTTTCCTTTTTTTTTGGGAATTTTTTTTGTTTTTTTATTCGTTTTTTTTAAAAAATTGCCGCCAACTTCCTGAAAGTATGCAATTGTTAGTTTATTTTTTTCTCACAGAGCTCATTTGTTATTTGATCCCTGATTTTCTAGTGGCTTTTTGAAAAGCCACTAGCTTTTTTTTCTTTTTTTTGTATGGAAAAAGCCACGAAATAGCCACAACGATGATAGCTTTTTCAAAAAGCCATTAAAAAGCCGAAGTGTGACAGCCTTATAACTTTATAGACATTCTGTGTGTAAACCATTTCAGAAATAATTTAGCTCAAAAACAGTTTTTAATTCTGATTAAATTATATAGAATCCTGTCTATAAACAATTTTAAGTGTATTTCATAAGATAAAGTTAAGATTGAGAACTTTCCTCACCCTCAATAATAGCACAGGACTAGGCAGTTTCAATATTTTGACAAATAGCAAACAGTTAGTTATCTTTCTGGTTTGCATATCAAACACATTTTTGACGTAAAAAATATAAGAATTTTTTTAAATAATATTATTTCGGATCAGAGTTATATCTATAATGAACGTTCCTAAACATTGAAATAAAATCGTATAGTTATTTTAATAATTTGTTCTATAATGACATTTAAAAATAAAATTTATTGAAATTGATATAATTTTGAATAATGTTAAGCTCAGCTTAGTGAACCTATAATATTTCATAATTCCCTTTGCGATTATTTTTTTTTATATATAATTTATGGTAAATTTTTATTTATTTATATTCTAATAGGCCTCCAATTAAGTTATAAAATTATATTTTTTTTGTTCAGTATTTCTTTTTTCATCATTATTCAATTAAGAAGAACCCATTATTATGGTATTTTTCAACTTATTTATAAACAAAAATATTCCTATATGTATAATCTGTCACGATAAATAATTTTAGTTCCATATTCTAATATTATACGTATGATGTCTATAATATATATAATTTATAAATAATCCTTACTTATATAATGAAAATCGATGTGGTTTGTTAGTCCATTTTAGTCCTGTTTCATTGCTTCTTGAAGTTTACTGTGATCTGCAGATCATCTGCAAACCGTTGAATCATCGCCAGCGCAAATGCTATGTGGTGCTGCTAAAAATAATTTTCCATTCGAACAAGCACACAATTGAAACACTCGGTGAGAATGCTCTCGTATTTGTGCCGAACTAGTACCGCTAGCAGCAAGTTGGGCAGTTTTTAAATTTGGTAAAAATATTTTTGATGATTCTAGACGTATCTGTAAGTATCCAGACAAAAAAAGAGAAATATTTTGTTACATTAGAGAACATTTTTTATTAAATAATAAAATTTATTTGAGAAACTTACACTACCCTCAATTGCACTTAATTTTATATCATCAAGTGCTGTAATGTCTAAGCCACCAGCACGTGATTGTAAAATAATATCTTTAGCAGCTGTTATTTCCAATTGCCTTGTTGGTGATTCTAATCTGAAACGTAAACGTAAAAAAAATTTTATTTAATTATAATTATGACACATTCATAACATTTCGCCTGCTCAGAAATGAAACAACGTATAATGAAAAGTATAGTTTCGAGTAATTTGAAATTAAAGATTTGAAAATTAAAAAAAACGTATGAAAAAATATCAAGTAGCGTACAATTTTCATCTAAAAAACACGTTCTAATCAACATTAAGAATATTGCAAAGTAGTTGTACTTATAAAATCGAGTACGAGGAATCGAATGGTGCTATTGTCAAATAATGACGTATAAATGTCATACGTTGTTTCATTTCTAAGCAGACGATTTAATGTCGAAAGTTTTTCTTAGTTATATCTGGTGTGGTGAGTATTGTAATATTTTGGTTACATATTAGTTCGTTCACGTAACAATTGAACGACGCTTATTTGAACATTGCTAGATTAAAATATTTTCGAGAAGGTGAAAGAATATAATTTTATGAATAAAGAATAAACATATCAAAGATGTTGTTATCCTTCATAAATTTATTAAATTGTAGTTTTTTCAATGCATTTATACACTATCAATTTTGTTCATAAATTTACCTCAATTCTCTTCCTGCTTCTGCTCTAACATGTGGAGTTTGTATTGAATCACGAAATATTGCTCCTCCTTCTCCATCTATTTTTAATGAATGTGCCCCAATAGTTACTTCATTACGATTTACAGAAAATAAATTTCTACCATTTGTATCATTGATACGAAATCCTGTGGCAAGACATTCTAGTTTATCATGACCCAAGAATAAATGATTTTCTAATACACCCCTAGAATCACGTGTATTGATTGAAAAATTACGTGATGATTCTGTAAAAAAAAAGTATAAAATAATGTTCTGAAATTTTTTCTTGTAGTTTTAGAAAAAATTATGTTTATAAAGTTCTTATGTAGGAACTTCTATAATGATTATATAAATGACTTCCTGAATTGTTTGAAAAAATTTATTTTCATTTTTATTAGCAAATATCATTAAATCTTTTTACTGAGTTTGTTTTACTTATTGAAGAAACTAAAATTAAATCTAAAATAAAGGTTTCTCTCAAAAAAAGTAAGCCTAAGCCATTTATTGAAATATCAACGAAACCAATGATTAACTAATGTTTATGATCGTTCATACGATAATGTTGAGAAAAGCATAATGTTTTAGTAGTTTCATAAGGCAAGTCTGCTTCCCTCCCAACTATAAGAAGAATTTACTGAAACTTTATTCCAAAAAAAATTTTTTTTCAAATTCTAAATATAAATGTAATATTAAATTTTATTGAAAATCTATAATCTGTAAAATTCAAATGAAAGCTTTTAGTCTTTGTTGTCTATTTATAGTTTAATATAGAATCCGATACTATTTCTGTGAATATGTTGAATAATTTCCCTAAAATATAAATATAAAAAAAAAAAAACAAAACATCTAAAAATGTTCAGAATCATTTAATTTAAAAATTTTATTAATAATTTTTGAGGTATGTAAATATTTTAAAATAATTTCCTATTATCAGCCCTAAGGAAATTTGTTCAATTATGAACTTGTCCATATTCATATATGGTCAGTCAGTAAAAAATAATTTTTAAAAACAACAACATTTTTAAACAGAATATTATTAGAAAATATGATTAGTTTTAATGGAATTGAAAATCTTTTTGATATTGTGTACATTGGACATGTACATGTATACATTATATAATATATTTTTACTGTCAACATTATTAAAATTTAATGAATAAAAGCTAAAATATGTATATTAAATTTAAATTACAAAATTTTCAAATATTCGTCATTTAAATATTTTTTGAATCAAGTTCGCATCAAAATTAATTTAAATGAATTGCATTAATAATGATGAGCGAAAATATTTTTGTATCCATACATGAATAAGTACACAAGTACACTATAGTATGTCTTTTTTTGGTTGATTAACTGTAATATCGCGGACTGTTTGACTGTTTGAGGACGAAATAATAATTAGAGGATAATAAACCATATATTTGTAATGTTAAAATGTACTACTTTTTTAGACTTTTTATTTATTTGGGAAGCACAGAATAGAACCACCTATTATCGAATAATATTTTGACACTAAATGTCTAGAAGCAAAATCAACTATATATAAGTTAAATACCTAACACTATTGGTTGACCGTGTTTTGATCTAATTGTGGAAGCTCTTAATAAATCCATAACTAATGCTTGACCAGATAACTGAATACCACCAGGAACAATTTTTAATTGACCCATACCTTGCTGTTTAAATGAAAATAAAAACAAAATTTGAAACACATTAATCAGTAAATTAATTATTAGTATTGAACAATTAATTATTTAATTTCTATATTTACCGATGAAAATTCCATAACTTTTAATATCCATAATGTTAATATTAAATTGACTATAATTAACAATAATAATACTAGAATAAGTGTATAAAGGCATTTTTTTCTCCAACCGTATAAACCTAAATGAAGTCCAATATTATCTGGAAACCCCATATTACTATTATTATTATTATTATTATTATTAGTACTATGTGTCATCGAAGCAGTCATTTTGGTTATCGGCTTTTTATTAGAATTTTGATGATTGGACGATTTACTTGTCGATTGCACTAAAGTTTTTAAATAAAATATTTTTTCATTATCGAATTAATGGGAACAATAAAATTACAATTGAATTTAATATTTTATCGGTTAAATAAATTTCCTCGAAAATCTTAAAATTTCTTTCCCTTCTTTAACAAAAAATTGGTATTTATAAATTAACAATAAATAAGAAATGAAATTATTCATATGTTATTTATTATCAATATTATGAAATAAATAATTAAATAATTTATCTTTATCCGATATTTCTTTTGTTCATGCTTATATACTTAATACTTATGCTCTGAACACAGTATCAACAGTAGCACATTAAAAATTTGCAACTTTTACATTAACTTAATTTTTTGCCAAATTATAAATTTAAGATTTCTGTCTTTATTTATTAAGCTTTTTTTTAACTCAAATGCAATTTTATTTTTTTTTAAATTTCTATATCATTCACCATATTTTCCTTTATTATGTATTTCACTATCATTGGTAATGTTCATAGTATCATTATTTCCACTGAGAACATTTATTAAATTATCAGTTAATTTACTACTATTGTTATTGTGACTATTATTACTGTTGTTAGAAATAATTGATTTATTATGATGATTAAAATTTTGTTGACTTTCCTTTTGATAATTTGTGGATTGCTGTTGTTCTTGTTGATTATGATTCACTTGTACACTTGTAACTGATATTGGGGAGCCAGATGAGCTCATAATATTTGAAAGTGAAAATTGTGGTTTTGTTGCTCTCGGCGCTGACGAGATTGTTAATAGATTGTTAATCTCCTGAATTGAATTTCCGTCAATCTCGTCGTCGTCGTCACTGTTAGTGCTCTTACTTGCAATTGAAATCGTGTAAAATTTTTGTTTTGTTGGGGACTGTTGGAGGTTGGATTTACTTTTAGTTTTTTTTTTTTTTAATTTTATTGTTTTTATTATTGATTTCAAATTGATGAATTAAAATTATTATTATTATTGATGTTGATGAAATTGTGCAATATTTACGAAATAAATGAAAATTAAAGAAAAAAAGTGATTGATGGAATTATTTAAAAATGTGTAAAAAAAAAATAACAAATTTTATTGATATTAAAGCATACATATGCAACATAACATTAAGTTAAATATTTTGTTTCTCTAATATTAAAAGTTTATTATGTCAGCAATCCTATGTTTATTAACATTTTCTGCTTATTAACATTATAAAGTTATCCTGTACTTTGTTGAATTTTTTTTTTGGGTATAGAAGAGAGATAAATAAGGTAATTAATATATAAATTTAACACAACTATACTGGCCTGGGTAAAACAAGAAAAAGTTACACTACTATGTGAGTGCAATAATTACAAAACAGGAATCATGATGATCTTTCATAATAGTAGATTATAATATATTTCATAAATTTCCATAAAAAAGTAAGCCGCTTGTAACCCGTACGTAATGCATATTTTCTTAGGAAAACTTTTTTATTTTCACTAGATTCGGAACCAACTTAAATTATGGTTGGGCTTAATTTTCCTCTACTTTGCAGAAACACAAAAAAATTTTCAAATCTAGTAGAAAATAAAAAAGTTTTCCTATCAAAATATGGATTACGTACGGTGTACAAAAAAAGTACTTTTTTTTATGAAAATCACGATATGTTAACTAAATTTGTTATTAATTACGAGGTGTCTATACACACAAACACATAGACACGAGACCGAAGGTCGAGTGATATAATATTGACAAGTGTCTATGTGTTTGTGTGTATAGACAACGAGTTGTTATAACAAATTTTGTTAACATATCTTATATACTGCTTTAAGGCGTAGGGGAGAGGTAGTTGCAAAGAGAGAATATAGAGATAATTTATAATAAAAAAGGAAAAAAGGGAAATGTTCCACGTTAATTTTATTTTAATTTCTCTTTCTTTTAGAGATAAAAGAAAAAAAGGGAAATTTTCCACGTTAATTTTATTTTAATTTCTCTTTCTTTTAGAGATAAAAGAAAAAAAAGGGAAATGTTCCACGTTAATTTTATTTTAATTTTTCTTTCTTTTAGAGATAAAAGAAAAAAAGGGAAATTTTCCACGTTAATTTTATTTTAATTTCTCTTTCTTTTAGAGATAAAAGAAAAAAAGGGAAATTTTCCACGTTAATTTTATTTTAATTTCTCTTTCTTTTAGAGATAAAAGAAAAAAGGGAAATGTTACTTGTTAATTTTATTTTAATTTCTTTGTGAGTGTCAGAGATATTATTTTTGTGTATGAATTACGTAGTTCTCATTTTTTCTCATTTTTTTTGTATTTGGCTGTATTGAAATATTATAAGAGATATTATGTTTGTTTAGGTATTACGTAATATTCAATACGAAACATCTAAATGATTTGATTATTTACGCAGATGCATCTAAATGATTGCATGTGTATTGACGCATATAATACTCCATTTAGTGATCTAAATTCTATAGCACCAAATACAACATAACATAATAATTAATTTATTAAAAAAGAAAATCTTTAACTATACTTTATCAAATGATTATAATTTTTTTCTTAAAAACCGCACAGGAAACCAATCGACCTCAAATCTAAATTTAATCTCAAATTTAAGTACAGGATAATTTTTTAATCTTTTATAATAAGACTAGAAAATGATGGGAAATAAATCAAGAAAATTTTCATATTTTTTGCTTAATTAATTTTGTTGATAAAAACTCTTAACTTTATAGTAAATAAAAAAATTAATTTATGACGCAAAGCAAAAATAATAAAATTTTCTTTTTACTGAACAATATAAGTTTTGTAATTTTTTTTTTTTTTTTACTTCTTTCGAAACAAAATTATAATTAATCATAATAATTTTTTTTTATTTTTTGAAAGAAATTTCGAAATTTGGATACTCTCTACATATATATATATATATATATATATATATATATATTATTTCCCGCCTTGCCGATAAAATAAATCAGTTTTTTTTTGTATAGAAGTTTTTGTTTTGGAAAATTCATAAGAAAATTTTGTCACTAAATCTTTGGCAAATTATCAAAAAATTAAAATGAAAACAAAGATAAAAAAAAAATTAAACAAAATTTAGTAATAATAATTCAATAATTTTTTTTTATGCATTTTGAGGTATTCACATTGAAATTAATATTTTTATGAATTGTGAACAAACTGATGGCTAAATTGTATCGATTTGAGGTTAAAGAATGAAACAAAATAATAAAATAAAGACATTATTTTTTTTTAAATTTTAATTACAATCGAAAATTAGTATCTGGCTTGGGAATTTTAAAGGAGCTCATTCGAAAATTATTAATGTCTTCGAAATGATTACAGCATAATTCATGTAAAAGAAAATAAGAATCAACAATTGAAAATGTTCAGAAGGTTTTTTTTTCTGATTGACATAATAAACGACAGTCTATCTACTTATAAATCTAAGAAAACTAATATTATAAAATTATTGTATCTTACTTTAATAGAACTTCACGACTTGTTGAAGCATTTTCTTCATCAAATAAATTTTCCTGAAATAAAGTAAAAGCATAAAATAACAAAAAAAAATACTTAAAATTATTTTATTTTTTCTTGAAAATTTATATAGTGTCATCAATTAACATTTTAATTGTCAATCTACTTAAATATTGCGAAAAACAAAACTAAACACAAATTCTATATGAAAATTTAAAAAAAAAAAAAATTATTTCTGAATTATTATGTATTTATTTTTATTTTTTTATTTTTCGTTTTTAATTTCATGAAAATTAATTTCAATGAAATATTTGTGGAAAACTCTGAACACAAATGTACATTGTACAACGTTAAAATTTAGACTATTTTCCAAATTGAAATCATAATTTTGTATAATGTTTTGTTTTTACGAAGATAATTTTAACAGAAAAATAAAATATTTTATACACCACACCTGTGAAGTTACTTCGTTCAAAAAGAATAAAACATCATATTTTGTTTTTATGGCTCAAATAAGTTTGCAACCAAAATAATTTTGGAAGATTTTTTTTTTACAAATATTTGGTATAATTATATAAAATCTACGACACGGAGAGAAAAGATTGCTAATATCATATGGAGGAACCGCATGAACCATGAAAAAAAGGAACCTGATTTTGACCGGTTCAAACTTTTTCAAAAATTGTGCATTATAATTGGCCGATTTTTTGAGCTAATTTTTTTCTATTAATTCATGAAATTCTAGTTCATGAATGAATAGAAGCCTGAATGCAGAACTTTAAGAGATTGTAACGAATGACCTTGAAAAAGAATATTTTCAAGTACAATAGCTTAGCCTAGAGGTAGAGATGACGGTCTGCAATGCTAAGGCCCAAGATTGGAATCTTGAAGAGGTCATTAGAAGAAAAAATAAAGAACATGCGTCTCTACCACTATAGGCTTAACAATTAAAATTTAAAATAAAAATTTAAAATAAGAAATAATCACTTGATTAATGAAATTAAGACCTTTAAATCAATCAAAATAAGTTCACTTCAATTATGGAAAAAACCAATAGCAGACGAGAACAAATTGGAATATTTAAACTTTAAAGTAATATTTTACATATCAAGTGAATTCGAAAATTTTGCACAATTCGTGTTTTTTCTTAAATTTCAATGATTATGAAAACGTGTTGCACGATACAAGAAAATTTTTTTTCTCAGTGGATAAAAAGCTTTAAATAAAGTATAATATATATATTAATAATTAAAAAATTACAGTTTTTGTCAAAGAAAAAATATTTTGAAATTTATTATATAAAAATTTACAAGGTTCAATAGATTATTATGATATAATTAAAGTTTTATCAAACCAAATTAAGTAAATTGAAACCTCAGTGCGATAATTCTTACCGTCTCTAAAGTTCTAAGAAAGAAAAAATAAGTCTATTGATTGAATCTAGAAGTAAAAATATGTTATACTATATAAAAATGTGACACATAAATAAATATCTGCTCTACCGTCTACATTCTAAGTTCAAATATACCTAAATAATTTCGGTATTTAATACTTTTCTGCAGAACGTGGTCAATGGTTCGTTCATTTAAAGTAGCTATCATTTTAGGCAATTAATACGTAAATATAAGATTTTTTCTTAAATCTCTTGTGAACCATTCACATTGGAATGCAAAATCATTAATGATTTTTAAGAACTTATAAAATTAATGATTTTGAAACAAATGAAAATTAAAGCAAGATGTACAAGATATATTTTTAACCAATTTGTGGTAAGATTAATGTTTTATTTAGGAAAACTATTTTTTTTCTTTTTTCAAGATTATCGTTTATAGAATCGCTAAAGTTTAATGAGTTTGAATAAGTATATTACAAAAACAAAAAAACATTATTTTTACTGCAACTGCAAAATAATTAACTTTAGAAAGTTAATGACGCAAGTAATTTCTTAATTATTCAAAGAAAATAATTAATTGAATCTATAGGTAAAATATTAAAATTTGACCCGCTAAAAAATTACTATTTTAAAGTATTTTGTCATCCTTAAAAAGTATAACACAAAAGTTATGTATTATTGTGTGAATAAGAAGAAATGAAAGATCAGAGTAATAAATATTTCACTTTTTGGAAGAAGAATAGATATTCAAAAATTCTTGCCTCAAGTTTATCACGTTACCATTAAGTATATGCTTTTAGAATGATTAAATTACCATTATAAATATTCAATCACTTACAAATGTAGGTTTCGGCTTCTCTGTATTGTGCCAACCTATTAAGGAAAATAAATTTTTAATAAATACAATTTAGGTTTAATCTTGAGTTTATACTATGAAGAAAATTTGCATTGTATTTATTTACTTTGATTTTATTTCTAAAACGAAATTATTGATTCATTCAGTTCTTTAAGTTTGTTCAAACCCATAATATTATTTTGATTTAATTTATTTTTAATATGTAAATGTACCTTTTTTGAAATAAGATTTTCATTTCATTTGTGAATGTCGCACTTCGACAAAGTAATAAAATATTTTATGTGGGACGTGACACGATCTATTTTTTCGGCAAAAATATATGAATTTTATTTTAAAATAAGAAAATTTAATTTTTTTTTTATGATGCCGTCGGTTATCTATGTAAAATCGCATGAAAGTATCATTAAATGAAAATTATTTTTTTTTTTGTTTTGTAAATAAAAATTTTGTGGAAATTTTTGTTTATATTTGGGTTTTGGTTTTTTTTTTAAGGGCATCGTCGTCTCGTATATATTTTTTATATTTAAAATATTATGATTGAGTTTTCCAGACAAAAGATAACTTTACATATGTACACACGTGAATCGTATATATGCATGAAAAAAAAAACACATTTGGGAAATATTAAAAATGGCTTAATTAACAATAACTAAAGAAATTATTACTAAAAGAGAAAAAAAAAAATATTTGGGATTCTTTCAGTTATTTTTTTTTTATTATGAAAAATTTTAATAAAAATAATAAATTAGTGAAAAAATTTTAGTTTTAAATTTAGAAAAAATATTCTTGAAGTTTTTTAATCTTTATATATAATTATATGATACTGCAAGTTTAAGTTTACTGTCTGTCTTATCTGTCTTATCTGTTCATTATTAATTGTTAGTTGGTAGCTCCAACATTTGTTAGCGTGCGTGATATAATCCTAAGACGGTGTTCAATAGTTATTAGCTCAAACATTTCTAAAACACTGCAGCTACAGAATGTAATGATCATCTTTGTCAATTTAAAGTTTAAAGTTTAAATTTATTGAGCCTTTTATATTTAAAAATTTTAATTTACAATATATACATAAATCTTAAATCCACCAAATTATAATGTATGTTTTAGTGATTAGTTGTCTTATATCTAATATGTATATACTACAACAAGGATCGATATTTTAAGTAATAGTAAATTTTACTAATGCAAAAATTAGCTACAGTATGAGTTTTTTGTGTCTTAATCCAGAAATTAGCAGTGATTAAAGCAACTTGTCAATTTAATATCGATATATATTATTAATTTTTGAAGATTAAGAATCATTGAACATATACTAGTAATCCATTACCAAGTTAAGAAATATTGAAGTTTAACTCCAATAATAAAATAAAAAATGTGTGATATATACGTAATGTATGTTATACATATATGAATATTATGCTAATAAGCTTAAAATAAATGCTATTATGTTTATGTGTATATAGTACAGTGGTACAAGTGAATACAAATTTACATAGATGTGAATTCTATTTATTTTTTCATATTTTTATAAATCTACATTATTATAATACGCAAATAATGTTGTTTTTAAACTATTCATATCATATAATGTATATGCACTATACCTACATACACGTATTGTATAATATACATTGTACATGTACAGAAATACTAGAAATGCTTTAAAAAACCAAAAAGAAACTATACTTTTGACTGGGTTATAATATTATTCCCAAGGTAAAATAATTCCGATTCTTGTCTTTGTTGGGCTGTTCTTTTTAATATACAATAATGTACACATATATATTTGTATATAAATACATTTAGAAATATAGAAATGATATACCATCTAGACACACATCTGTGATTTTCGTGTGCTTTTCGAAATGGAAAAGTTTATTTCTGCATTTATGATATTTACTTCATTTATTTAAATAAATGGCATAATTGAAGTATATTTTTGGTTAGTTTTTGGAAAATAATAATAAAAAATTATTATTATTTTTTTTTTTTAATTTTATACCTGGTTTAAATAGATGTCGCATTTCATATTATATATACCTACAAATGAATATGCTACACAACATACTATGTTAGGAAAGGAAAATAAATAAAATTTTCAATGTTAAGGATGTAATAAAAATTAAATAATAAACTATGTAGCTTGTAGCCACGATAGTTATCTACTGAAAGTAGAAATGTTTTGACGTATTAATTTTTACTAGTATCTATTAGCTATTACAATGAGACTTCTTCGAAACATTTTCCACTAGTCAGTTTGTTATAGTACTATAGTCAGTTTGTTATTGCTACTAAAAAAAAATTTGGTTTTGGTTTTATCATTATTAATCTAGTGTTGATTGTATAGATTAAAAAAAGATAACAATTTCCGCAATAGTAAATTGAGCTTAAAATTGGTAGAATTTACAGACTTTTTTCAGTTTTTTTTGTGTTTGAGACTGTCAAAATGTTTACTTTTTTACATAGGCTTGCAGAAAATGTTAAGTTGTCTTGCAACTTAAAATTTTTATTTAATTCATCCTTGAAATTTGTAATACATATTTAGATATCAGGAAACTTTATTGTACTTTTAATTTTCATATTAAAATATCACAAATTTCACATATGGTTGAAATGGTAACTGAGGGAATTTAAAATTACATTATAAATTTTTATTTACAATAACAGACTTTAAAGTTAAAGTTTATAATGTTAATTAAAGACAAGAATTTGAATTTAATAAAATATAATTATTTTTTTTTTTGTTGGTATTTTTGAAACAAAAACTATAAAATTTTATGCGGATGAACAATCTAAGTTAAATTCTGTATTTGGGATATATATTAAAGGGTCAGAATTTAGGACTAAATAGTAACTTTTTAAAATTATTATGTTCAAGAAGAATATCATAATAAATTTGTACATTTTTTTTTCTCAAAAAATATATGTAATTAATTTTATTATTACTTCCAATTTAATAATGCATATCATAAAAGTGCCAATGTTTAACGTTCTTTGCATATTCACAAATTTTTATTTAATCCAATATTGTTCGTTAGCAATATCTAGTTTTTTTTCCAACTCTATGCACATGTTTTCAGATTGTTGTCAAATTAAATTTGCCTTTAAAGGAAGTGTTTTGGTTCTTTTTTCTTCTCATAAAAGTTCTATAGGCAATATAATATAACTCGAGAAACTAAAAAACTTTTCCTATAACACGAAAAACTAAACTTAAAAAGATAATTTTCTTTTTACAAGTGATATATATTTATTTTTTTTTTAGTAAAAATTTATATTAATACGAAAATTTATTAAAAACTATTAATTTTTTTTAAAATTGCATTTAATTCTCTTTGGTAGGTTAAAATTAGAAAAATAAAAAAAGAAAATAAGAAAGGTATTCCCGAATTCCCATTTCTCATTAAAAATCTTGAATATTTTCGTTCTACACATTTCTGATATATATTTTAGACTGAGTTAAAAATTTGTCACCTCTAGTATATTTTATTTTCAGTATTTTGTTTTTTTTTTTATTTGTTAATAAAGTTAAGTTTGTTTTCATTAAATGCACCACCAGGTGTGTAAAAAGTGACAAAATCCTTTAATTTTTAGAGAAAATTAAGAAAATAAAAGAAATTAAATTTTCTATAAAAAATTGAACTCAAGGAAAATCTGACAAAAATATAGTAGTTAAAAAAAAATTAAACTAAGGTATGAACATTTTTTTTATTATTTTTGCCAAACATTTAACTTGAAGTTGGTCTTATAATGAGGTTATTGTGTATATATACAGAGTGGTATTGGTATACAGGTGCATATACAAAAAGGCATGAGGAAATTTTAATTCTTGCATTAAATTAGAAATTAAATATACATACAATGTATATATTGTTTGCTTCATAATTTGAAACACAAACATACTACCTATTTAAAATTGTCTACATATCTCATTTATGTTCAGAATTCATTTTTACATCTCTTATGAAAGTTTTAAGAACATAATCAAGACAAATTTTACCATTATATTATTTTCATCTCACATGGGATAAATTGCTTAACTTTGATTCTTTCGAATCATGCATGGTATATATGTACAGAAAATTTTCTATAAATGGAAAACTTTAGAGAAAAGTCTTCACTAAATGTTCGTGTTGACATAAAATGCAATTGAGCTGTAGTTTTATGTACACGTGTAGAATGCTTAAACATTTTAAAATGTCATGGGAAATTATTTTAGAGTTTTATGAAATTATGGTTTCATGTTAAATAAAATAATAAAATGTGCTTTTTTAATAACAAGTTTTTTTGGTTCTTAAATTAAATTTATAATAATTAATGTCATAAATATATAAACAATTTAAGTTATTTTCCTTGACATTAAATTTCAATCATTATTGAAATATTTGAAGAGCGATATAATGAATTTTTGAGATATATACTCAAAATTTATGGATTTTTTACATGAAATTATTAGACCTAAAAATACTGGTTTGACTAAAAAGAACAACAATAATATCGATTCCCTTGGAAAAAATTTAGGACATACTTCTAGTCAAAATTTTTATGTACTTGCATCCGAAACATATAGTATATATTTTTGATCAAAATTATTGAAAGACGTAATTCTTGTTTAGCAAAAAGGAAAACCGCAGTGTCCGTGTAAATGGTACACGCATTATTACAATTAATTTGGATTCAAATTTTCATGTTGGGATATAGTCGGTCGCATTGCTATTTGTCCAAATGCCCATTTTATGCTTTTTATGTTTTGATTGATTACAATTTCTCGATATTTCGAATCTGTATTTCATTAAAAGATTTTGATTTTTAAACAAAAAGAAAAATCGAAGACTTCTAATGACTTTTTCGATATATCCAGAAATAGTCATCAACCAAAATATAAAAAAAGAATTAAATGGTCGTTTGTACAAATAGGAATGCAACCGATGATACAACGACTTCACTGGTTAATGCTAAATAAAAAAAACTTCAGGAGCAAAATTTTGATATTACCTATAATGTCAAGAGAAGAGTAGAAGACATATTCATGTATATCGAATAGAACACATTTCTTGTACAAATTAATTATACAGTTTTGTTAAATTTGTAATAAATATTCCAGAGAATTTATTGAAAAAATACTATTTGTTATAAAGTTTTATAACAAATTCGAATCGAAGTTACATGAACTAACATACACATTTCATAAACTCTAAAATATTTTTCATAATTTTAATTTTTATGTACAAAACATATTGTCATCTCATCTCAAATAAAAAAAAAAAAAAAAAAAAAATTAATTTCAAATAAATAAAATTATCATTTCAGTACTTATATAATTATTTTTGCATTAAAAACAATGTGGTTCTAAAGTTCTGCAGCAACAAAAAAAAAACTATTTTCAAACTATGTGATTTTCATACAGGCAGACTGAAAAAGATTATTGAAATTCAGAAAATAATGAAAAGAATGAAAAAAAAAAAAAAAAATTTAAATAAAAATTGGCAATAAACAAATATCTTCGTATATAAATCTCTTCCGGATGATAAATCTATAATGCTGTTATTATTTTGCCGGGTCCACCTCTCTAATTTTTTATATTTTTAATTCTTTTTGTTTATTGAAGCTTCTTCTATTTATGGTAAGTAATGCACAACATTAAGTAAGTTATTTTTTTAAAGATTTATTGACTTAACATCTTCGTCTTTTCATGCTTCGAAATGTCAAAACAGTTTTTCCGAAGAATGTATGAATGTATATAAATAGATGGGGGAGTGCGTAATCTCCACCAAAATCTTTTAAAATATAAAGAATAATTAATATTTCATTTAAATGCAACAAACATTAAAAATTCCATAACTTCCTCCATAAAAACAATACGAATAAAATTTTTATTCTAGAATATCAAATGAAGTTTGCAGAAATTTTAATTTTAACTGAATTGTTCAAAAAAAAATTTACAAAATATTATTTTGAAATCTCAGATAGTAGTTGGCAACATATCATCCATAAAATACAAAAAAATAAAAAAATTATTAAAATATGAAATATATTCCAATTCTGTTCATTTCCATGATGAAAAGCTAGAGGGGTTAATTAAAAAGTTTATTGAGATTTTTTCATCCGGAATACAACAGGTAAAAATGAAATATGTTTTCGAGCAACGAAAAAAAAAGGCATAAAGTGAAAAAAAAAAAAAAATTATGATAAATTGTTTATATTTTCAATGTATACTCGTATAGAATACGGAAAATAAAATATCTATTTGCAAAATGAATGATAATGGTCTTCAAAATTGTTGTTTATATATTATATGATTAATTCTGAACAGTGTGTTTAAAAAAATGCATTATTTTCACAACTTAACCTTAATTGCGCTCGCCTCGAAATCAATCACTATATAATCTTATGCAGATTAAAAAAATTTTTACAAGAGTGCGGGGGTAGAATTATGAAACTTTTGTCAACCGTTTGACATTCGGAATTATAGACACAAAGAGTAATAATTGTCGATAATTTACTTTCATGTTGAATTTACATTTATCATATTATTTATGATTAATTTCGCCAAAACAATTTAATTCCTCGTTTTAAAATCACGTGCAAAAAATTATCGGCAATTGTTTGAAATTTGACGATTGTCGATCACTTACTTATACATCTGTAAAATAAATATTTTATTTCAAAAACTCCTTCAGATCTCATCTTTATACTAAATCAATAATCATACAGAGCTTAAAGAGTGTCCTGTAATCCTGTATTATTATTTTTATGAACTAATAAAATATTTAACATACACTAGGTAGAAAAGTCTGCGTACGGGCTCGTTTTCTTATTTTTTGTTCGACATGTTCCCAGTTTTTGATGTCATTTAAAAGGTCTATATAAAAAAGTTTGAAAACATTTTTTTTTCCCGAAATTTAAATTTTGAGAAATATCAATTTTTGGAAAAGTCTGCGTACAGCTGGTTTTAATGTCGCGTCTCAGAAATTAACTAGTAATATCATTTGAAAGGCAATTGAATGTAGATAATTTTGCGCTACATAATTTTATCCCTACGAGAATGGAAAGTGTCAAAAATCGCCTTTGAAAGTCATAAAAACAAGCGGTTCTAACCTATTTTCCAGCGGTTCTAAGCTATTTCTATGACTTTCAAAGACAATTTTTGACACTTTCCCTTATCGTAGGGATAAAATAATATGGCGCAAAATTATCTACATTCAATTGCCTTTCAAATAACATTACTAGTTAATTTCTGAGACCGGCATTAAAACCGGCTGTACGCAGACTTTTCCAAAAATTGATATTTCTCAAAATTTAAATTTTGGAAATAATAATTTTTTCACAAAAAAATTTTTTTTTATACAGTCCTTTTAAATGACATCAAAAACTGGGAACATGTTGAACAAAAAATAAGAAAACGAGCCCGTACGCAGACTTTTTCTACGATGTGTGATTCTATGATGTGTAATAATTGTGTATTCCAGGTTCAATGTATATAATCGGCATGATGTGATTACATGCATATTGAGGACTGAGGTGAGAATGAAAATTGTCATATTTTTCTTTTTAAGATTATTGAAAATAAAATTTCAATTGAAAATAATCACTTTATTTTGAATTTTCACTTAGGAAAACAAAATTAAAGTCCTAATGATATGCATATTGATAGTGATTCTGATATTGATATATATAATGATGATTTTAATATTAATATACCATAAACTATATCTGTCATAATATCATAAACTGAGCAGGAAGAAATTTTTAACTGAAAATACCCTTTTTGTCCAGAATGTGTTAATCACATTTAATTAAGGATTGTCACGCAACAAGGATAATTATTTTTGCTTTTCTCTGTTGTATGTAAATGCTACAGTGTGTTCAATTCGTATTATGTATTTTATTATTATTACTATTATTATTATTATTCTTATTATGTTGATGATTGTTTGTGTTTTGATTTCAGATTTAAAAAAAAAAAAATTTTTTTTTCATTTTGATTATATTATGTATCCAAAAGGTAAACAATTTTAAATTTTGTATTGAAATTAAGCACGTGTGGATAAAATTTTTGAATATTTTGTATTTTAATTTTGATTGTGTTTTCTCAGAGATAAAAGAGTTTACAATTAATGAGTAATAAAATTGGTTTCATTATCCAGTATTTATTTATATTACATACTTATATTTCCTAGTGAATGTATAAATAAATAAATAAACTACATTTACGACATTTACTTAACTATTATAAAAATGTATGCATTATATTGAAAGTAAATTAAATAATTTATGATTGATAAAATAATGACAAATACCGGATTTAATTATCAAATTTATAAAACTTTCATTGAATAATAGTGTCAACATAAAATGTTTCAGTTTTATGAAAATATATAATATGGTTGGTAGAACTTAATAACATTAAGTTTGGATTTAACTATATTGAGGTCACTAATACTAGATTAAAGTATATTCATTGAGAAAGGTACGATTTTATTGCTGATTGATATTTTTTGCTATTACGCTTATGAAAATTTTTCCAAAATGATAAATTACAGTTCAACGATCTGAATCTATTTTGCATACAAATTATTTATTATAGAAATACCCTAAAAATCTAATATAATTAATTATGCTAAAAATTATGCTAATAAACAAAATTGAATTTATACGCGCGTGGAAAAACAATGCAGTAACTCCAATATGATCGTTATTATTATTTTAGAATTATGTATAAGTTATATACTAGATTTAAATGTCATTAAATATATATCATCATGAATTACGTAAGTACTGTATGTACACATTAAAGCTTATTGAATGTTCTAATAAATAAATAAAATATTGTATTTAAAACACAATTTGTTAAAAAAAAAAAAAAATTTTTTTTGAGCGGTTCTATTTTCTTGTGTACTTCGCATCCCGATGCATTTCAGTTTTTTGATATTCAATAATAAAAAAATATATAGTATAAATGTTACGGCGAATCTACGAATTCCGATAAATGTGAGTTTATACTTTTGGTAAATGTTAATATTACAGTACATTTACCGGCCCGATTGGCCACATTTTTGTGTAGGGCGTAAAGGGTTTACCGCTTATCCAAATAGGGGGCGAACTGGTGCTCGGTCAGTGAGAATTGCGGCGCGCCCCTATTTGGATAGGGAATTACTGGAATTCGTACATTTACCGTAACATAAACAAATTTAAACAGTAATTTCAATTTCCGCATTGAACCCAAAAATCACAAGCTTAATAATGATTAATGACTAATGATTATTGTATCGATGTAAATAAATTAATATTGATCCTAATAATCAGAGATCCAATCCAGTTTGTTCATTAATCCAATCACGGAAATACGATATTTTGGTAAAAACATCCGGAAATTCAGATGCACATTCGTCCATAACATAAAAAGCGATACCAACTAATTGACCATCATACACAGCTGGTCCACTAGAGTCTCCGCTGCAAACGCCATAAAATCTGCCGTGATCAAGGCAAATAAGACCATCATAATAATTTAATTTGAACAATGATAATATAATTTTACATAATGTTGGTGGTAGATTTGTGATTGTATTTGTATTATATTGCAAAATATCTGTTTTTGTACCATGCAAAACGTCCCCCCGGATGGGGCTGCAAATAATAATGTTACTACCTGCTGGAATTTCATTTCGAGCCATTTTAATGGGTCTAATAGTTTCTGTAAATATCAAACGCTCCATTAATTCCAGTAAAGCAATATCATGTTCATTATGGACAATTAGCTGTTTAATTTTAACAGTAATACCACCATTACTTAATGAAATTGTGCCCGCCAGCACTGTGAGCTCCTCCATCACTTCTCCTCTGAATGTTAAAAAAAAGTATTGATTTAGCTAAAATTTTACTAGAGTTTAAACAAATAAAAAATTGGTGAAGAGCGTGAAAACATGTGTGTCATCCGTCTTCGCAATATTTCTAGTTTTACAACTGAGTAGAAAAAACTATACATACATTGTAGGTGTTAGTCTCTTTTCTATAATTCAACCAAAAATATTTTTAGTCCTATTTATTCCGTAATTTTTAGAATTAAATAAATTTTTTTTATATTTTTAAACTTTCAAAAAGTTGCAACAGATTTCAACGAATTTTATTACCGTCCCAAATGTGGTACAAGAATTCTGAAAATGGATTTCGTTGCAAATTAGTTCCTATATGAGTAATTGTAATGTAAAACTATATGTTTATTGAAACATTGACCACAAAATCGAAGTGAATCTGAAATTGGATTTAGGTAAGAATTGACATGTGGGAACAAGTCACCAAAAAAAAATTTTGGAAAACGGACTACGATCTTCATTTATGAAGCGCTATGAAGTACTAT
Source organism: Hybos culiciformis (assembly GCA_964007475.1). Lineage (NCBI taxonomy): Eukaryota > Metazoa > Arthropoda > Insecta > Diptera > Hybotidae > Hybos > Hybos culiciformis. The sequence goes on from OZ023275.1 coordinate 30,597,051, forward strand.
TTTTTTATTTGTTTCCGCTCACTCTAAACAATGCTCGGCAGTGACCACCCATTCATCTGAGATAATTGAACCACCACAAAAATGACCACGAGGATTTTGTAACGAAATCTGGTGTGGAAATTGTCCTTCTTCAGCATCGGTTCCATTAACAATTTTTCCAAATTCATTCGACCATGCTGATAGCACAAACAAATGTAATATTGCGAATTGTATAAAAACGATTTTAATGGATTTTTTAACTATTACTAATAATTATATTTTTTCATAACATGCATTTATATATGCATTTTTTTTTGGTGAATTTTTCGTAATTTATAAATATTAATTATGAATTCTGCAATAACAACGATAAGAGGCGTGCTTAATATTAATTACTTTGATTTGTTAAGATTAGGATTTTATTGTATATGTATATTAGTAGACTATAAACTATACTCTCGTAAATGCTGAGTTACGAAAATGAGTTTAAAGTTGTCTCAAAGCTTCTCGAGATCTTTGGATCTATCAATCAGTTGCTTAACCTTTCCTCAAAAAAAAGCTTTGCAGAGATTAAGCTATAAATATTATAAGTTAAAGTGCTCAATATTTTACAATTCCAAGGTCCCAATTACAATTCCAAGGGCCCAATTAATTGTGAATTCAATAATTTTTGGAAGTTTTCAAAATGTTGCAATTTTCCTTTAAGCACGACTAGAAACTTTAAAATTGACATTATTTTTAATTTTTTTATTTTTCAAATATAGATTTACTTTCTAACAATATTGTTTTTCAGGGTCAGATAATGTTAGCATTTAAAAAAAAAAGTGTTAATGCATTCTTAATTCAATGAAAAAAAATTACACCTGGAGTTGATTTAATATTGATTTTCAAATTTAATCTCATATTGTGTCTAATATTATAGTTATGTAGAGTAGATAATAATAAATTCAATTAAAATTTTTGAAAGATTAATTTCAATATTGATGCAATATTATAGAGTATTTTTGACCCTATATTAATTTTGTTTATTTTACTTAAAAAAAAAAAAACCGAATTATCCCGATTGATATTAATGTTGAAAAAGAATGAAACTTTCATCATTTCATCCGGTTGGCGAATATTGGTCTCACTATAATATTTCTTAGAGAAAACCATTTTATTTGATGTTGTTACTTTCAAATTTTATACGTAGAGTTAAATTAACCGCAGAAAAACGCGCTGAAATGCACACAAAGATAATGATTCAATTTGAGAATGAGAAAAATTGTATAATTGAATTAGGAATCTACATCAACATGTGAAAGTGTGGTTTTGAAAATAAATTCGAAAGGTTGTCTTATGTTGATATCTGTGGATGTTATAGATAGCCAAATATGGATCTTAATTTTCGTTATATTTTTTTTATTTATTCGAATCATGTGACTAAAGTCAGCTGAAAGTGCTTGAATTTTACAAAAATTAGATGAACTTAGTTGTATGTACATATTTTTTTGAGAAGCAACCTCTGGCTGTTTATTTTTATATTTGATTTTAAATTTCGTCAAGATCATGAAATTTTGGTCCTTATTGAATTCCAATTCAATATGCACAAAAAAAAATTAAATAAAATCTTGTACCTATATATATCTTCCGTGTCATTGTAACTAGTAATTCTAATTGTTTTATATATATTTGTATAATATTCAATTAGTTAAAAAAAAAAAATGGACAAAAATCTCAAAATTCATTTTGGCAATAGATAGACCTAGTAAAAGTGATTGATTGAACTAAATTACAGTATAGCAACCTTATTTAATCTTATTCTTATTTAATCATATACCTCGGCTCTAAGTTGGCCATCAAGAATTGAAATTTGATCAAAAAATTTCCAAGTTAAATTTTCAACTTTTTTAATTGAATTTGATGTTATAAAATTTTCTTTTTTCTTAACTTCTTCTCCGTTTTCGTTTTCTTTTGTATTTTCTATTATAATTAAATTTTTTTCTTCTTCGTTATCCTTTCTAGGACTTGATTCTTTTGATTTAACTTTTTTTAGTGATTTAGTTGGCGGTGAATCAACAATAAAAATTGAATCTAAATTTAAATTTAAATTATTTTTAACTTTAAGAAACTCATTAACCATTTCGTTATAAAAAAAAAAAAATTTTTTTTTGATATATGTGCTTTTTTCAATTTTTAATTTTTCAAAAACATTTTTTTTTTCTTGCAATTTTAATTTTTATTTTCATAAAATAATATTTTTTTATTAAAAATCATAACTGAAAAAATATATTATTTTTAAAACTTAATTTTTCTTTTACGTCCGACTTGTTCGAATTAACGTTTAACACTAAAAGGATAACTACATTTTTCTTAATTTTGTCCTTTTTACAAAAATAAAATAAAACATTTTAGATGCATTTCTGTAAAATTTGAAAATATGTTTTTTTTTTCCTTTTTGCAGAAAACAGAAAATTTACAAATTGCAGAGTTTTTTTTGTGGAAGGTTTTTTCTTCGTAGATAAAATTTTCGTGAAAAACACGTGAGTTACATTAAAGAAAAACATAAACAAAGTGACAACGCATGACAAATATTTGTTTTTTTTTTTTTTTTATTATTATTTTTAAACTTTGGAACTACAGTTCAAGTCTGTAGAATTTATAACAGATTTTCTGTTTTGTGGATTTATAGATTAAGGACTTTTTAATGTTTTACTATATATTAATGTGCTTCCTTTTGATAAGACTTTTCGGCGATGCTAGATAATTTTTCCGACCAAAATTGAAAATTTCTATGAACTTCTACACAAAAATTAGTCTTCCCAATAAATATTCATAATTGGTGTTGAAAGCATTCCAATATCTAATTCCATTTAGAGTTATATTTAAAAGTGTACCTATTACAATCCAAATCAATTGTCAGTTTTTAAATTATCTTAAATTTACTTTTTATTACATACTGAAGGTCAATATTGCAGTATGCAACCAAATTAAAACATTTTTGGAACTTCAGCTCATCTAATATGAAAGCAATATTGGAATGACATTTCCCCTCATAAAATTTTTCTAACAAAATAACTCATCGACGACTGCGAAAAGTAATTTAAAAGAAAAACCAATTTCATAAAATTTTTTTTTTATTAAATTTGATTAAAATAAAACATAATGCGGTACTAACAAAAAAAATAAATAAAATTAAATATTTCTTCCTATTTTTTTTTTATTTAATTTTTTAGAGAGTAAAAATCTAATACAAATATATTATAAAAAACACAGTGATGAAAAAAATAAATGTGGCAAAAGTTAAATTACAGTAATTTTCACTAATCTTCCTTTCATTACTTTTAATTCAACCAAAAAGATTTACTAAGTTCAATTAAGCGAAATGAGGATATTTCCTTTCTTTATTTGTTTTCTGTGCATTAACAAAGTAAAAAAAAAAAAGAAAAGAAAAAAGAAAACAATCTAAAAAAAAACAGGGAAAGCAAATTGAAGAAGTCCAAAAACAAATTTAGTTTTATTTTGATGTTAAAAAAAAATATTTCATTTTGTTGAAGGAACAAAATAAAAAATTGATAAAAATAAAAAACAAATCAAATTAAAGTAAAATAAAATAATAATATTTTTAAAATTTGATAATTTTAATGTTTATTTTAGTTATTTCTTTGACATAAAAATATAGACCTTTTCGTTATTAATAGAATGTTCAAGCTAGCTTCGAAGTTGATACCCGGCAGAAAGTGTTTATAGCTTAAATTTTTGGTTTATGTCTCTAAAATTGGTTGATATTATATTTTTGTGAATATTTTATTCAGTCTTTTTTATTTTTACGTATACACTTAGTTCCTACATAATGTCTTAATATCTTAATTTCTAATACTTTGGTTGTATGTTCACTGCTTATAGCTTTGCATATATTCCTCCAACAAACTAAAGCATTAAACCGGAAAATTGAAAATTATATAACAAAAATTATGGAAAATCTACATATTGATTCTAGCAACTTGACAATTCAATGTACAATTAAAGAAAAATAAAGAGCTCCTTTTATATGGCAAACACACATGTGTAATTGTGTATATATAATGAATTGACTTGAAAAAAAATAAATGTATTTAAGAAATTTTATTGAAAACCTTATGATTAGAAGAATTCAGAAAAATTTATATTTTTTAAAAATATTTTCATCATCCCTTTCTACGATAAAATTTTTAATATTTAAATTCTTTGTAAAGAAAAACTTTAAAAATATATGAATTTTACTTTGACTTTTCTTCTTTTTAATTTTAAATAAAGGATATATTATTAAATGAAAAGGTTTCAAGTATGAGTACCGTAGGTAAATAATAATAAAAAAGAACAAAACAAATTTCTTTCTTTTTAATTTTAAAAATATTATTATCTATATCTATAAAGAAAAATGACTTTCCATGCACTGTGAAAAATTCAATCACTTCTGTAAGTTCCGATAGTATGTTCAGGACAATCTGAACACATTTTATTTTTATTTTTATTTTATAAGTATACAAACTAAAATATTTCGAGACCTTAGAACAACAAGGTTCTAACTTTTTATTTACTTATTGTATTGTTTACTTATTGTTTACTTATTGTACGAGACGACATTGCAAAAAGAACTTTTTTTAGAACAAAATTAAACCACATTTTCAAAATCGATAGAACTAGACAAAATCTGAATACAAAAATGAAAATATCATGGTTAAAAACCTATAAATACATATATATCTCATTTTTTGTTATTTTGTCAGTTAAAACCTTGTTGTTCTAAGTCTCGATTTTTTAAATTTAAATTTTAAGGTGAGTTAAAATATTTGAAATTTTCTTATTTCTATATGGTATTTATTTTTTCTAATATCGACTTAGATTTTACATGCCGGCCGGCTCACCACACTTTTATTATACTTGGGATGTTTGTATTATGCATCAAATCTTGTAATCAAATTTTAGACCACATTTAATAATCCAACCATTCTGAAATTTGGCATGTGAGTCTATTTTAGGTGACAATACAATATTTTAATACTTAAACCGACCGGGAAAATGATAAAGACCGAAACTGCCATAAATATGTGCCACAAATGGACTTAAATATGTAAGGCTAAAAAGTAGAAATTAAATAAATAAATAAAAAAAAAACTTTTTAAAACACACTTTTATTAATGAGTAGAAAATGCACTAAAAATAAAAAAATATTGTTGGTATTGAAAATGTAGGTATTATGTATTTTTATTTTCAAATTCTTCATATTAACTTAGGTGTGTTGATTGATTGATTGATTTTCCTGGAATTTTAAGAGTGATCTATTTCCTGTCATCCGATCGAGATGAAATTTTGTACATCGACTTGGTGACAATGTATTATAGCAAAATTTCAGCTCAATGGGTCTAAAATTGTTTTTAAAAAATTTCAATTTTTGAGAGAAAAAGGTGGCGAGAGATTAAAAATAGTATTGAAAGTTTAAATAAATAAAATAAAAACCTTTAAAAAATCCTATATAAAGGCTTTATATTGATTTTCAAATAATAAAAAAAGTACAATTAAAAATATTACATAATTGACGTTCTACCACAAAGAAAATTCGTATACTTTAAGTTTAAGTTGAAGTTTTCTCAATCAAAGTAGGTACTGGAATTCTATATTTTCTTTTTAAGCCAAATTAAAAAAAATTAATTTTCACGCTTATTGAAAAGTTTCTGATTATTTTTTGTAACTATACAATTAATTTAATTTACATTTTATCATCAACTTACAAATGAAAAATACGAGTAGCTGAATATTAATACTAAAATTAAGAAAATTATAATTAAATTATTTTTGGAATCTCTAGTTTTTGAATATAAAATGAAATAAAAATCTCATGTTTAAGTTAATTTGAAAAATATTCGTTTAAGAAAACATGAAGTCGTTATTTGTTTTAAATATTATCATTGTAACAATTTTGTTTGGGATGTGCATTTTTGCCGAAGCTGTGGACTGTGATACAAAACCAAGTTCTGATGATTTTTGGGAAATCTTAGCGCATTACTTAATGTGTATGTGGTCATACCCAGGTCTGCCATTTGCAGTAAAATAGAATCTTAATTGAACTTCGTATTTTATTCGAGTTTATATTATGTATTAAAATTAGTATGAAAATAAATAAATATAAATAATATAATAATAAAAAATAAATTGGTTAAAAAAATCAACAAATGAACAAAAAGTTTAAAACTAAACAAAAATATAAATAAATGTTTTATATAATCAATTGATCTTATTTAATTCGATTCAACTATAATTAGTTCAACAAAAAAACAAATAAAATAATAGTTAAAACTAAATTAAAATATACGTATAAAAATACTTGAATATTTTGAATTATTATTTTAAAAATGTCATTCGTCTTGTCTTCAGTTCAGAAATTTTTTTTATGATTTTCTAGTTTTTCAGATAATTTATTTTCATTTTCAACGATGTAGTTGTTTTGGGCCATGGTGCCTCTCAAATTATTAATTATTTTAATTTTAATTTCATAGTCATTACGTCAAAAATAAGAAAGAACAATAATCTGCAATTCTGCAAAATACAATATGTTTCTATTTCTAATCTCAGCTCTTTCAATGTGATGTTGCATAGGTATACATTTACAATAACGTACCCTTTAAACAATTAAGTGATGTAAAGTGTAAAAGAATTTTTTCTTATGAAAAATCTTCCGTATTGAATTTCAATTTTTGCAACAACGTATTGAATTTCAATTTTTGCAACAAAAAGAGGGCAAGCCGCGCTCCAAAACGGCCGCCTGTGTGCCGTGCACACATTCGCCATATGGCGCGGCCCTGCCTCTAAGACAAGCGTCACGAAAGCGTATCGTGGCGAAGTTCCGTAGCTTATAATTTTTTTTTTTTTTTTTATTTAAGTTACCAAATCTTTAGGTGGGATACCTTTTATACTTAAAGAAGTATGGATTTAATAATGGGGATAGGAAGTTAAGACGGGATTAAAAAGTGGGACAGTCAGTTAGGTAATCATTTACACTCTTCTTAAAGCGACGCAAGTCGTAAATCAAACGTCTGCCAGCTGTAGGGAACAATTTTGAAGGGTGAGCATAATAGACTAGTACAGGGATGGAGAACCCGCGGCCTTTTGAAATATTCTTAGCGGCCTTATCACATATTTTGTATTTATACAAATTTCAAATAACAAACTTTCGTTTGAATACTTTTTTGTAAAATTACTGCGAATTACCTTTTTCATATTTAACACAAATTAAGACCAACTTAAGGACTCAGATAACTGATATTCATTTAGAAGATCAACTTAAGTTACGTGTTACTAAGCTGGAACCTGATATCAAATTTCTTTCCAATAAAAAGCAAATACAAAAGTCCCATTAAATTGGTTATGTGGACCTGTATATTTTTTACATCTTTTTATTTTTTTTAATGGACTATGCATGTGTTTTATATCGAACTAATAAAAAAAATTGGATTTGTGTATCATTTATTGTCTTAATTTTTATTTTTTGTGCCTCCAGAAAAATAGTGATATATTAAAGTTATATGCGACCAGCTTACGATCTACAAAATTATAATTGGCCTTTAATGGTAAAAAGGTTCCCCATCCCTGAACTAGTATATAAAAATTTTCTACTTGTGAATAAAAATCAAATGAATTTTTAATCAAATCTTGTAATCAAATTTCAGACCACTTCCAGTAATCCACTCATCCTGAAATTTTGCATCTGAGTCTATTTTAGGTGACAATACAATATTTTAATACTTCAATCGACCGGGAAAATAATGAAGACCGAAACTGCTAGACAAAAGAAAAGACGATCACAATTTTAATATTAAAAATAAAAATTATATGTATATAAATTTACATATAAATTTCACAATGACAATTTTAATATTCAAAATAATATATCCGATATAAAGGCTTTATATTGAAAACTAATTTTCAAATAATAAAAAAAATACAATTAAAAATATTGCATAATTGACGTTCTATCACAAAGAAAATACATAATATACTTTAAGTTTAAGTTCAAGTTTTCTCAACCAAAGTACTGTTATATAGTTTAATCTGGAATTCTATATTTTCTTTCCAAGTCAAATTAAAAAAGATTAATTTTGTCGATTTCAAGTTCACGCTTATTGAAAAGTTTCTGATTTTTTTTTGTAATTATATAATTCATTTAATTTAATTTCATCGTCAAGTTATAATTAAAAAATACGAGTAGCTGAATATTAATACTAAAATTAATACGAGTAGCTGAATAAAATTATAAAAAAAATAATAAGTTAAATAGAAAATTATAATTTAATTATTTTTAATTAAAAAAAAACAAAACGTTGAAATATTTGCAATCTCTAGTTTTTGAATATAAAATGAAATGAAAATTTGATGTTTTAGTTAATTTGAAAAAATATTCGATTCATAAAACATGAAGTCGTTATTTGTTTTAAATATTATCATTGTAACAATTTTGTTTGGGATGTGTATTGGTGACGAATATGTGGACATCTGTGATACAGAACCAATTTCTGATGATTTTTGGGAAAACTTTGAGCATTACTTAACGTGTATGTACCCAGGTCTCCCATTTCCATTTAAATACAATCGTAATTGAACTTTGTATTTTATTCGAGTTTATATTATGTATTAAAATTAGTATGAAAAATAAATAAATATAATAATAAAATTAAAATTATTTGCTTTTATCTGTTTATTATGACGATTTTGTTTAGAGTGTGCACTTACGGTATACGGCTGAAGCAAAGCTAAGAAATGAATTAACTAACAGAACAAATAGAAAAATAGTTCAGCTCTTCAGAATTCATAGGTGGTTGAACTTTTGAGGGTGACATTAGAGTTAGAAAATTTGAAATAGAAGTTTTGCGTGAATTGTACTTAATTATAATTGGAGCTTAAAAAATTTAAGGAAACCGAATATGGAAGCTTCCAATTTTTTTTTTTTAATTCAAAAATATTAGATTAAATATTATAATTTAAATGATTATAATAAATAATAACAGAAAAGAACAAATAATACCTATATACTAAAATATTTGTAAACGCAAAACTTTGAATAAAAATGGATTAAATCCATTATTAATCGGGAAACCAAAAAAAAAATTAGAAAATTAATATTTTATTATACTTATACAGTAAGCAAATATCTATCTATATATATAAAAGCAAAGTTGTCTCTTTGTCTGTTTGTCTCTTTGCCTGTTTGTCTGTTTGTCTGTTCCGAATAGGCTCCTAACCGCTCAACCGATCATTTTCAAACTTACACCATGTCTTTGATTCAGGTCGGGGGTCGTCGTTTAAAATTTGATTGGCCTCCTACCCAAAGACCTCCCCTGAGGGCGGACTTCAAAAGTTCGTACGATTTCATTAAAATTTGATATGTAAAAAGAGCAACTGATTACACACAAATTTCGTAACACAAAATTTGTTGACCACCTACCCAGGGACCTTCCTTGGGGCGGACTTTAAAAGTTCGTCCGATTTCATTCAAATTTGGTACGTAAAAAGGGGAAATGATTACACACAGAAATTTCATAATAAAGAATTGTTTGACCTTCTAACCAGCGACCTCCCTTAGGGAAGAACTTCAAAAGTTTATCCAATTTCATTCAAATTTGGTACATAAAAAGAGTTAACGATTAAACATATATATTTCGTAACAAAAAATTCTGAAGGCGCACTTAAAAGTTCGTCCGATTTCATTCAAATTTGGTACATAAAAGAGGGAATGATTACACATAAATTTCGTGACAAAAAAATTATTGACCTCCTACCCTAGGGGAGAACTTCAAAAGTTTGTCCGATTTCATTAAAATTTGGTACATAAAAATTATTAAAACGCACAAATTTATCTTTTTAGGGGGCCTCGTCGAATATATAAAAATAAATTTCTTTATGATGAATAACTCAAAATATTAAAAACTAAACCACTCAACCGATCGTTTCGAAATTTACACCGTCTCTTTGTGTTGTGGTCGTTATAGGCTATTTTAATTTGAATGGCACCCTACCCAAAAGCCTCTCCCGGGGGGGGGGGGACTGCTAAAGTTCTTCCGATTTAATACAAATTTGGTTCATAAAAAGAGGAAATGATTAAAAACACAAATTTGGTTTGATTTGGAAACCTGTTTAAAGGAAGGATATCATTCGATTTCATCTAATTTAACTTTTGAATAAGTAGAAATTATAAATCTTGATTCCCTTAGATATTTTCCCCAAATTTATTAAATAACTAGCGCCTATAATTGTCTATCAATCTGACAACAAAAATTCCACTTAGAAAAATAAATCATTCGGAGTCCGTAGATGAGCAACGGATGACGGCTACATTATATAAATGTCACATCGTTGAAACCACAACAACGTGTGTTCGGGTACAGCTATTTTAAATATTACAAAACTATTAAATCCACACAAAAAACTAAGGTGCAGTTTTACGACAAGGTTCAATATACTTATCAAGAAGAGCTACATATGTACGTTAAACTTAAGATTTAATGATTTATTGTTTATCTGGTAAAAAAAATTATATTTTAAATATTTTTTAAGGTGAATACCTTCTTTGAGTTTTAAAATCAATAAGCCCTCTAAGCAGGGTTGCACCGTACATGATTGACGCCCATGTGCAGATTCTAATATGCCGCCCATCCTATTGGAATTATAAAATCAATAAATTTTAAAACAAGAAAATTTTATAATCATAGTTTTTACATTTTGATCTTTATGTATTTTGTTTTAAAATACAAAATTGGTTAAAAAAATCAATAAATGAAACAAAAAGTTTTAAACTAAACAAAAATATAAATAAATGTTTTATAGAATCAATAGATCATATTTAATTCGATTCAACTATAATTAGTTCAACAAAAAAACAAAAAAAAATAATAGTTAAAACTAACTTAAAATATATATAAATACTTGAATATTTTGAATTATAATTTTAAAAATGTCATTCGTCTTGTCTTCAGTTCAGCAAATTTTTTTTATGATTTTCTAGTTTTTCAGATAATTCATTTTCATTTTCAACGATATAGTTGTTTTGGGCCATGGTGCCTCTCAAATAATTTTTGATTAATTTTAATTTCATAGAGACGTCATTACGTCCAAAATAAGCAAGAACAATAATCTGCAATTCTGCAAAATACCATATGTTTCTATTTCTAATCTCAGCTGTTTCAATGTGCATAGGTACACATTTATAATAACGTGCCCTTTAAACAATTTATTTATGTAAAGTGTAAACGAATTTTTTCTTATGAAAAATCTTCCGTATTGAATTTTAAATTTTACAACAACGTATTGAATTTCAATTTTTGCACCAAAAAGAGGGCCAGCCGCCCTCCAAAAATCGGCCGCCCGTGTGTCGTGCATACATTCGCCATATGGACGGCGCAGCCCTGCCTCTAAGACAAGCGTCACGAACGCGTATCGCAGGCGAAGTTCCGTAGCTTATAATAGACTAGTATATAAAAATTTTCTACTTATGAATAAAAATTAAATGAATTTTTAACTTTTACACATTATACTTGGGATGTTTGTATTCATGCATCAAATCTTGTAATCAAATTTTAGACCACTTCCAGTAATCCAATCATCCTGAAATTTTGCATGTGAGTCTATTTTAGGTGACAATGGTGATTGTCTTAGGATGGACACTATTCATGCGTCAAATCTTGTAATCAATTTTTAGACCACTTCCAATAATTCAATCATTCTGAAATTTGGCATGTGAGTCTATTTTAGGTGGCAATACAATATTTTAATACTTCAATCGACCGGAAAAATGATGAAGACCAAAATTCCTACACAACGAAAAAGACGATCACAAATTTAATATTTAAAATAAAAATTATATATAAATTTACATATAAATTTCACAATCACAATTTTAATATTTAAAATAATATGTGCTATAAATTGACTTAAATATGTAAGACTAATAACCTATTTCTATTAGTGGAATATTTGTGGAATATTCAGTTTTCCGGAATATTTCAGGTAAATTTCCATATAAAAATAAATTCCTGTATTTCTATTTCCCTTTTTCATATTCCACTTAAGTTAGGGTTCGGATTCCAAATTTATCAAAAAAAGTACATAATTTATAAAAAAAAGTACATTTTTAGGTACTTTTTTAAATTATTTTTTGGTTGGTCAGAAATTTTTTTGTCAAAGTGACAAAAAAATAAATAAAAAAACATAAATACATTTTTTTTTGTATGAAAAAGTAATAAAAAAAAATTATTAAATTTTTTTTTTTTTAAATGTCAATATATTCCACTTCGTATTCCACTTAATGTAATGGAAACGGTAAGTGAAATAACGGAATTTATGTGGGATATATTGGATGAATGGAAATAGCTTATAAGAAGTACAAAATAAAAAAATAAATAAAAAAAAACTTTTCAAAACACAATTTTATTAATAATTTTTTTTTATTTTTAGTGTATTTTCTACTCATTAATAAAAGTGTGTTTAAATAAAAATTTTTTTTTTTTTTTTTTAAATTTTCATATAAAATTTATGTTTTCTACATTTTTTTTTCTTTAAATTTTATTGAATTCCGATGATAATTAGTATGATGGGTATGTAGTATGATGATTTATTTATTTATTTATTCAACTCAAGACGAGTTAATGTTTAATTCACAAAATATTCAACATAATAATAATTTACAAGAAGCTTATAATATATTTATAACAACGATTTTACGAAATAATATCACCATTACATTGGAACTTTATATTAAAATATTTATATTTATATTAATTATATTAAGAAAAATAATAAAAATTACCAATATAAAACATTACATACTATATATCACAAATAATAAATTTTTCATTTATAATTTAATAAAATTTAATAAAAATAGTGTTCCAATAAGGGGTCAAGACCAATCCTCACTTATGTAATGAACATAATTTCCTCTTTAATAATGCTTTACTAATATTAAAATCAAAAATGTCCCCACACGCATTAGCCCGACCTAGCATTCTGGACATTGGCTCCGACCTGCCGTAGGATGTTCGGTGATTCTCCACCAAAAACAAATCAATTCTCCTAAAAGAACGTACCACAACACGAAATTTCATCTTGCTGAAAAGGGATGCCGACAACACCCTGTACGAGCTGATGAAAGAAAACAATATCTGAAATTTTCCTTCTGTTCTCCAATGAGTGAAGGCTCAGTAAATCCAGTTTTCCACCATATGAAAATACTACACCCTGTTGCAACTATGCAACTATCAAAGTCATGCGCAAGCCCTGTAAAGCGAATGTTGAAAACCTTCTCTTAACGGACTCAATTCGAGAGATATCAACCGCAAAGTGAGGAGACGTACGTGACTTGAAAATTTTAAAATCGGTCGAACCAACGTAATAGTCAGCGGGTGACACCAGACTCATTGAATTTCTTTGCCCATCTCTTAACAAAACCAGACATAGAATTTGCCTTTATAGAAATGCTGTTGTAGTGAAACTTAAAATTAAGCTTTGAGTTACAATGGACTCCAAGATCTTTGACCACTTGAACTCTTTCAACATTGCAACCATCAATTTCATAATTAAACACTACAGAGCGCAACTTACGATGAAATGAAATAACCTGACATTTTTTTCAATACTAAGTTATTTTTCTTTCACCAGATATTGAATTATTCAGTTCTGTCTGTAACAAGCTACAATCAGACAGGTCAGTAATTAATCTATAAATCTTCATATCATCGGCGTACGCATTAACCTTACACCTGATCAGAATCAGGGCAACGTCATTCACTGGAACTCCAGAGGTGCATAAAAACGGCTCGAAATTGCAGATCTGAACTGCACTATGTAACTGTGATTCTCCAAATATTCCTAAATCCATTTCAAGAAAAATTATGGGAAACCAAGACGCTCCAACTTAAATAAAATCAGATCATGGGAGAGAACATCAAAAGCTTTACTAATGTCAGTGCAAAAAATATTCGTTATACATATATTACTTAAACTAAAATCTTACTTTAAAAAAAAAAGAACTACAATCTACATTCAACAATGACAAGAAGTCGTCTGTTGAACTTAGATAATTTAACCCTAACGCAAACCATCTCCAAGGAAAGAGATGACTGGATTTTAATCTCAGAGGCTCAAAAAAATTCCTAACTGCCAAAAGAACGCCCCACCAACGTGGTTGTATCCCAACGGGGATATATGCAGATGCTGATTATAGGAACTTTAAAAAATTATTATATGAAAATTGTTACATTTGTATATATGGTATGATTATACGCTATTGGTTAGATTTAAGGAACCTAAAAATATGTTTAACACCCGATTGCGACCAATTTATGTTAAGTGTAAAGTATCTTAAATATAAGTCTTGAAAACGGCTGTCGCCGCTGTAGTTCATTTTTTATTTATAAGGCTTGATTTTATAAAATTAGGTATCTAAAAAATAATATGATAAAACCTAATTCAAACCCAAAAATATGTCTTCGATTTAAGAAAACGCAATTACGAATAATTTCCGTAACAACTGTGAATATTATGTTGCTTATATTCAAAAGGTTGACTTCATTCTTCTGTATTATATTTTGTTATGCCTTGTAAAATTTTATCTAAAGTATTTAAATAATTTATGACAATTTTTTGTTTGTTTTGTTAATCCTTCCATTATATAAAAAAAAAACTTTTTTTTTTCGTAAGAGTTAATCTTAAGAGTAGGGATTTTTCAACTTTTCTCAACTTTTCTCATCTAAAATTAAGAAAAAGAAAAATGATACATTTTTAATATATAAAAAATTATTTTTTCGATTTTTTTTTATTCACTTATTTCATTTTTAATTGGAATTAAAAAAAAAAAATTCTAATAGGAAATTACAAGGGAAATTGCAAAATTCTTAATAGTTTACGTGCTACAAAAATGGTATTTAGAGTTTTAAGCTTATGCGTGTTTTCGTTTTTAATCGTTTTATTGAATTGGGAAACGGATTAATGAATGTTTTCATACTTTATATAAAAAATAAAAAATTAGCGAAATTTGTTCAAATAAATATATGTATATAGTTGAACATCAGTCGAAATTATGAGGAAATATTAAACAAATTTCTTATATTTTAAATTTTCTGAAATACAAACATTTTATAGATATCTTCTAGTTTCCCAATTAAAACTTATTTTAATGTATTGTGTGAATCAAATTTTGTTAAAATTAATGTTATTCGATTGTTCGAGTTTGGGGAATTTATAGTTTTAAATATTTTTAAATTTTATTATATTACTCTGATATTAACTTAGATATTAACTTAGTTCGAATTTCTCTCGTTTTATTGAAAATGGAGCTGTCATTAACCCATACAAACATTTTTCAATCGCAAAGTGTCTTATACTCGTTTTATGCATTCCTTTGTTCATGCTTTTTTTAACTCCTTTTTTCATGAAAATCAGCAAAATAACTTTTCCACCATTTTTATTATTTATATAAAAAGTTAGCTGCGATCCCTTTTTTCATTGGCATTCTGACATATTTGACATTTTAAAAATGAAACAACCACTTTTTTTTTTTGGATTGTGACATTTTTGTTCAAAAAGCAGTGAAAAAAAGACATGTGAAAAAAGTATGTGTAAAACGAGTATATTATGAAATGTTAAAAACACGCAGGAAATTATGGAAAACAAAATTAATTTTAAAATAATTCGAGTTTTTTCAAACTTACTGTATTTTCAAAATAGAAAATACTATATATATTAAATAATTTTTCATCTTAAAAATTGAAAATTTTAAGGGCGTAAATCTCATTTTGATATTCTCTTTGCCATTTCTTTTTTTTATTTTTTATTTTTCATTTTAAAATTAATTTAGAATTGATGCCAAATGGGAATTCATTATATTAAAGAAAGACATTTATAGTATTTTAATGAAATTTTTAATTAATCTTTTCTATCAATAATGATTTGAATTACGTCAACTTGAAAAGATGTTGCATAATATTAGATAAATGATTGTGGAGAAGAATAAAAAAAAAAAAAGGGATTATAAAATAGTTGCGCAAATTTACTTTTTACATAAATTATTTTAAACATTATGTATACATTTGCCAGTTAACTTTTGTTTTATTTGAAGGGTAAAAAAATTAATTTTTTTTTTTTATATCGTTATATTTCATTTCGATATGATATTATAACTAAATCATGATGTTTTATACAAAAAAAAAAAAACTGTAATATAATATACGACAGGATGCATAAATCTTGTCATCATAATACATTTTGTATTTTTATTTTTTAAATATTTTTCTAGTCCATATTAACCACATTTATTTGCATGGATATTTTCTTCATAATTAACTTCTATATTTACAATATAAAAGAACTTTTGTTCTTAAGTCATCTGGTTATGAATCCAGACCTTCAATGCAGTTAGTATCCTATAATATTATACATCTTTTTTTTGGTTCACTTACCTAATAAATAAAATTTATTTTGTTGAACCTAAACAAATTTAAATAAATTAATTTAATTTTCTATTTATGCTTTTTACTGCAAAATATGTTAAAAAGAAAAAAACAATTCAAAACTTCCTTCTTTTTTTTTCACTATATTTATCAAAAATAATAAAAAATTACGCAAATTATAACAAAATAGCGTAAATAGAAATAAAATGTAATAATATTATCCTTGAGAGAATTAAAAAAAAAAAAAATTATTATTATGTATTTTATTTTAAATATAAAGTAAAACAAAATATTTGTCCTTGGGTGTTTTCTTTAACAACAAAATATAAAAAAAAAAACAAAAAAATAAAAACAACAAATTTTCTTTAACTTCTTTCAGAAATTTTCTGCTGCTACCTTAAAAAAAAAATTAGCAGGAAAAAAAAAAGAAAATAAGAATATACGACAATAAAATAAATGAAAATCTTATTCAAAATGTTTTAGCTTCAAATAAATAAAATAAAATAAAAGAAGGGGATCAAGGATATTAGAAAAACGCGCCAACAACGTAAAAATTATTAGATTTATAGAAAATGATAACATTAGAAAAACAGTCCTTTTTCGTAACTTTTCCCAACCACAAAATATATTCCTAAATGGCTTTTGATGACAGTTTATATTAATTTTTGTTGTTTTTATTTTTATTCGTATTATTTTAAATTTAAAGTTATTTGAAAAGGTTTCATTCTCATTTTACATTTAATAAAAGGTAAAATGTTATATGGAAGATTTGTTATAATAATATGTTGACGAAGTTATGCAAAAAGAGACTCAAAAAAATAAATATTTTTTTTAGCATATTTCATACGTTGAAGAGAATTTTCATATTCTTAATTTGTTAATCTAAGTAATTACACAAACAATTTTAATTAATTTATTTTTTTTTTCACAAAATTAAATATCTTTATTATTAAATTGAATTTTTTGTCCACTATAATCAAGACGATTATTCTGATATTAATATCAGTTATATTGGCCCTGTTAATTGCGAGGTTTTATTTATTTCCTATTTATTATTTTGCATCAACAACTAAATTCCAAGTCGAGGTATGCTTTGGACTAATTACTAATCTACTGATGTTACATAATTTCGAAATAAAAATAATATTTTATTTTATTATTTCAGCTGAATAATCTCAAAAAACAATTTGTCAAATTGGTGTTCAAATTTAAAGTTATAAAAAAGGTATATTCCTAGATGGTTTTAAAGATATATATTATTCTTCATAGTATGTACAATATTAAATTTTTAATTTTTTTTTTTATATGACTTTAGCGTAATGCAGAATATCGTGTGAAAATGCAAATTAATGTTTATTTATTTTAATTTTTTTCTTTCTTTCAAAGCAAATTATGGAGAAATAGGGTGAATATTAATATTTATAAAGAAGAAGTAATATAGAAAAAGTTTTTAATACTTGAAAAGAAGAAAAATATTTTTTATTCAAGTTTTTTCAAAGGCTTTTTTATTAGATTAATAAGGATGTCCCTAACTTTATTATTAAGTTAATAAAATTTTGCCTATTATAGAAAAAAAATGGTTCCTTAATTAGGTTTGTTTCTCAATGATCAAATACACAGGTGCCAAAATTGAAAAAACATAAATATTATGTTTTCTGTTCAACGATTTTCTGTTAGATAGATAGTTTATATAATTCATAATTCTAAATTCCGGAATACAGGAAAACGTTTTATGCATTTTACTCTTAAAATTAGTAAGCTATGTTATAAGTTATTTAGATTAATTAAAAAAAAATTTCCATTTAAAATTCTACTATCAATATAATTGAATTTTCTGGTTGTTTTGAAGAAGCTTTTAAAGTCATTACTTTTCAGAAGTACCACAGTAAAAAATTTTTTTTCATTGTACATATATTTAAAATAACGTTAATTTTATTTCCTTTTTTTTTTTTTTTTTGGCTTTTGAAAGTTTTGCCTTCTGGCCAAAAACACCTTTAAAATCAATATAATGCCATAAAAATCAAACCATATCCTTTCTAAATACTTTTTATTATCCATTTTAGCATATTTTTTTTTGTTTTTAGTTTGGAATCCTTTGAGATTGAAAGTAATTGATTTTTTTTATTGTATGATTTTATTTCTCTATTTTCCTTGCCAAATTCAAACAAAATACGCTAATCACATTCGATATAAGTTAGGAAAAAAAAAAAAAAAAGGATTTTTTTTTTTCTATCATCCTAGAGAAAAAAAAAATTCATATTAAATTTCATTGTTGAATTTTTCCCATTCCTTTTCAATTGTGATGTGTAATAAATTTTCTAAAAAAAAAAAAAAAGAAGAGAAATAAAAACGATTAACTATTTTCATCTCAACTTTTGATTCTTTCCAATTTTTTTTTAATTTCCCTTTACCCTTTAAGTTATTGGAATTTATTTTAGCTTTAAAAAGATTTTAATAAAATTTTTATTTCTTTGAAAATTTTTCCTTTAAAATTAAATTAGAATTTTTTGCATTTTTAAGGTTTTTCTTTTAAAATTCAATGTTTCTTTGTATCTTGTCATGTTCATATCAAAAATGTATATCAGATTATGATATTTGATGAAAATTTTAAAATGTTATTCACAATTTTTTGATTTAATCCATTATTAAAGTATTTGCTTTAACTTTTGTGCCAAAGCTTGGTTTGAGTAAATATAGTTATTAAAAAATTACTTTTATGAAATGCAACTTTTTACTTAAAATGTTTGTCATATCGCAAGTTCTACTAATTATATTCCTCCAATGTTTTGACGAAAAATTTGCAAACCATAAAATTATATATACCTTATTTTTTTTCACCAAAAATATACGAAACGAATATTTATTCTTTGTGTTTAACATAATTTTCTAATAAATATTAAAAATACTGAATTCTTTTGCGATTTGTTTTTGCATAAAATACATGAATTTATATTTTCATGCTTCTTAAATACCCTTTTTTTTTAGCTCTTAAAGATTGGAGATCCATTTTTTTGTAAATTCAAAATAATGGAATTGAAACTTTTGATTTTCGCTTCATGTTCCTTCAGAAGTAATCAAGCTTAAATTTTGGATTTTTTTTTGTTCAATTGGTTTTTATTAGAAATATATGTATTTGAAGTTTAAATCTTTATAGTCTTCAGTCAATAGAGTGTTTATGTAAAAATTTCAGACCTGTAGTATAGAAGAAAAGTATAAGAATTTCTTGTTGTTTAAATTAAGCCGAAAGATATTTTAGAAATTTATTGCTCTTTAGTAAGAATGCGAAACTGAGTTTATTAAGAGTAATTTTTGCTCTAATTTAAAAAAAAAATTTTTGATTTCATGAGTACTTAGCTTTATTGCTTATTTTTGTTACGCCAATAACTGTGATATAAAATTTGTTTCTGTTAATTTAAAATTAAGAAAAAACCTTTTACTTCGTATTAACATCAACGGATTCACATTTTATTAAGTTATTGCACACACGAAATAATAACATAATAATTTTATAAAACATGCTGACTTTCACACTAAATAACTTTATTTTCTTTCAAAACAAAAAAAAAAAAAAAGACCAACATTGAAGAACTGAGAACATGTTTTTTAAGCTTTCAGAGTTTTTTTTTTTTTTTTTTGTGGGTTTAGTTTATTAGTTAGGAGTTTCAAATGGATAACCACATTTTTTGCTTGCTTGTACATTTTTGGGTTAGAATGTCAGTTTGAGTTTAGATATCTTGTTATACTTGTCCAAAAATAACAAAAAAAAAAAAAAAAATATTGTTGTTTATGTCTTTTTATGAAAATGAGGAATATGTATTATAGGAAAATTTTATTTTATTGTATCTCTAATAATAATAACAGTATAGAAATAAATACATTATATTTTTTGGCGCACATTATATTTATTTTTTTTGTTTTTCAACCTCTTATATTTCTTGTCAGAAAACAAATAAATATTTTACAAATTGCAATGAATTATTTATTATCCTCACATGAATTGCGGCTAACAAATTGAATTTATTAAATTCAAAATAATTATTATTATAGTGTTTCTCTACGAGAAAATAGAAAAATAAATTTAAGACTATAATAATAATTATTTTATTATTATTGATCGGTGAATTAGAGAGGAATGAGGAATATTAAATTGTTAAAGAAATTTAGTTTTTTTTAAATGTTAATTTTTTTTTTGCTAAGTGGGGACAAAAATCTGATCTCAAATTGTAATTCTGTTATTTCAAAATATTTATTTATTGATTTTTGTATTTTGTAATTAAAAAAAAATTTTAATTTCCATTTTTTTTCTACAATACTTTAAGTGCCTCGAAGTGTCCAGATTTATGTGAAATTAGATAAGTATGTGCAGGTTTCGGTACAAGTTTTATTTAAAATAAGGAACTTAAAGTTTTTTTTAAATTTCTGTAATTCAAAAATGTTTAAAAGTTGAACCAGAAAATTTTTATAATTATTGAAAAATTTATATTATTTTAAAATCTTGACAATAACCAAAAAAAAAATGCTCTTTAAAGTTTTTTAAATAAATTTATTTTCTTCATTTTATAAGCCATAATTTTAATGCTAGAATCATAAGTTAATAAACATTTCTGCTGTAAACTCGTATAATTTTTAACCAACACTAATAATCATAAAATTATTATTAATGGTTTAAAGTTTGGACAACTGAACATATTTTCTAATTTTTCGTAAATTTTTTGTTCTCAAGTTATAGAGAACTTTAATACTATGAACTTCGAAAATTATTTACCTCGTTAAAAAAAAACTTTTGTAATTTACATAACATAAACATAATTAAAATTAATATTTTTATTCTTAAAAAATAAACTTAACTTTTGCATATTGTTGCTTTAAAAAAGTCTATATTCATTTTGTGACCAAAGGACTAGTATAAACTAACAAAAATTCTCCTATTAAAGTTTTATAATTCTCTTACTATGTTTATTTGGGGTGAATTGATATTAAAAATCAATCACGTATAGCCAAGGAGTAGTTGAATCAATAATGTTATGATTTTAAAAATTTTTTGTAAACTATATATTTTAAAGGTCAAATATGTAAAAAAAAATATAATGTTAGATTTTATTTTGCTTTATGCTTTATAGGGCTGAAATATGTATGCATATTCCATATACAAATTGTACATAATTCAAACTCTGATAATTATTTATCTGACCATTATAGCACAGCTCTATAATATGTTCACCTTTGATTATAAAGGGTTTTCCAATAAGGACATAACAATTTCAAATCTAAATAAAACACACAAGGATTGAAATAACGAGCTGAAATTTAGTGTGGGTGTTGTGCACATATTACATTTTAGAATGGAATTCGATATCGGTCATATGATCACCACGAGCACCTTTACAGCGATTGATTCTTTAGCGCCAATTTCCCACCACTCGCAAAATATTGGACCATATTTACACCACCAGCATGAACAGCACACTACACAGTCACTTTTTGTGGATGTAATGTGTTTTCGTGAAGCACTTGTGGGTTTTTTGTTGTCCAATAACGCATATTTTGCTTGTTGACAAAACCATTGAGCCAAAAATGAAATTTCCAACATTCCGGTTGATATGTGTGGAAGAGTGGTGGAAAATTGGCGCTAAAGAATCAATCGCTGTAAACGTGCTCGTGGTGATCATATGACCGATGTTGAATTCCATTCTTAAATGTAATATGTGTACAACACCCACAATAAATTTCAGCTCGGTATTTCAATCCTTGTGTGTTTTATTTAGATTTGAAATTGTTATGTCCTTATTGGAAAACCCTTTAGTAAATAGTTACCACCAATTATCTCTAATATATCTAAATTTAAGTTTATAACAATAAAATAGAATTACAAAATTTTGTACTTCAGTCGACCTTATTATGTTAGACTAGAATAATTTATACCTCAAAATTAAACTATTTATTATATTATACAAATTTAGCAGTAATACCTGATGAGATTATTTCTTAACTTTACATTTACCATCTAGGAATATAGTCTATGTTTTAATTATGCAAATTTTTATTGTTTTTTTTTATTTTTTTTTATTTTTTTTATGAAAATTTAATTATTTTAATTAAATTTTTAATGATTTTCCCTTGAAAAATTCTTGATATTTTTCTTCTTTTAAATAAATAATAAAGTTGAAAAAGAAAATAAGTATTAGAAGTCATTAACAGCATAATTTGAATTTAGTAAATTTTTCCTATTATTTTTATTATTATTTTAACTTCAAATAAACTCTCATTTTAATTCAGAAATTATGAGATCAGCAAAAAAGTGAATATAAATCCTTTTCCTTATTATTTATTCAAAAATGAATTCTTAAAATAAGTATAGATTTTTTTTTTTTTTGTTTTTATGTTTAACTTTGAAAGTCTACTTTTATTATTATATTTTAGCAGTAAATCCTATGTATAAGAATTGCTTTAAAGTACAAGATGTGTATAGGGTTTATTATGCGAAGATAAAATACGCGATTTATATAAGTATGGAATTTCTGACAGTTTACTTAAAGTTTTGAAAAAGTTTTATAAAATGTTGAAAAACGATGCTCTTCGATAAATTGTTTTAATTATAATTTTGACTCCAATATTTTTTTTTTAATTTTAGGATGGAATTAATTTTATGGAGAATTGGCAGATGAGAGAATAACAGCATGTGAGTAAACATTTTTTTTTTTAAATATTTTCCAAATAAAGAAAATAACAGCCTGTATAAGTTCATTTTCCTGCTTAAAACTTTTTCACTTATTGTTATTATATTATTCCAAACTTTATTTAGTTTTGATTTCCAAAAAAAAAAAAAAAGATAGAAACTATAAAACAAAAGAAACCATTGTGTGCACACCTTTTGCTGGTGGAAAACAAAAAGAAAAATGATTCATTGTGATTTTGGAGTGTATAAAGGATTCCAAAAAGGCGTAGATTTCTTTTGTCCTTTTTTTGTCGCAAAAGGAAAACTTAAGAATAAACTTTTCCCTTTTATGGGTGTTTAAATATGAAAAAAAAAAAAGAACAAAAATATTTTGGTTTCTTTATGCTTGAGAATATATACATAAATATAACTTTGAGATTTTAATTTTTAATCAGTCTCCGTGCTAGGGTCTCGGATATGTGAATTGAGGTGATAAAATGTGGTTGAGAATATAATAAACTATATGCTTTCAAAGAAAATTATTTTTCTTTTTTAAGAAAACCTAATTGTTTTCACAATGAGTTAGTTTTCTTTTTCAAATTAATTGTTTTTTCTTTAAACATTTTTTTTTTTTTAGTTTTCAAGAATATTTTTAAGAATTTATAATAAAAATTGTTTTTTAATGAAGCATTGGGAAAAAGAATTAGTTTAAAATATTGTTTAATTAAGAACGTGAAAATATATGTATTATAAAAAAGGGATAAAAAAAAGTTATCCATGTTTGTTAATAGTTTCATGAACACCAATTTAACAAATAAGACAAACATGTTTATTAATTATCAGGCTTATAATCGTTCATAAACTTATGTTAATCCATATGCAATTAATTAGCTCTCAATCATGGCTAATTAATCAGTTATATGCTTAATAGTAATTGAAAATAAAAAATTCATAGATTTTTTTTTTAAATATTTTATCATAAAATTATTGAAATTACTTAACATTAAAAGCACTAAATTTTAAATAAGTTTTTGCCCTAATTATTTTTGTTTATATTGTTTGTATACATATTATATACAAATTAGATCATGATAATGTTTTGCTTTTTAATTATGTAATCAAAATAGAATCTAAATTTAAAAAATTATACAGAGAAAAATAATATTCTAGTCTACTTAGCTTTTTAAAAAAAAATATAAAAATACAATTCCTAACGATGATGTTGAGGTTTCTTTGTAAAATGCCTGAAGGATAATAGTTTTTTTTTATTTTTTCTTATTTTATAAAGTTTTTGTTTTGCTTTTCCTTTTTGAATATCATTTTGTTCATTTTTATTTTTGCATGGTTAATTGGCTTAAAAATTGTTTTCCGCTTTTCCTGAACTTTGTTTGCCATTTTCAGTTGCTCTATCGTGAAGAAGAAAAATGGAAAATTAAAATAGTAAAAAAAGAAAATGTTTAAAACCACAAAATTTCCTGCACGAATAATTAAAATGAGCTTAAAAGATTATTAACAAGCAAAAACTTTTTTTTTTTTTTTAAATAAACAAACCCATTTTTGAGTTTCCATAAAATTTTCACTGGGTCATATTTTGAAATTTCTGTGGAAAAAAAATTTTCTGCCAGATTAATATATAGAACTATCTGATTTGAAAACAAAAATTTTTAAGAAATTTTCCAACAAACATACAAAAAAAAAAACATCTACAGTTTTATAGTACCCACATTTCATAAGATAAGAGAAAATTTATCTAAGGATCAACAAAAATGTCCTTGGATTAAAATTGAAACTTTTTAGTAAAATATGCGTCTGTTTTTTTTATTATGAAAAAAGTTTAGAAAAATTTAAAATCATTAGAGTAACTTTTTTTTTTTTATATATTTAAACAAAATGTTTTTGTTTTTAGTTTTTGAACTTTGAAAATGAAAAATATAGAATTTTCAGACAGAAAAGTTAAAAAACTTTAAAAAAAATTTAATATGAAAAAAATAAAATGTATTTTTAACATATTTATCGAAGAAAGTTTTTTTTTTAAATACCTTCAATAAATTTAAAATTAATTAAATCATTTGGGGAAACCAATTTTAACAAAGTTTTTTTTTAAAAAAAAGAAGAAATCTGTAATTGTTTTTTCAAATTATGTATAGTTCAAATTATGTATGCTTTTTCCTACGAGATAGCTTTCTGTACAGACCTTAATCCTGAGACATGCTTGGTTATTTTTATTTGCTTTAAGTTTATTGTTCAATGAAAGATTTGTCGATTTGACAAACACCTTAAAGAAAAACTAAAACAAATGGCATAAATAATAATAAAAAATAATCACACTTGTACAATAAATGTGGTCCGTAGAGGTATCAAAAAGGTTCAATGCACAGAAAAATAGAAAACCAAACCATCTAAGTATGTCCCACTACATACATCATACAACTCACTTATATTTATTATAAAATCATAAAAGATAAACGAAAATTCTAATATGAAACTTTTTACCTAGATTCTGAACAAAAAAGAAAAAAAAAGAGAAAATTAATTGGGAAAATATATATCTATTTTTTTTCTCTGGTTTAATATTACTTTTTAATAATCTTTGACCGAGTTTTCCATAGTTAATAACTTTTGTTGCATTATAATTTTAAAACAGAATGCACGATAATGATAAAGACTTCTAGGAAGGATTTTATTTTACATATATGTATATTTATTTATTTTTTTAAATAAAAATAATAAACTATCTGCAAGGTTATCTGGTTTAGTTTTACTATAACGTCAACACTGTAATAATAATTATGCACTTGCACACTCTTTCTTATACAAAGTCAGTTGAAAATAAAACAATAAATAGACTACATAAAATTTCGGACATAGTGTGCAAGTTTGGGTATTCTAATATTTGAATAATTTATTCGTTTAATATTTATTGTACAAATATGACAATGTCAGGTATTAGTAAGTCAGATTTCTGATCAATCCTACTAAACCGAATTTGAAAACTCAACTAGGATGAGTACTATGAATAATACAGTTTTTATCATGTAATTAATATGGGTTTTCAAAGTTTTCTAGATGTCGTGTAAAACACTAAAAAGGAAATTTTGGTCTACCATGGCAAGAAACTTGCTTATTTTAGAATTCCACTATCAAAAATCTATTATAAATTCAGAGCAATAAGAGCGGAAAGTAAATATTTTAGAAGTCGATTTCGGTAATAATTGTCTTCATATTCAATTAAAACATTCGCTAGTCTCATCAGTATGTAAAAATAATTATATATTTAACAATAATATCATTTTTAAAATATATACGTATGTATACAAAAAAAATTAAAATATAGAAAATTTCTTAATACGAATATGCAAGTTTGGTTTTGATGCTCATGTTAAAAACGTATAAAGTGGTTATTTTGTAAAATAAATGTGTGGATTTTCTTGCAACGGACGTAAAATGTTGAAAATAATAATAAAATTGTTTTTTTTTTCCTCTCTACAAATTTATACGGTTATCCTTCCCAATGTTTTTATCCCAAAAATTCATTGGTAAAACTTTGCTGTTAATTTTTGAGTTTTAAAGTCATCAGATGTCAACAATTTTTTGTTCACTGACCGCAACTTTCAACAACTTTCATTATTTTTATGCTATAAACGGTATATAGCTTATTTTGATTGAAAATTTCGGAGGAATCTCATTAATATAGGAAGTAAATATTTTTGTTTGTTTTGACAAGGGAAGAGCGAGTTCAGTTTGAGTTTTTTTCCTATACAATAATATCTGATAATTGAATCAAATAAAAACCCATAAGTTTGAAAATTATAGTTTCCTTATAATCTCGTTTACAATAAAGCTTTAAGATTAAGGAAATGGCTTTCTTCATCGTGAAGTATTATTAACATTTTATTCAAAATTTTGAACAATATCCAAGTAAAAATGTTCTGTTTTCACTACACTCATAATGATCCCATAACAATCTAACTTATCAAGGTTTCTATATGTTGCTTATTTTAATAATAAATAAATACCTTAGACTTAAAGTTACTAAGTGATATTATTTACTAGTAAGTTTTCCTTAAATTATATCGTAAATAGCTTTACTACATTTTCAATGTTATTTGAAATGTACACACTACTATAAAGTGTGTATGTTCATTAGATTGTGAATTTACTATAAACAATTTCTATATAGTTAGCATTATTATTGTGAAAAGCTTTCTGTGTCTTCATTAAGTACAATATTTTTCATTTGTTTCAAGAGTGTATTTTATTTTCGTGATAAAATGGGATTAGAAAGGATATTTATAATGAAGGATTAATTTTAAGTTAATTGAAAAATAATCGCGTTTACGACAGATTATTGAGAGATATCTTCTATTTATTTTTGGTTCTTTTATAATTTAATGGGAATTAAAAATGTATTATGTATTTATTTTATATAGAAAATGAGGGTTTCAATTAAACGAAAGGAAATTTCATACAATTTCAAAAATATAGTTACTGAATGGTTATAAAATTGATTTAATTAAAATTAGTAAATTTTTTTTTATCTAGTTAATGTTTTGATAAAAATTATTTTAAGTATGTCATCAAAAATTGTATGAGAGATTGGATTTAATAAGACATTAATATATACTTAGCCTGTGTGGCTGTATATGGTTTTAATTTTAAACATTTGCAGCCCGAAAAATTCGTAGAACCAGACTATAAGTTATAGGCATCATATTTTTTTTTTAACATTTAAGCACATTTGGCTAATGCTGTTCTGTCCGGACTCTTTATAAATATTAACAATCGTTTGTAATTGATGTACTTTAACTGTTCATTTAAATTCTACCGCCGGAAACAAGATTGACTAGACTAGCCAGATCAAGGTTGATGCGAAATTAAATTTACATTTGGACTTATAATAAATTAGTCTAAAAATTAAACTTTCATCATAACAAATTTCTTATTATGCTATTCAAAATTGTTAAAAAGAAAATTTTAGCACAGCTATACGATGAATATATTTGGAATTTTTAGTATTTAAGATTATTTAATTTCTTTTTTTTTTTTATTAATTTTTTTTTCGCAATGTATTTTATACAAGTTTTAAATTAAATTACAAAAGAATATAAGAAAATAATGAAAATTTGTCTTTGATTAATTTCTAGAAAATTACGCAAACAAATAGATTTAAACAGAAAATAAAAAATTCTCTCTTATTATTAAATTTTTCCCTAAATATATTGCCATGTTAATAAAAACCGACAATTTTCTTATTATAAATCTTCACCTTCTATATTATGAGAATTTTCTATTCAAGGAAAATATTCTTGAATAGATAATTTTTCTTACAAGAAAAAATAACGATTCTTTTTTTTTTTTTGTTAATTTAGTAATACAACTTTGAATAATTGGCTAAAATATTAAAATTTAAAGAAATAAATTGATATGTATTTCAACTTTAAGTACATTTTTCTGGATTGATACCACGGTATGGCTACTAACACTAAGCTCATCAAATAAAGTACTTAAAAGACATGATGTAGCATAAGCCTAATCCTATTAAATTATATGAACAGTTTCAAGCTCAGAAACAAAGTTAAAAAACATCTTCACATATAGTTTTTACGCAAATACCGGCTATTGCCGCTTTAACTTATCTAGGAAAAAAAAAAAATAATAAAATTGCATAAAATTTTTTAAAAGAATTTCAATGTAATATTTTAAAATAGATTAAATGTTCATAATATGTTAAAGGAGAAATATAAATGTTTCAGAGGGGTGAAAGTTAGAAAAAAAAAAAGAAAGATAATCTTTATTTTATTTTTATTTTTTTTTCATTCAAGAAGATATGAAAAGTCTTGATCGTTTTAAAAAAAAATAATAAAAATGAATATATTTTCTTCCGACAATGAAATTTCATTCACTTGAACACTTTAATTTTCTACCACTAATAAAAGTATTCGTATTGTAGGCCCAATTTTTCATCATCTGATTTTATCTATCAATCGTCTGTTCTTAAATTTGAGTTATAGATTACTTATAATAACAAGAATCCAGGACGATAATAAATGGATGCATAATAACATGCGTCAAGAAATTTACGAACTTAACACTAACGTAGATGAGGCTATAAAATCTTTTTGCCTGGGCTTAAGCAAATCTATTTTTTTAATATCTCTCTCTTCTCTAGTTTAAAATTTTTTTGTTTTTAATAATAATTAACCGAAAAGGGAATTAGACTTGCCCAAACCTTAAAGTTAAAAAAGTTAAAAAATTACAAAGAACTTTAAGAGAAGAAAATTTCCTTTATATATGAAATTTGTATTTAAGCACAAAAAAAAAAACTTAAAATTAAATTTTTGATCATAATTTTTATCCTTATAAATTAATTTTTATTTTTTTCTATTTTTACAATATTTTCTCAAAATGAATTGAAATAAAATTTATTATCCTGAAAGAAAAAATAAAATTTTCTAATTTTATTTTTTAACAAATTAAAAATTATGTTTATTTTTCATTTATTTAGATTTCTAAGCAATAATAGTAAATTATTTAAAATGTTGAAAAGGGAAAATTAGGGATAATTTAAATAGGAAAAAAGATTTATTGATTAAAAAAAGGACTTTAATTTTCTTAATATAAAAAATTTAATTCGAAAACGTTAAATTTCAAATAAGACCAAAGTTAAAAAAGGAAAATGCATAGTATTCGGTCAGAAGTTCTTTCTACCTTAATTAGAAATAATATTTCCATTTTAACATCGTTCGGGCAGTGTATTTAACGTTATAACTGCATTTCTCAAGACCAGTTCGGCCTAATAATTTATTGTCACTAAAGAAATAAAATGTTTGGTTCTATATTTGAATTTATACTTTTATTAATTTAGTAACTTTAAAATTATGGAAATATGTATTATACAATACAATATACAAGCATAATATACAATATACAATATACAAGCATAATATTTATCAATAATAGTTTTTAAAGTGACTAACATTATAACTTATAACAAGTTGTTCACTACTGGTTGCACTCCATAGATGTAATAATTGTAATTAGTCAATGATGATGTCAACAAAATGTTGGCTAGAGTTTTACTGCAATATGATTTTCAACGTATTTTCTCGGTATGCGTTGACTTAATTTATTATTATTTTTCATTTATTGTCAAGTTATAAAACATTTGTTGATTTGTTTAAAAATACTATATGTAGATACAAATGATGACATTAAAATTCCCAAAAGAACTTTTACACTGAGATACATTATTATTCCTAATTTTAATTGCAGTATTAATGCTGTAATCATAATTAATTGAAATTTATACAAAAAAAAAAAAGATAGTATGTACAACGAAAAATTTATTATATCTACTGGAATTATTATGTTTCTATTATCACTTTCATAAAGATTTTATTTAAGCAAAACAATGTTTTAAATTTATATGCTTTCAAAAATTTTCTACCGAGAATAATTGGAAGCCTGCAGCATACTGATAACTAAGAAGGACATAACAAAATTTTTCTTTTAAACTTCTTTAAGAAATGAAAAAAAAAGATTTTTTTTCGTTACAAGTCCTTTCTGATGATACACAATCATGTAAGATTATTTCGGTTTTTTTTTTATTAATGTGTGGTTAGGAAGAGGAAAATGTTCGAGAGTACATTTCGAAGGTACTTCTGAAAATTTTAGGCTAAAATAATTTTTTTTTTAGAAGAGATAAATAAAATAGTTTGAGCGAATCAGGACTGAAATAAAGGAGAAGCATAAATTTCACAATAATTTTTTTTTATAATTTTGTACGTATTGTCAATCTCAGGATATATAAAAATATTCTGCAGGGGCAGTCCAAAAATATAAAAACTTAAATTTTTGTTCCTATTATCGAAAAGATTGAAAACAACAATTTTTCTTCATGCTAATCAGGTATATCAGAATTTTGAAACCTATACCATTTTTAACTTAAGATATAAAAATATATAAGTTTTCTTAAATATTCGAGTCGAGATTTATTTAAATATTTAAATTACAAGATTTTATAATTTTTACTTAACACATCATCTATCTTTTTCAATTTGATAATTAATTTTAGAATTAAGTTTATTTTTATGCCTACGTAAAATGATTTTCATAAAAGAAACTATAAAAGAGAGCTTTACGTCAAAAAGAAAATTCTACTTTTATTTATAACTAAAGTTTTTTGTTGTTCTTTGGTGTTTTGTTGGAATCTCTGATAAAATTTTCATATCACTTTTCGTAACGAAAAAAAAAAGTTTTTTCAAGAAAATTCTTAAAAATAATTTACTGTTATAATGATAAGTACTGTTGAAGAAGTCCCCACTAAAGTGTTGCTCAAAGTGTCTGAAAACTTATAAAGAATAATAAAAATTAGCTTCCATAAATATTTTTATTTTTATGTTTTTATTAATTTAATATTTCTATGAATAACAAGAATAAAAAAAAAAAGAAATTGGTTTTAGGTAGTACACATAAATAGATTTCGTTGTTGTATTTGCAATTTGAAATTCTAAATTTCAAAATTTTTTCGGATGAAATCTTATTATTAATTTCAATTAAATTATTAGTTATAAATTATTGCACAAATAAAAATAAAATAATTATTCTTAAAATTTAAGTTCTGTTATCAAAACCATTTGGCAATTTTTCTTTTTCATTATTTATAACGCCGAAATCAATTATTTATTTTTTCTATTTTATTATTCCAAATATGTTTGCTTTTATCAGAAAAATGTGCTTCAATATCTTCAAGAGTTCGATTTTCTGTTTCAGGCATTATAAAATAAACAAACAATATTCTAAAAAAATAATTAAAAAAAAAAAAAATTATATTTATTGTTTAGGAATATGTATTTAGAAATTAATTTTAAAATTCTAGAAATTTGAATATTTTTTTTTGTGTGAAGTTATTTTTGGTTTTTGTCAAAAAAAGAAGTGAAAAAGGAGGATCCGCCATAATTTCTATCACAATATTGTATACGAAAAAACGACGTAATGTCTACCATTAAAATATTTGATGTCGCTTTGAAACCTACATAATGTCTGTAAACATTATGTCATACACTTTAAATAGTGTTAAAATGCAATAAATATGTATTTCTTGTAAACTAGCTCAAAAATGTACATAAATATTATCTTTTAAATAAATAATGTTATTTACCCTGTTAAATTTACAGCTGTATAAAACCACATAACACCTTTTAAATTTAAGCCTTTATCGAAATTTACATAAGTTTTTGTTGACACAAAACCAACCATGTAACCAAGACCTGCACCTGTTCCCGTTGCGTAGCCTCGTGACCTAAACAGATAAATTAATAGAATGATGTGTTATAATTATAATTTATATAACACAATAAAAATCATAATTTTTATAATATTATTAATTCCGTGTATATGTAGTATGTAACGTATTTTTAAAAATGAAAATGAGAAATTTTTTTTCATTTTACGATAGCCAACGCTGCATTAAAAAAAATTTAACGAAAATTGTTGTTTGAAGTTAGTTAATGCTAGTTTGAAGTTTAAATAAAAATAAGCGGATATTTAAAAAAATATGGTATTGAAAATTTTTTTTTTTTTTTTTATTTTAAATTTTTTATTTTAAAAACATAAATCTGTTATTTAAAAAGTATTAAAATTATCTTTTATTTTAAACTAAAAACAAGCACACTAAAAGCATATCCCTATATAATTATCTGTGTGGCTGAGGCACCGATGATATAAATACTTATACGGTAGTATTAATATCAATACTCCAAAACACCTTATATTTTCTAAATTAATTTTTTTTTTGTTATTTTCTTAAAAGTATCCCAAAAATTAAAAGATACGGTTCGAAATTTTTATTTTACTTTCAAAACTAAATTTAAAACTAGATTTGTGTCCAACGAAATGGTATACACCCAATCAGTGCCATTGCCATCCTAACTAATGTGCTAACTGTGCTATAGCACATAGGCACCAAAATATAAGGGACGCAAAATAATAACAATAAAAACAAGAAAAAAACTAAAAAGACGAATTTTCCATTGGAAATCTGTGCTGAAAAGTACGAGTCCGAAAATTTGCCGAAAACACAATTCACCGAAATCACAATTCACCGAAAACACAATTCACTGAAAATAGTAGGTATGAAACACAATTCACCGAAAACACAATTCACAGAAAGCACAAATCATCGAAAATTATAGACATATGTTGAATTCGCAGCGTATTTTTAACCGGACTCAACTTGTCTATAATTTTCGGTGAATTGTGTTTTCGGTGAATTGACTGTAAATCGTTTTTTAATATTTTATTTATTTATTTTTTAATATATAACATATAAGTCTTTAATTAATTTTTCTATCATATGAGCGCCAGGAAATTATAAGCACATAGGTACGAAATACGTTAGGACGGCTCTGCACCCAATCCTTTTTTACGCAAAATATGTGTTCCCGTATTTTACGCTTGAAAAAAAAAACGCGTAAAAAAATGAAATGTAGATTGGTGCCAAAAATAAAAAAATCTTGCAAAAAATACTTTTCTGTTACGAATATTTGTTAAATTGGTTAAAAAAAAGTCAAGAATTTATAAGTTTGGGTCAATCAGTTTGAGTGTTAAAAAAAACCCAAATAAGATTTTTTATGTATCTATATTCTGTACGCTATATTTTGCATTAAGAAATTAAAAACTCTTGGGAAAACTAAAACTATCCGCGTAAAAGTGAGTAAATCGCGTAAAAATATGAAATCGTAAAAGTGAAATCGCGTGAAAAAACTCGCGTTAAAAAAAAGATTGGGTGTACTTATACTTTTTTGGTATTAATATGATTTGTTCGTGCTGATTTGGCCGTAAAGATTTGTTTCTGGCTTTTTTGTTCGTAAAACTGTGACCGTAAGCAGATTTGACTTGACCGTAAACTTATTCGTTCGTAAATTTATTTGTTTGTAAATTTATTTCGCTGCGAAAAACGTATTTGAAGCACGCTTTAGACCTCTTGCGAAAACGAAAACAAAAAAACTTTTTTCGCCATTAACTTTTTAAATATAAAAAGTTTTGTCCGGAAATTTTGTCAGTCGGTAACAGATAAATTAATCAATAATTTCCATTATTAAAAAACATATTTTAAATTTATTAAATATGTTTAATTTTCATTTCGTTTATATTAAAAATATTTCGCGACGAAATAGGAACGAACTAAATTAACCATATTTCGCCGGAAGTGTAAATGAAGCAATAAAAACGAAAACGAAAAATGTGGTGAATATAGTTGTCAAATTTTTACACAACGAAATTTTTTTTTAATGGTTTGAGACATTTGAAAAAAAATTCACTAAGGAAAAATTTGTTGTATTTGAAATATGATTTATAAGCGAGTGTGGTTGGATTTTAGTACAAAAATTTAAACCACACTTCGAAAATTGCATTTATTTTATTCAAAAAAACAAAATGAATAAAAATAGAAGAACAATGGTCACCTTGAAAGTATTGAAAAAAAAAACATTGTCTGGCATTATAAAGTTTGCTGTCAATTGTCAAATGTCAAGTAAGAATTTTTTTTTCTTTTATCAACAAACGACGATAATGGCAGCAACAAGGAGATAAGGTAAAATGTATTGTTTGTAAATGTAAAATATAATTATTATAATTTTAATTATTTAATTTTATTTTTAATTATAAAAAAAATTATAAAATTATTATTATTTTTTTTAATAATTAAAAATAAAATTAAAAATAATTTAAGAAGATCAGCTAATTCCTAAAATAATAAAAAAAAAGTTTTTCCAAAAAAAAATTATTCGTTTTTTTTTTTTGCAAAAAAGAAAATGAATAATTTTTTTTTTTTGAAAAATTACTAATTTTTTTTTTAATATTGTAGGAATTAGCTGATCTTAAATCATCCGGTTTATTATTATTTAACCCAATAAAACATGATTTTCAATGAATTTTTTTTGAATTAATTTCATTATAGTAGATTACAATACATGTTATGAAAATTTGTTATTCTTGCGAGTTGTGTAAGTTTGGCCGTTTTGGCCTAATATTGTACAAAAATCATAAAAAAACTAAAATTTGAATATGTTCAAAGTCGAAAGCTCTCATGAATTATCCGCAATGACTATTTCTATTTTCCCGAAAGTACCAAAACGTACTACAAAAAAAGAAAAAAAAAAATTCAAAACCAATTTTCTCAAAACTATGTTTTTGCAGTTTCGTGATTTTTGCATGAGACCGACGATGCTCACATTATTTTATATTATTGCAATAATGATTTTTTTTGTTCTTTTATTTTGGTTTGAAAGTATACTTTAACTTTGTAATAATATCCCTTTTAAAAATTTTGAGCATTTTATTATTAAAAGTGTTAATAATAACTCCAAAAATTTAAATCTATGTTCATAACATTTGTCTGTCCAAACAGCATTGAATACAGTTTGTTAAAATTCTTTTTTTTTATAAACATTTTGAGCAAAATAGTTATCAAAAAATTTTTTTAGTTAACTTATGATAAGAATTTTATAAATTTCAATGAAGACGAAGATACTAGTTTTTGAAAAAAAAAAAAAAAAATCATAGATGCAATAAATTGATATTAGCACATCACAACAATACATATTTAGACACATATTTTTTCATTTATTCATTATAGTTATGATTTTTCGCACAACTACATTCGAATTTTTATAAGTTGTGTAATTTTAAAACTAAACAAATTTAGCTCGGTAAATGCTCCATTACATGCATCAATACACATGCAATTATAGAGGAATGTAAATTGTATTTACATTTCCCTGTGATGTAAATTGTATTTACATTGCTCTATATTGTATTTACATTCTTCATTTTGAACTGCGTAATACTATAAACAAAAATAATATCACTCACACTCACAATATTTCAAACAGACAAATACCAAAAAAAAAAAAAAAATTGCAAATGTATACCTCTCACATGCATCATATCAATGTCAAACAAAGCTTAGTTTATAATGCTAAAAATCTATATTTTCCCTCTGAGCTAATCTATATTTTCCCTCTGAGCAAACAAAAAAAAAAAAAAAAAGAACCAATAAAAAAATACGCGGCTATTTTATTTTTTTTTTTCTAAAAAGCGGCCAGTCGATCAGTCAATGAATTTTCTTAACATGTGTTTCAATCTACTATTTTTAAAGGATCTTCGAACCTCTACTACTAAATTTTTAAACGAGTGTGGTTGGATTTTAGTACAAAAATTTAAACCACACTTCAAAAATTGCACTTATTTTTCAAAAAAACAAAATGAATAAAAATAGAACAATGGTAACCCTGAAAATATCTTTGTTGTCATTATAAAGTTTGCTGTCAAATGTCAAGTAAGAATTTTTTTTTCTTTCAAACGAGGAAAATGGCAGCAACAAGGAGATTATTTATTGTAAATATAAATTATAACTATATATTTATTATTTGATTTTATTTTTAATTATAAAAAAAAATAATTATAAAATTATTATTATTTTTTTTTATAATTAAAAATAAAATTAAATAAAATTTAAGAAGACCATTAGTTCCTAAAATAATATAAAAAAAAATTAGTAATTTTTCTAAAAAAAAATTATTCGATTTTTTTTTTGCAAAAAAGAAAATGAATAATTTTTTTTGGAAAAATTACTAATTTTTTTTTAATATTTTAGGAATTAGCTGATCTTAAATCATCCGGTTTGAAATCATTTCGAGAAATAAATTTACTTCCGTATTAATTAAATTTTATTTCCTTGCTTCATTTTGAACTTTTTTGTTTATTTTTTTCATTGTAAATGTATTATTTTCAACTCCCTCTCCCATGCACATTAAAGCAGTATACAATACATGGTAATCAAATTTGTTATACAGCTCGTTGTGCATACACACAAACACATAGACACTCGTCAATATTATATCACTCGACCTTCGGTCTCGTGATATAAATATGACTCGTGTCTATGTGTTTGTGTGTATACACAACTCGCAAGAATAACAAATTTTCTTACCATGTATTGTAATCTACTATTAATAAAAAATAATTTTGCAATAATTTTTTTTAAGTTTGTTTTTAATCATAAATTAAATATTATATTATTATTAAATATTATTAGTATATCACGTTATTTCAAAATAGTAATTAAACATTGAAAATATAATGTTAATTTTTTTAGATTTATATAGCAGTTTTGAGCTATTATAATCCGCGGAGAGCTCGTAAATTCTGGGGTGATCCCGTAAAGGTGACAATCTTTTCAACGATACGTGTGAAATTACAAAATTTTAACAATATTATTACTATTTTTACAATTCATTAGGATTAGACACTATTGAGATTTTCTATTTGGTTTTGTATATCTCATTTAAATTTTTGAATAAAATACAAAGCTTAGAAAAAAAATCGTAACTTAAAAATATTTCCAAAGTTGTAACAAAAATATCAAACAGATTGAGTATTCAAAATGTTCCTTTATTATTATTTCTTAATATGGGGGGTTTTGAAAATAATATAAAGAAAAATTAATTATAATATGTAATAATTATTTTAATCAATGTAAGTTATATTGATGAGAATCTATAAATTTAATTATAATATTTTAGTAGTGTGAAATCGGTTTTAATTTAAAATATTATTTAAGCTGATAATATTGCTGTTTTTCATGTGTGATTCTTGTGTAAATTTTTGGTGAACTGACATAACCGCGAATGTCATAACCACGAAAATTTTTTGTCATAACCGCGAAACTAGAATTTGTATGAGTTTCGCGGTTATAACAAAAATTTTTGTTATAACCGCGAAACTAATTTTATTTTTGTCATAACCGCGAAAATTTTTGTTGTAACCGCGAAATGATAAAAATCGAATTTTTGTGTTTCGCGGTTATAACAAAAATTTTTGTTATAACCGCGAAACACAAAAATTCGATTTTTATTATTTCGCGGTTATAACAAAAATTATTGTTATAACCGCGAAACACAAAAATCGAATTTTCGCGGTTATGACAAAAAATTTTTGTTATAACCACGAAACACAAAATTCGATCATTTTAAAAACTGAAATAAGACCTCGAACAAAAAATGTTGTGAGGTACGCACACGGAGGGGGGGCAGCAGGGCGGCGGGCGGGCGGTTGGTCATTGGGATTTGCGGCTGGCGGTTATGTCATTCGCGGTTATGTCATTCGGTTATGTCATTCGCGGTTATGTCATGTAGCCAAATTTTTCATTAGATTTCACTTACTTGAAAGGGAAAATTTCACTTAACAGGAACCAGGCAATACATGAAACTCCTGTACTTGTAAAAAAGTTAAGAAAGCAAAATGTCACCAACGGTAAGGAGCTTGAATCAAATGACACAATAGCATCTTTATCAAATGAATTATAATTTGGTGGAAAATTTATTTCAGCGTACACCACTAAGCATGTACAGCATATCGTTGCTGCAAACAAACATATTAAACAAAGCCGCTTTTTACCCAAAAGGTGAATAGTTAAAGTAGTTGCTATATTTGCTATTAGTTGAATATGGCCATAATAAATCAACGCTTCAGAAATATCTATTGGTATGTTATATGCCTTGAAAATTTGAAATAAAAATGGTCTCATACTAAGTACTCCACTGAAGTTACCAATAAGAAATAAGCCTATTACAATAATAAAAGCTTTGATATTTCTCATGTGAAAAAGTTCTCTTAGTTTATCCTTGAATTTTGGTGGTGGATGAGTGCAAATTATATTACTTTTCTGACATTCAATACATTTCTTTGAATTCTCACTGTAACGCTTGATTTCGTTAAATTCTGTTTCAACAGCTGTTGGTGATACCCATCCTCTCAGCCATTGTAACGATTTTAATGCTTCCTCATCTCGATTTTTGGATAGTAACCACATTGGGGTTTCTGGTACGAAACAAATTGCCACTATTGCAATTATTGGTACTGATAAAATTATTAATGCTACCTGTCGCCATTTCACAAATTTAGCAAGGGTGAATACAGTAGTCATTCCTAATGTTACAAAAATATTTGTAGTAGCTATCAATATCCCACGAATTGAAGGCTCACTACAAATAAAAACCAAAAATATATACAAAACTTTTAACTGACTTTTACAGCTATATAATCGCCGGTCCAGTGCAAAAAGTGATTTTGTAAAAAGCTTAAGTTTCGAATAAATTGAGTTTGAAGTTTTTAAACGAAAACTGTTGGTTCTAGTTTTTGAAAAAACTGTAAAATATTTTTATTCAATAGTAATAAATATGATACCGTATTAAGCTAATGTGTCCTGTTCAGTAAAAAAAAGATCGAATTACATATTATATTTTTTTATAGTTTTATAAATTTGTTGCACAAAATTAAATTAAGTAATTTTAATTAAGTATATTTTTTTTTTTTGGAATTAGCCTTATATTCACCCAACGAGTCATTTGAAATAAAACTAGGTAGTTATTTAAAAAAAAATTCATTATCAATATATCTCTATTTTACACTGGACCATATCCTACAAATATATTCACCAAATTTCAGCAATATATGTTATTGCTGGAGCTTCCATAATCCCACCTCCGAATCCTAATAAAATAATTCCTAAATATAAATGTACCAACGAATCTGCTGTATACATTAAAAGCCAAGCTAAACATTGAGGAATATTAACGATAATCATAGCCCTTTTCCTACCTAAACGTTCAGTTAACCAACCCGAACCAAGACTTCCAACTAGTCGGAAAATAAATATAATGCTTCCTAAAAATATAACAGCAGTAGTTAGATTATATCAAAGATTAAAGTAATTTTAATTTCTAATCGTACCAAACCATGAAGCTTGCTCATCCGTAAGATAGAGTATCTCATCTGAATCTTCTTTGTCAGAGTTCCGTAATACCGGTATCACAATAGTTGCAAAGACAAAGGTTGTCCCCAAATCAAAAAATAATAAATTTTTTGCTGAGCTTGCCAATATTTGAGGTAATACTGTTAGAAATTTTCCAGCTTTTTGTTGTTCTTCTGTACTGCTGCTGAAAAAAAAAATTTATTTTAGTTGGTATATTTCATTTGATTTTTTGATAAGATCTTAAACAAATTGAAAATGGGTTGAAAATAAGTTGTGTAATCATTAGATGATTTTTGCGTAATTAAAAGTTAGTATCCTAACATTCTATTTTATTTTATCTATATTTTGCTGGAAAGTATGTGTTATTAATGATATTTTTCAATAATATAAATCTTTAGTGCGAGATGCTTTGAATGTGCACATTTTGATATTTATTTGGTTTTGATATAATACAAAATAAAAAGAAATAAATAAACAGCAAGTAGGTATTGTGTGCGTATCTCTTACTCCATTTTTATCAAGATTTAAATCACGTTCCAATCTTATTTTTTTTATTTTTTCTGATTATTTTGAAATTTATTTCCGTTAAATAATTTTTTTTTAAATTAGCACATTAATTTTAGTTTTTTTTTAAAGAAAATTCAACAAAAATAGTGATATTTTAATATGAATTTATAAATTCAATAAAAATATTTTCTTTCGATTTTGAAATAAAAATCCATGTTTGTACAGGTGAACTAATTATAAAAAAATATAATTAAGTAAAAAATTTTTTTTAAGAAAAGCCATAATAAGTTAAACCATAGATTAAGAATACAGAAAGATGGGAAGCTTCATACAACATTATTTTTGGTATTTTTAAGTCAATGTGTTAGTAAAACAAAATAAAATACGTGATAATTATCAATGTATGAAAAGAATTTTATTTAGTTTTACTAACACCTTCACACTAAAATAAAAGACTGAAAAAATGTTGTATGAAGCTTCCAATCTTTCTGTATTCTTAATCTATGGTTAAACATAAGAATTTATTCTTGCAAGTTCTTGATAATAAATGTTCAAACTATTTTAAAAAGCATTCGAGACCTTTTCAATGTACCAAATCAATATCTAATGAGCAAACTCCGCTTATTAGTCTTCATCATAATAGTATAATTTTATAATATTATTATTCTTTGTTTTTCATTCTGTTTTATTTAAAAAAAAAAGGTATTGATATTTACATATGTTTCTTTAAAGAATACAAAAAAGCAGCATTTGCGTAAATCGCATGAATTTCAGACAATAAGAGTGACTTCGACCTTTAAAAATTATGTTTTTGAAGAACAATTCAAAAAAACCGGTGAGGCTTGTGTTGTTGCTTTGGATATAGCTAAGGCTTTTGATCGAGTGTGGCACTCGGCCCTGATTTCTAAAGTTAAATCAATGGGTCTAGGATCAGCCTTTGTCAATTGGATCAGCAACTTTTTGTCTGGCCGTTCCATTCGTGCTGTTGTGGATGGGTACCAGTCACATATTTTCAACATCAACTCCGCTGTACCTCAAGGGTGTGTTCTCTCCCCCACCCTCTTTTTAATTTTCATTAATCATTCTCTACAATCAACACTCAACCCCATCCACAGCTTCGCCGATGACAGTAACTTGGTAGCATGCTACGATTTTATTAATAGGAAATCAGCACCTTCAAATGCTGTTACTACGAAACGCAATTTTCTACAAAGTAGCATAAATCACGACCTTTCCAAAATTTCACAATGGGGTCTTCTCAACAGAGTTGAGTTCAACGCATCCAAAACCCAATGCTGACTAATTTCTAGAAAACTGTCAACTTTTCATCCCCAATTTTCTTTTCAAGGCGAAAGTATTGGAAAATCTGGAAGCCTAGACATTTTGGGCTCGAAAATAACTTCCGATCTAAGTTGGAAATCTCATATTTTCGAAACGGCAAAAAACGCAGCGAAATGTCTTGGTTTTCTAAAAAGATGTAAGCAATACTTTTTCCCCTCCGAAATTAGAATATAATTCGCATATATGGGCTGGTGCAACTAAGACCCATCTTGAGTACCTGGACAAAGTTCAGAAAAGGGCTATTAGATAGATAAACGATCACCACACCACCAGCGTTTTAACATTACTCAATCACCGTCGCAATGTAGGTTCACTTTCAATTTTTTATAAATACCTTGTTGGAACGGATACGTGTTCCCTGGAAGTAAAGGCCGTACTTCCTCCACTTCAAGTATTTTCACACCAAACACGTACCGCTTCAACATCACACCCATATTTCGTCAAAATTCCCAGATGTGATAGAACGAGCTTCGGAGATTCGTTTTCAGTTCGCACCTCGAGAATGTGGAATGCTCTCCCATTAAAATTGTTCCCGATAACTGGCGCACGTTTGACTTACGACTTGTGCCGCTTTAAGAAAAGTGTACATGATAACTTACTAACTGTCCCACTTTCTAAACTTCCTTTCCATTATCAAATCCATAGATAAGATATAGTAATAGATGGCCCACTCAAAAGATCTACTACAGCGCCTGGTGGATTTGTGAAGGGAAGGTGAACTAAAAAAATAAACTTTTTGTAGGTGGCAATTTATTTCTAATATATCAAATAAAATTATTAAAATTCAAATTTGCAGGAAAAAAAGAAGATTATGAATAAAAGATAAATTTATTTTTATACAAATTTTTTATTTTCTTAATTTTTTTAGTTCATATCACATTGTGTTCTAACATTTTCACTTAAAATTCTATTTATTTTATTGCAATAATTATTAATTAATAAATTAAATGTATAATCTTAAATTTATTATTATTATTATTATTATTATTAATCTTAAATTAACTTAAATTCCAATAAATCCAACTTTGTTTTTGTTTTTTTTAAATAAAATCCACAATCAAAATTCAAATATATTCAACTTTTTTATTTATTTATTTATTTATTTATTTCTACCAGATATTTATAATTTTTTCTCAAAATAAATCACCTACACGTCCAAACGCTTTTATTTCAAAAAAAATAATAAATAAGAAAAAAAGCTCAGCCGGCTGGGTTGACAATAAAACAAAACGTAAACAAACAAGAGCGCCGCATGTGGTTGAAAGGTGAAACACATTAAGAAACTGAAATTAATTTTGTTCTAAGTGAACCTACCATGATCAAATCCATGCTTCTTTAAGCATAAAAGGTATCCCACCTAGTGATTTGGTAACTTTAATAAAAAAAAAAACCTGGAAAGCCATCAGAAATTGTTGAAAATGAAAAAAAAGTTGTAAACATTACTGAATGAAAATACGGACCAAACATAATCAGTATTATTTTATTATTGTTTTGCAGCAAATTCTGTCTGACGAAAAAATTCTTTTTGAAACGTAGTTCCTTATCAGACGCTCTTGTGGTAAAACTTGCTGGAAATTTCGACAGAAAAGTGTCGCTAAACATATGTTATAAAAAAAAAAACATGATAGTGTACATAAAAAAAAAATTAAAACAGCTGAGATGGAATGTGTGTACGGTGACGTAGTTTTTATTTTCATAAGTATTTCTCTTTTTTTTTGGGATTTTTTTAAAAAAATAAAAATTTGATTCAAAATCAAAATCGAAAAAAATAAAAAAAATTTACCCAAAACCGGCAGTCGAAGCCTCCTTTCAACATTATTTTTTGTATTATGAATTTCTAAATTTTCCAAAATTTCTTTGTACCGCGAAAATTTTTTAAATTCACTATTGTGTTCAGAAAATTTTTGTTTTTTTATTTAATTTTGAATTTTTTATTATAATTAATTTTTTTTTTAAATATAAAACAAAACTCACTTTTTTATTTTACTTGTTATTATATTTTTTATTTTTTATTTATTTATTTATTTAGATATTTATTTATTTATTTATTTCATATCTGCTTAATACAAACAGTTTACAAAAAAGCTTAAATCTACAGTTTACAAAAAATATACATTATCAAAGCAAAAATTTACTTACATAATTAATTATTTATTATTATTATAATAAAAAACAAAAAATGATCATCTTAGCAAAAAATTAAATTACATAACATAATTCTATTCGTAAGAAATAAAATATTTTTAGCGAAAGTCAATACGGTTAAATAATCGAGTTTTTTGAATATGTTTTGATAAGGAAAGGTCAATGAAATCTTTGTATCTATTACCCAAAATCAACATTCGATTGACAGGTTCAAATTTACAATAATTAGTTCTATGGGGAAAAGTAACAAAGAGATTTGGGGAGCGCAATCTGAAATTAGTAGTAAAATGAATTTTATTGGAAATATATTTGGATACTATAT
Organism: Hybos culiciformis; assembly: GCA_964007475.1. NCBI lineage: Eukaryota > Metazoa > Arthropoda > Insecta > Diptera > Hybotidae > Hybos > Hybos culiciformis. The sequence continues at coordinate 30,641,270 of OZ023275.1, forward strand.
TATTGTTAATAATTTCAATTAGGAAAATGAGATCAGCCACCTCTCGCCTTTTTTCCAATGAAGTCAAATTAATCAAATTAAGTCTGTTGTGATAAGATGGAAGAACAAGTGGGTCAGACCAAGGTAAGTTACGTAAAGCAAATCTCAGAAATTTTTTCTGAATGGATTCAATTCTATCAATGTGAACTTGATAGAACGGAGACCAGACTTGGCTGGCATATTCCAAATTGGGTCGGACCAAAGTCATAAATAGAGCTTTTAAAGTATAGGGATCTGGAAAATCTTTGGACCAACGTTTACGAAACCCAACAATGAATTGGCCTTGTTTATGATATAGGTGTAATGATTTTTAAAAGAAAGTTTTTCATCAAAGTAAATGCCGAGATCTTTGATTGATTCAACTCTTTCCAAAGGTTCGTTGTTAAAAGAGTAAGATGTTTGAATTCTATTTACTCGACGGGAATAAGTCACAAATTGGCATTTTCCAATATTAAGCTTAAGATTATTAACATGACACCAATTATAGAAGTTGTCTAGGTCATGTTGAAGCAGAGAGCTGTCAGATTCAGTCACAATTTTTTTGAAAAATTTCATATCATCTGCATATATCTGCACTTCACAATGGTTTAGAACGGAAATGACGTCATTTACAGAAATGATAAAAAGTAATGGGCCTAAGTGACTACCTTGGGGAACTCCGGAGTTTGCTGAAATCGGGGATGATGTAACGCCTCTGAAAGTGACATTGTAACTTCTTCCCGAGAGGTAAGACTGTATCCAGTTGAGAAAATATTCAGGGAAGCCGTAAGCTTTCAATTTAAGAAGAATTACGCTATGTGGTAAGATGTCAAAAGCTTTACTTAAGTCAGTATAGACGACGTCTGTTTGAAAACCTTCCTCCATGTTAGCTAGAAATTTGGAAGTACATTCAACTAAGTTTGTTGTGGTCGATTTATGCTTCATAAAACCGTGTTGGTTATCAACAAGAAATTTTGTGCATGAGGATAAATTTCGTCAAAGATTATGAGTTCAAACAGTTTTGGGATTGAGGAAAGTTTTGCGATTGTGTAATATAATACACAAAAATATCAAAATACTTACCATACTTACCAGAAAAATAAAAAATAAAATAAAATATGTAATACACAAAAATATCCAGGGGTGCAATCATATAACAATTGTCACCGGTCGACAATCGACAATTGTCACAAAATTTAACAATTGTCGAATTTTTGTTTCATGTAATTTTAAAAACTGGAAAATTCATTTCTCATAATTTTATTGAGAAATTAACTAAAAAAATTTTAAATATTTGCCGACCTCGATCATAAAAGCGACCATGTCGATTTTTTTGCTAAACGTAAAAAGATCGCGAATTTTAGTTTATCGTTTAAAAAAAATATATATACACATATATAGAGAATTTGGCTAAAATGCAGCTTCGATTTCGCTGAAACTTGGTGAGGAGGTAGAAGTGGTGACCTAACCCGCAAGTTCAAGAGGATTTTTTTCAGAAAACGCTGAGTTTAGGAGATAAGGCCCACAAAGTTTTCATACATACCTTCATACATACATTAAGATTGTTCCGAAAAAAAAATAGGACAAATAGGAGCAAAAAAAAATTTTCTGTATATGAAACATATGAAAGATTTGGTAGGTCATATTTTCGAAACGGGGGGTTTCGTGAAAAAAATCCTCTTGGATTTCGAGGTTTAATCACCTCATCTGCCTCCTCCCCAAATTTCAGCTAAATCGACGTTCATTTACTATAGAGACGACCAAAAAATAGCTGTCGTTTTATTTTGATAGACAATTCATGATAATTTAAGTTATAGGAAGCAAATTTTTTTTCTCGACAATTGACTACAAAATTTTGGAAAAGTAGATACATAATCCTTCGCTTTTCCTCTATAAATTTCTTTTTATTTCAAAAATGACGATGATGATAAGATACGTGAAGCATAATTTTGTACGTATTGTCAATCTCAGGATATATAAAAATATTCTGCAGGGGCAGTCCAAAAATATAAAAACTTAAATTTTTGTTCCTATTATCGAAAAGATTGAAAACAACAATTTTTCTTCATGCTAATCAGGTATATCAGAATTTTGAAACCTATACCATTTTTAACTTAAGATATAAAAATATATAAGTTTTCTTAAATATTCGAGTCGAGATTTATTTAAATATTTAAATTACAAGATTTTATAATTTTTACTTAACACATCATCTATCTTTTTCAATTTGATAATTAATTTTAGAATTAAGTTTATTTTTATGCCTACGTAAAATGATTTTCATAAAAGAAACTATAAAAGAGAGCTTTACGTCAAAAAGAAAATTCTACTTTTATTTATAACTAAAGTTTTTTGTTGTTCTTTGGTGTTTTGTTGGAATCTCTGATAAAATTTTCATATCACTTTTCGTAACGAAAAAAAAAAAGTTTTTTCAAGAAAATTCTTAAAAATAATTTACTGTTATAATGATAAGTACTGTTGAAGAAGTCCCCACTAAAGTGTTGCTCAAAGTGTCTGAAAACTTTTAAAGAATAATAAAAATTAGCTTCCATAAATATTTTTATTTTTATGTTTTTATTAATTTAATATTTCTATGAATAACAAGAATAAAAAAAAAAGAAATTGGTTTTAGGTATTAAACATAAATAGATTTCGATATTGTATTTGAAGCGACTTCGGATGATTATGTTTCTTAATTCAAATATTCGGAGGGCTAAAAAAGTATATGTGCTCTAAAAATACTATCAGAATGTGCTAAATTAATCTCAGTTACTTTATAACATTGTAATTCAAAGTTTGATCCATTTTAAAAAAAAACAAAGACTTTCTTAGAATGGCAATTAGTATAAATAAAAAAGCATAAATATGTTATGAATGAATGCAGTAAGGAATTTAGGATAATAAAAACAGATCTCTGAATCAAAATTGTGGAAACTTTATTTCTAAAATCAAATTTATAAAAAAAATTAAATTTGTAGAGTTTGAACATAAAAAAAAAAGTTTCGTGACCACAGGTGATTAAATTAAAAAATATTTGTAATATTTTCTTAATTTATTTACATAACTTCATTAACAATGTGTAATAAAAATAAAATTTAATTATACTTAAGGTCTTTCATAATTATCGTTATCGTCCTTTCATCATGTTTAACTGGTTGTATATAACTTTCAGAGTTTCCCTAACTTAAATTAATGACTTGATTAACACAAAAGGCTGAAACTATTGATGAATAAAAAAACAAAAAAAAAATAAATAAATAAATAAATTATTAAAACTTAGTAACAAGAACAATTAATATTATTTTTATTACGGAAGCAGGTCATTACTGAATTAACTAAGCAGGGTCACATTTATTTATGATTTTATGTCTTAATTTTTTTTCTTCTTGCAAATAAAAAATTTCGTTTGGTAAATGCTTTCTAATGGTGTTTATTTTATATAGCAGTAAAACTGCACTAGAACTATAAACGCGTTTCCGAAAATGTAGACATATAAAAATAAGCTACAACATATTTTATTTGAATGTTAACTTATAACTATATATTAATGAAACAACCTTTTAATTATAACTCAAAATACTAACTGATCTTTATTTCTTAATTTTGTTATAACATTAACTTACATTATTATTAAAATTTCTTAATAAGCGGAAGTGAGGTCGACCATGAGGCTTTTCAAAATTTATTGAATGAGTTCCGAATCTTGTTTGAGTCTCAATATGAGGATTATTTAAACAAAACAAAGCTTGACATATTGAAGGATCCTAAAAGATTCTTTAGTTTTATTAATTCTAAGAAGAAAGGGGATAGTTATCCTCAAACTCTTAGTTTCTTGAATACCTCTTCCAATGATGACCTAACCGTAGCTAATTTTTTTGCTAACCATTTTTCCAGTTCTTTTTCTGACTCAAACTTCAATGTTGATACTGCCTATTTCAGTTATTTAAACAATTGCCCACAAACTTCTATGACCGTAATATCAATTGAAGTGAATGAACTTTTCAAGTTTTTATCTAAGCTTCAAGATGATTGTTCTTCTGGCCCTGATGGTGTCCCACCGATAATCTTGAAAAATTGTGCTTCTACTTTATGTAATCCTCTATCTATTATTTTTAATAGATCTTTATTAACCGGTTACTTTCCAAAAGTCTGGAAACACTCATATATCATACCCGTTTTCAAGAAAGGTTCCAGAGCTGACGTTTTAAATTATCGTCCAATAGCTAAAATTTCTTCAATTCCTAAGCTTTTTGAAGCTGTCATTTCTGAAGATATACATTTTTATTGCAAAAATTTTATTACTGATAATCAGCATGGGTTTCTTAAGGGTAGGTCTACTACTACTAATCTTATAGAAATTACTTCAGCTTATAGGGATAACATGGAGAAGGGTTATCAGACTGACTCTGTATACACTGATTTTAGCAAAGCATTCGATGTCCTTCCTCATCAGATTATTTTATTTAAATTGGCTGCATATGGTTTCCCACCTTCTTTTATTGAGTGGAAAAAATCTTGGCTTGGTCCTCGGGATTATCAGGTCAAATTTCGCTCTGCCACATCTTCAACCTACACAGCTACTTCTGGAGTGCCTCAAGGTAGCCACCTTGGTCCACTTGATTTCGTGATCGCTATTAACGATGTTTCACTCATCATTTCCTATAGCGATCACAACATTTATGCCGAAGATATGAAAATTTTTAAAAAAATCTCTAGTCCTTCAGACTGCAATCTCTTACAAACTGACCTTAATAGCTTTGGCCTTTGGTGTATTAAGAATAATCTCCTTCTTAATGTGTCTAAATGTCAAAATATATCATTTTCAAGGAAAAGAAATCCTATTAATTTTCAATATACACTTAATAATATTCTTATTCCCAAAGTCAATGAAGTTAGAGATCTCGGCATTTTATGTGATTACCAATTGACATTTAAACCACATGTAAATGCAATTGTAAATAAAGCAAATTCCACTCTAGGTTTTATTAAACGTTGGTCAAGAGAGTTCTGTGACCCATTTATAACCAGACTTCTTTTTACATCTCTTGTGAGACCATTGTTAGAATATGCCTCTCAAGTTTGGTCACCCTTTTTTTCTGTCGACATCAACAGAATCGAATCCGTTCAAAAAAAATTTCTTAGATTTGCATTGAGGCATCTTCCTTGGGAGGATTACTTAATCCTTCCACCGTATAGAGAGCGCTTAAATCTCATTAAGCTTGAATCTCTTCAAGACAGACGTGAATTTGCTGATGTTGTTTTCATTCATCAAATTATTATTGGTGAAATTATTTCTCCTTTTATTCTGGAGAAGATCAACTTTCGAGTTAATACCAGAAACCTCCGTACTACTAACTTATTTGAAATTGCTTACCATAGAACCGAATATGGATGCAATGATCCCATTTCTCGAATGCTTTCCTTTGCTAATAAAAATCATCATGTTTTTGACCTTAATATTTCTAAGGCATCCCTTAAAGCTGGTTTAAAAACTAATTCTTTTTTCTCTAATAACGTTGGAAGACTTTAATTAATATTTAATTTCTATCTGTTTATTTTACTTCTATTTTTTCTATTCTTTATTTTTTTTTAATCTACTCCTCTACTAATCTTCTTCCTTTAAAATTTTTTTTTTTTTTTTTTTCAAGGGAAACTATTCTTGTGTTATGTGACATGTCACTAGTGATTTCGTTGTTTATCAGAAACGAGACTTGTTCTTAGTGTTTTATGTTTTTTTTTCTATAATTCTTTTTTGTTTTCTTTTCTGATGCTTGATTTAAGCCTCGTTTGGTGGTAATATTAATTTTCCATTGCATGCTTCGTACCGAGCCCTCTCCTCTCGTATTAGCATGTATATGAGAGTGATGGTAAAGTTTTCATGGCAATTTATTGCCTTGAAGTGCAGTGGTGTTAAGATACACCCCCAACTCAATTATTAGAAAAAAAAAAAAAAAAAAAAAAAAAAGATTACAATTGTATTATGTTATGTAACTAGTAACATGAAAATTTCTACTGATGAAAATAATGGATATTATATGTATTTTAAAGTTGAACTTTGAATCTTGATACAAATAAATTTTTTTCTGGTTATTATATTTTTTGGTAATATTTCTATTTTTTTTGGTACCAGCTGACAATTAATTACTTACCCTATAAATATTTCTATTTTCAAATATTCATAATAATAATGTTATTAACATATATATTAGTATATATATATATATATTTTTTTTTTGTTTATAAATTAGATCCTATTAATAATTCGTTTAATATTCTTTAATAACACTTTATTTTAGCATGAAAGTTATTTATGGATGAATATTTTTCACAAAAATAGAAACTATATTTCATAAAAATTATAGGTAGTCAGAGGACTTGAAAATTATTGTACCAAATTTGGACATTTAAGTTCAATCTAAAAATATCTACATGTACGTAGATATTACTAGTTGTATTCAAAATATTTCTTTTAAAGGATAAAATTAATTTTTAGGTAAATATAGGAAAAAATAGCAAATACATTTTTATTTATATAAATATGGATACTACCCACAGGTATTTTTGAAATAAATTTAGCTTTTTGACTGTGAAAATAAAAAAAAAAAAATTTTAGGAAAATAAAATTCTTTTTGAAATGTTCTACCGAAGCAGAAATATTTCTATTAAATTTAAGCTTCTTATCAGGTAAATCTTATAATAATATTATGAAAATTATAAGCATTATAACTTGTTTTTTCTTTCTATTTATTTACATTGAATCATATGTTTTTTTGTTGGTATTTCGGTATTATTATATAACATATAATGTTATTTTTCATTATTTAAGTCACTGTATGTATAGTAGACATAATTATTATATATATATTGAATATAGAAAAGGAAATAAAAAGTATAATTTTATAATAATTTTTTTGGTAACATTTTTTTACATCAAACTAAAATTTGAGTTCATAATGATTTGCAAATTAATTTCATTAAATTTTTATACAGAAATTTATTGCTAATTTGTAGAATATTCTTTTAGAATGTTCTTTGTGTATTTTTAATGCAACTTTGCCAAATTTTAGAACCGACAGAACCAATTCTTTCGCAGACCAAGGTTTTTTCTTAAATCATGGCTTAATTTAAGTATTTTTTTTTAATCCAAATTTTCCGAACTTCTATTTTAATTTTATTTCTTCATGAAATGAAATATTCTAATTTCTAAGATTTTTGTTATTTAATTAACAACGTCAACATTAATACAACACTAATATAAGAATAACTTAATTTTATAAGGCATTTTCCTCAAGTAGAAGTTCTAAGTCACAAATTGGTTTCCTTTTAATTAATCAAAATTGCAACATTTTAAAAATTTTTAAATTTATTCACCTTCAATAATATTTCCTTCATGATTCAAATTATTTTAAAAATTAATATAAATAGGTACTTACATTCATACATAATATTAAAATAAATAACAAATTTTCTTTTTCTAATTTAAAATTAATAGTCTATCTTATGTAGGAAGATACTTTTAAACAATACGTGATTTAATTAAAAAAAAATTTCATTCTAAACCTAACTATTCAAAAAGATAAAATATATTCAAAAAAAATTTCCCAATAATAACAAAATGCATTTTTTGAAAGAAAGTTTTTTTTTTTTGGAATAAAATAGAAATTTTTCCTTGTGATTTTATAAAAATAAAAAAAAAAATATATTTTTTAAGAAACTAATATTTTAGTAATAAATTTTATTATAGAAATTATTTTTTATAAAATTTTTTTTTTATTAATAAAAATTTATTATTAGCAAAAATATAGATATGTATGTTAGTGAGTGTATAAAATGCATCAAGAATTCATAATTTTTTTATGTAGGGAAGAAGAAAAGACGGCGAAATAAGTGAAAACTTTTTTTTTTTTTTTCAACTTTATGGTTTTCTAAAAGATGTAAAAAGTTTAACTATTAATTTTTTTTTGATGCTCACAAAAATGTTGGATTTCTTAAACTTTTATTTTGGGTCTAATAAATTATTTAACATTTGAAATTTTTTGAAGGTTTGAATAATTTTTGTTCTTTTTGGAAGTGAGTTCGATTCTTAATTTGTGTTCGCTTTTCGTTTCTGTAATACTCTGGTTAATGGTCTTTAATGTAATTAGTTTCAGCTTCATGAAATATTAATTTGATTCATTTTTAATTAAAGATGATACTTTGACTAAGGTATAACAAATAAAAATATTTATCAATTTAGAACTTACCTTTTCCGATCATAAAATTTCGTTTATATAATATTTACATAAATATCTGACTAGACATTAAATAATTTTTAAATATATACAAAAACAAATTAATAATACAAAAACAAAATAATTGAAAATTGCCCTGGAGTCATAAAACTAAAATATTTATAAAATTTCAATTCTCAGTAAGAACATGTTCATATAAGAAACTATTCAATTCTAACTATATTTTCCAAAGAAATATTTAACATTAAAAAACAAGTAAATTTATATCAAGCGAAAATTAATTTTTCTTCTTTTTAAAGAAAGAAAACCTATTTATGATTTATTATCATTGAAAAATATTATCTTCTTTTTTTTTGTAAAATTTTTAATGAATAAAATTTCTTCAATATTTTAAAATAATTTTAATAATCCTTATCAATAATTCAAAAACTTTATTGTAATAGTTTTGAAGTTAATTTTTAATAGTTATCAATATTTCAATCATACACTTATTAAATTTTTACTAAAAAGGGAAAAATTTAATTAAACATTTTTTTTTTCTATTTTGCTTTTGACATTATTTCACATAAATCGTTTGTTCCAGCTTTACGATGAAGTGATCCTGAAAATTATCTCATAAAATTTAATATGGAATACATTAAAACTGAATTCTTATTCAGTAATTATATATTTAATTAGAATATCCTCCTTAGTCCTTCTATTTTCTTTGATTATACCCTTGGAGTTCTTTGAATTTCTACAGCTTTTTTCTGAAACTTATTAAGAATATTCAAAATAAACCTGCATATTTTTCGAAGCATATAAGTTCTCAACAAACTCTATAAATTTTGTAATAACTTAATTTTTTATTTAATTATTGAAATTCAAAATTCTGACATTATTGCTTTTAGGTAATTCTACCAATGTTAAAAAATTTGCAACGTTTTCATTGCCTTTTTGGAAATTTTTCTTCATATATATAAAAACTATAAAACACTTATTTTTTCACACAAATAATGTGTCAAATTATCAAATTTTTATTAAACTTTTTTACTGCAAAAATATTTAATATGTATAAGGAAACGAAATAAATTTTATATTTAGAAAAAATAACATCATGTCATTTTATTTTGATCACTTAACATTTGATAGGTCACCTAATAATTCAACACAATTTACCAAAAGAAAAACATATATAAAACAAATTCCCACTTTAACTTCGTATTCCAAAAAGAAAAAAAAAAAAATGAAATATTTGACACTTCCGATTGACTTTTTTGATTGTACAAAATATCTTCTTTTTTTTTGTGGGAACGTGTGTAAATATATTTATTTGTATCATTAATACATGTACGAATGTGTTCTGTCATTATTTGATAGTCATCTTATATTCGAATTTGGGTATTTATTTTATTTTCTTCTTCGTTTAAGAACGGATATACATTATTTAACTTTTTGATATTCTTTTTTTTTATAAATAATTTTTTTTAATATTATTATGTCGAAAAAATTGGGGTGTATTTTTATTAGAATATCTTTTTCCTTATTATTTATGAAATTTATCACTTTTTGGAACTATATACAGTTTATAGCTTTTTTTGGGGTTGGTGGTCATAATATACTATGGTTATCCGATATACTCCTGCAGCAAATCCACTCTTGTTATATAATATAAATTTACACTATATGGTGTCAATCCCCCAAAATAGATAAAAGAGTCTACAAACTATTGAAGACTGATTAAATATTATTCGCACGTATAAGTCGTAATTTATCCGATATTTAGAAGAGGAATACATTAGGGTAGGTTAATTATCGATATCCGTTTTTCTAAAAGCAATCGATCCGATATTTCAAGAACTAATCGTAGTCACTGTCATATTTGATAAATGCAATGTTGAAAATTGAGATCGAAAATTTGCAAATAATATAAATATTTTGAAATTTTCTTTTCTTTTTTCTCTAAATTTTATAAAAATAAATGAAACCTATTTTGTTTGTTCTTTTTTTTTTCCAAATTTTTCATTTTGATTTTATTTCCTAAAAAAAAAAAAAACACCTTTTAATATATGAAATTTATAATTTTTCTTGAGCAGAATAGCAAGGCTTTTCTCATATTTAGGATTATTATATTGAAGAAGGATATTTAAAGAAAATAATTGGATATTTAACAGAAATAAAATAAATGCTTCAGATAAAAATGAAAGACAACAAAAATGAACGGAAATTTAATACGTGACTTATGTGTAAAGATTTTGATAAATTTCGAAATTTTATTTAAATACTAAAATTGTATATACTATACTCCAAAGCTGATTTTTATTCGTTTTATTTCAGAAAGCACGTGTAAATTAGAGAAATTAGACAAATGAAAAACCATTTCTATTTTTGATAAATTTAATTATAATAAATATATTTTTATGTGAAAAATACTAATAAGTTTCAAATATTTTTGATTTGTGTGGTCATTTTGTATACATGTAGACTTTGAAGTGAAATATGTAGTACATTGGAAATATAACATTCGATTTCAAAAAAACTTGAAAAAAATTACTATAAGTTAGACCATTCGTTTTGTACGATTTATATTATATAGTTGCTAATCTTAAGAATATACTTATAGTGATTGAGATGAAAAACGTAGTATTTTCTAATTTCCTACTAAGTTGCTTGTCTCAATTGGGAAAATTGTTTATCAATAAAAATAACAGCAGTAAATATCAGATTATTATATTCGCAACAGGACGCCTTATTATAGTGACTAAATTTCTCCTAAGATCCTTACCCAAAACTTGGAACATTATTAAGCAATAAAAATAACAACAGGACGCTTTTTTGAAGTTTCATTTCACATTTCTGAATTGTGATAATAAATTATTTTTATTTTTTTATGATTACTACGGCATTCGATTGCGAAAAATTAATAAATTCCAAATTTTTGACAATAATTGTTTTTCTCTTCCATAGTGCACACACCTATATACCATCTATAAAATTTAAATAAAAAACTTTTTAAATTTAACAAATACAATTTTTTTTTTAATTTTCCGAAAAAAAAAAAAAAATCTCTTCATCACTTTTTTATTGCTGTTTTTTTTTTTTTTTTTTTCAGATTAATATTTGTTTTGATGCAAAATGTTTTCATATTAATCCTCTTTTGATTTACACCTGGTTTTTTTTTTTTTTTAATTTTTCTGCTTGAAAGCAGCTATTGTTAATATCACTTCTTTTGTATATACTTTTAATTTTCCTGTGGTATTTCCGTTGTTATTTAGAATTGAACCTATGTGCATTTTGAATATAAATCTCTGTGAATCTGATGGTAACAACAGTAGGATAGAGAACTTCATCATCCATTTGTAAAAAATCATTCGCATTTTGTGATTATTATATGAAAAAATGAGATATGCATAAATTTGTTGAAGGATGAACTTCATAGCCTCGTTATCTATTTCTATTTTTGTGTGGAATAATTTGCATGTCAGCAATATTGCTGTATGTTTTGTATATTCAAATTATTATTGAGTTTTAAAAAAAATTCGCTATTCTAGTATAGTGGTTTAAATGACAAAGAACAGAGATTACAAAGAATATCACACAATCGAGTTTAAAAATTTACAAAATTATACTGTCAAAAAGTTCATTCTTACTAAGATGTGTCATTAAATAAGACATACTATTGTTAAATGATTGATGCTTTGTATTGTCTACGAAGATATGAAAAATGTTTGTGACTCTTTAATATTTCTATATATTTAAAAAAATATAATTTACCTACGTTTTGTTTTTTTTTTTTCTTTTTCACAAAATAATGAAAGTATGTTTTGTTTGGAAAATGCAGAAAAAAAAAATTTTAAAATTCGGAATCCGTAGAATATAATAAACTTAGTAAAATTTGTGAAATTGATATGTATGTGGTATATAGAAAATCTGATTTTAATTAAAGGGTGAGATGAGAGATGACTTCGATTTTGTTAGAACTTACATAATACAATGTACAATACATAAATATTATTCTTAATTTAACTATATGAAGCAACCATAAATTGGATTGGAAGCTTGATAAAATGTCATTATTTGTTGGAGAACTGAAATATGGATTTTGAAAAAAGTTAAAATTTGAAGGCACAAAAATACGAACATAATTCGAATCGTTATAAATTTGGATTATTGATATTTCTAACATTTTTTAATAAAAAATTTAATCTTGATTAAAGTGACACTGTTCCAAAGATGCAGATCCAAGGAAGCAACTCGACGTCCTTCCTGCACCTGCTAGAACATAATAAATATTGTTCTTATGTAAATGAATAGTAAAACTCAAATATAACAATTGTATTTCACCTTGCAGCGAAATTATTTCCACAAAAATAAATAAGTTAGAACTAAGAAAAAACTATAATTGCAGAAATTATTAGAATAATGACAAAACTTTATTAAAATATTTTTAATTGCATAAATCATTTTCATAAATCCCGGACGAAATTCAGCTGAAGACTCTTTCTAATTATTGTCATTGTATCCAAAATTATAATATTTGACTTTTCCAAAATTTGAGTTTTATAAAACGAATATGTTTTAAGAATAATAAAAGAAAAAAATTCAATTTCACTATTGTAACTTGAAATTCAATAATTGAATCCATGCGAATAAAATTTTAATTTTTTGCGCTTGATATACCTTTCTTTTCTTTTCTGGTATCAATTAAAGTATGAAAAGATAAATTTTAACAAGATCATTTTCAAAAATTTTTAAGTTTTAATAATTTCGTGATTAATGTTCCTTGAAATTAGTACAATTTTCAATAAAAACTTTCTAAAAAATTAGGTATATAAAAGTAAAAATGTTTTCGTAATTTCAATCAGTTATCTTTTAAAATTTCAAAATAATTTAACAAAATGATATTTTTTATTATCATTTCAATTTTTGCTGTAAGCTTCGCATCGCCGATTCAGTATTTGCGGCTGAAACCGCGTGACGGTTCATTTGGTTTGGATTTCTACAAGCCACAAGATCAATATTTTGGAATCTTAGACGAAAAAATTAAATTGAATAACCAACATCCAAATTTGGGGTCTCAGAATGTTGAGAAAAATTTAAACTACTTACATAGTAATGACAAATTCAAGCTTAATAATAATTTTGTTGAATTTATAAAACCCAATTGTAATTGTAACATTTCTAAGAATAAATTAAAACATAATAAGCCCGGAACCTCTTCAAAAAACGATATCATGAAAAATATAATGATTATACCTCATGGACTTAAAACAAATTGGAAAACTTTTAAACCATCAAGCTATTTAAATCCAGAAATTGTTGTTAGTATGTTACACGTTTTACGTGACAATTGACACTTTGAGCTTTCAGCTGTTCGAAATTTTTTTTAGCTTAAGAATTTATTTTGTTGCTAAATAAAGGATTAAAAAAATTATATTTTATATTTAAATAATTCAATAAAAAATTTATTAAAAATTCATTAAGGATTTTTCAGTGCGGTATTTTAGGAACCAGCTTAGCAGAATCAAAAAGTGATTAAAAAATCGAAAAACAACTATCTCAATAATAACGAAATTCCAAAACCAATACGATTGAATTTTTGTATCATAAAGTTCAAGACCATTGGACACTTTAAACAAACATATTAAATTTTCAAAATAAAGAACCAAACAAAAATATTATTATTTTATCAAAATTTAAATATATATTCTTAAAGTATTATTGAAATTTTCACTAAAGCTTTGAATATCTTCTTATACATTTTGGTTAATTTAATTAGACCCTAATTCTATTAATATTACACATTTAAATGAATACTAAATTTAATTTGAATATATGTACAAATAAATACATATATACATATTTTTATTCTAAATTTGTAATTTTAAACAATCCTTTTTTGTTAAAAAATCTGACCATATCATGTCCTAATGAGTTTTCTTAGTTTTTGTCCAAAAATATAATCTTCAAAAAAAAAAAACATATGGGGATTTTTCATAGTGTAGAAATCATAGAGAAAATTATGTATAGAACCCTTTTCGGAAATTATATTTCAGTTCTAACAATAGAATTTTAGTCCATTTTGCATTATAATTAATTAAACTTAAACAATAAAAAAAAGTTTTTCTTTTATTTTAATTTTTTTTTTTTATTTTTGTGTGTGAATAAAAATTAAACCAAATATTAAGTTTTTAATCCTTATTTGGAAATCTAAAAATTTAACTAGCAGAAGTCAAGAGGAAAATTTTTCTTTTTGTATTATTTGGTTTTATATATGAATGGTGTTGCAGTAAATTAAGGTTAACATATTGACTTTGACAATCTGGATGATTTAGTATAGTAGTAGCAGCAATAATGAAAACAAAACGGCGAGAAATCTAAAGAAATTAAGACAAAATATATATTTTTTAAATATGGGTTTAGTTGCACAGAGTTTTATGTGGCTAGATTTTGTATTCAGAAAAGGAAGCGATGTTTCACTATTAAACCCAGTTAACGTTCGAAATTAGCGTTTGAGTTTAGGGGATGACTTTTAGAAATAATCAAAGATAATCAAATTATAAAAGTTGTTGTTTTTTTTTTAAATAACTACTTCTGATTTAAACTTCAATTTTCTTTGTTAAAAATATTACCACACTTCCAATAACTAGAGCTCTTAAAATATTTTCCACTCAATGTTTAATTTTGTGTATATAAAATTTTCTAATTTCTCCTTTTAAGCACGAACTTCATAATAGTGCACAAAAAATTTTGAATTAATATATTCAGAAAATCAATACATTTTAAATTTATCTTTCGCTAAAGTTACTTGAAATTATTTTTTGTGAATATAGTTTGGAAAAACACCATTTGTTTACTAATTTTTATAATGAAAAACTCATATCATTGATTTTCATTTGAAAATGGAAAAATGTATGTACATATATATTTATTAAAAACTTTCTTGAACTAAAAATAAAATTTGAAATATATAAAAAAAAAAAGAGTTTGATGTTGTAGAATCAGTCCCAAAAAACTTTTATCATAAATTTTCTCTTATTCAAAAAGACAGTTCTTTTTTTTTCTTTCTTTTTAATATGGAAAACTGTCAGAAGGAATTTACAATAAATATGAAAATTATTCAAACAAAAACTAATGTGTTCGAACAAAGTGAATATAGTAGTGCTATTTTATATGAGCACAAAAATATAGAAGTATATTAATTAAAAAGTTAAAAAGTTAATTTATGTATTGCCGGAAATTGTATCAATCAAATCAAAACGTTTGAAGAACCTGTTTTTTATGAGTCTATGATTACTTGTTCAGACATTAAACTTAAAATATATCACTGAGAAGACTAACATTAGGTTTGGAATCGGACCCTAAGTTATAAAAATATAGAAAAGTTGCTCATGAATAAAGAAATTAGGCAATGAGGCCCGAATTTCAATTTAAGGTACTTCAATTTTAAATCTTAATGGCTGAATATATTTTTTAGGTTCCTTCAATATCGTTATATCATTATCATTAAGCCATTTTTAACGGAAAACAGGCTAAAAACTGATGTGATATTGTGAATAATTGTATGATAGCTTAATCAAAATTATATTTTCATAATTCAACGATATCTAAATTAATGTTTGTATATGCCAATTGTAAATTTTTTAAAGTTTTCCTTAGAGGTAGAAGAATAAAAACTTTCAAATTTCTATTTTTGTGATAAAAAAGGACAATTTAACACCATATAATTTTCCATAAAAGAGACAATAATCTGTAGAATATAAATTTAAATCTGTTTTTCTTAAATTAAATGAATCTGATATTTTTTTTTTTTTGCAGTATGGTTAAATAAAGGATAATTTACATTTTTATTAAGTGGAGTTAGGGAGGGAAGTTGAAAAGTGTTTTTTGGGTTCACGGTTGTTTAACGGCAATTTTTTTTTTTTTTTTTCAAGATTACAATTTTTTTTATTGGTTTTAATTTACTTTTTTGAATAGAAAAATTTGTAAAAGTTAAGAAAAAAAAAAGTAAGCTAAAATAATTGCTAAAGCCCAGACGTCTAGAAAAATGGGCAATATGTTATGATCCTTATCATAAAAAAGGTGAAATTTATTGTTTCTAATGTGAAAAGGAAATTATTGATTTTTGTTTTTAGTACGATAAACTATTTCGTATTTTATATATTTTTTTGTGCATTCTTTATGGAAATGTTTTTTCCATACAAAAAAAGAAATGCAAAGTTGCAACCCATTGCTGACATTGTCGGATGAAGTTCGTTTTCTCGCACTGGAACTTTGAATTCATGAATCTCAATATATTTTGAACGG
Organism: Hybos culiciformis; assembly: GCA_964007475.1. Taxonomy (NCBI): domain Eukaryota; kingdom Metazoa; phylum Arthropoda; class Insecta; order Diptera; family Hybotidae; genus Hybos; species Hybos culiciformis. Next base: position 30,657,805 of record OZ023275.1, read on the forward strand.
GTCAGAAAGTCCACAAAAAAAGCAATATATCTACTACTGTAGCTTAAAGTTTGAATTTTGCAGACTTTTTAATGGATTTGCAGTCAATTTGGAAAATAAAAAAATTGATCTTAAGTTTCTCGACGTTAAAGTAACTTCCGGGAAGAATTTCACATCATTTGAAGGAATTAAAAGAAAAGTAGGTCATGTCATCATAAATTCCATATCCTAATTGTTTTATTACTTAAATAGACGTTTCAAGATAAACAAAAAACGTATACTTATTATTACATTTTCATAGGAATCCCAAAGGTTAAGTCCTGTTGATTGTAAAAAAAAACAACAAGATTGGAATTCAATAAATTTATTATATTTTTCATAAATATTGTATTAAGTGATAATCGATTTTGATATGAAACATCAATTTTAAACAACAAATAACAAAATACACAATACCACCATTTAATAAATAAAAAATTATGTTACCAGAATCCCAAAGGATTATAATGTTGCCTATATATATACTTTCCTTCAGATATTGAGAAAATTATTTTGTTGTAATAAAAACATTAAAATTATGTTATAAATTATTAGTAGGTATTATATTATATGTGCATAAGTATCAAAAATTTTAAACTTTAACCTTAAAGATTAAATATAAATTAAATATTAGATATAAATTCACAGCAAAAGAAAATTATGAAGAAGATTATTAGAATATTTTAAAAGGTTATTATTATTATTCATTCTATTCCCAGGATTTTATCATAATAATTAAAATCTAAATTACAATATATTTAAAAATAGAAGTATAGTTCTTGTAAATATAAGTGAAAGATGACTAAGATGAATTTAACAAGAATATCAGTGCATTATGTTCTTAAAGTAATAGGAATGACAAGTAGCATAATTATATTATTATGCGAATAAGTTTCTCAAATAAACGTAATCACATAAAATTTAACTGTTCGACAACATTAAGGATTATTTTGATTCCCTATTATGAACAGGACCTCAGTAGAAAAGCTTTAATTTTCTAATTTCTTCACTAGATATATAAAATAAATTATTAAATTTCAAAATACTTAATATTAAAAATATTGCCGGTATTAACAAAAAAAAAACTTTAATTCTAATATTGATTCAAGAATCACGTAATCAGTTTCTTTTTCTTCTTTACGAAAAATAATTCGTGCATAAAGAAAAACTTCTTCAAAAAGTTTCTTTTAAGTTTACGGGAAGTATTGAAATTTTTATGGTATAAAATCGTGCATTGTCGCACTATTTTCATCAGGATTCAATAAAATGTAGGTAGATATATGTATCACAAAAATTTATGCTAATTCCACTTAACATGAGTATAAAATGTCAAACACTGAAAGATTAGATAAAAAATTGTTATTTCCTTATAACATTGTAAGATTTAAAAATCAAATAAGAATGTAAAGTTTAGTAATTTTACTGTTTTTGAGAGAGTTTTTGAATAGCGAGAATATCTATAAGTATATATATAAGTATTTCAAAGCCATTGTTTTTTTTAATTTGCACCATGTTAAAGTTCCAAGAGAAGTGTGGAAATTGTGAAACATTATTGACATTAAAAGATTTTTTTTAACTATTATTATTTCCTATATGTATACTGGAAATAGACAGAAATGATATCTATATTTTTTTGAGGACACAATTCTTATTAACTCGTAAAGTAATTTGTCTGTATATTTCTTTACTATTTTCGACACTCTCGTAGACCCACTTTTCGTCATCACAGCGAGCTGAAATTTGGTACACAGGTTCATGTCGCGTGACAATTGAAGCTATCAAAATTTGAAGCGGAAATTTCCATGGAAAACCCGGAAAATCGGGAAAAATCATTTGAAAATTTGGTACAAATTTGAGTAGTGATAAATCCGTTTTAGGAAAAATGCAGTTTTCTGATTTTTCCGAAAAAATTTTTCCGGAATTTTCCGACTTCCGGAAAATTTTCCGGTAAAAAAGTTTTCTTAATTATCCAGGATCAAGTTCCCTATCAACTGGCATCATTACTTTCTCTCCGACAATGGTGAAAACTTGCAGAAAAAATCGAAGAAAATTCATGTAAAAGGCTTTTCCGGAGTTTTTCCGACCAAGGAAGCGTTTGAGCGTTTTGCAACCTGAGACTAAGTTGTAGAGCGAAATGAGTTACATAAAGTTGCTTTTGCAGAAAACTCCATGGAAAACCCGAAAAAGCGGAAATTCATCGAAAAATTTTCATCGATATGATTAGTCATAAAATTGTTTTCAAACATCCATGCAGCACATAATAACAATTTAGTTAACGTGAAAATAAAAATAAGTTAAAAACGAGTTTTCCAAAAAACTGAGGCCAGGCCGCATGAAAAAGTAGAAAATAAGTTTTTCTTCACACACAGAGGTGGACTCAGATTTTTTGATTGGGACATTTCTCTTGAATGTTCTTTCTCTTCATGAATCAAATCACTTAGGTCCCAATCAAAAAATCTGAGTCCACCTCTGTGTGTGAAGAAAAAGTTATTTTCTACTTTTTCATGCGGCCTGGCCTCAGTTTTTTGGAAAACTCGTTTTTAACTTATTTTTTTAACTGTATAGGTATAGATGAAAATTTTCTTTATATAAATAAAATATGGGTTTAATATATCTACTTACTATGTAGATAACATATTTATGTACGTAAACAAAAAAATTACAAACTTTTTTTTTAACATATACATAACTAGAAACGTGCTTAAGCTAAGTGCATGAATATTTCATCAATGTAATTGAAAAAAAATGACAACTACATAGTTTTATCTTACAAAAACAAAATTCTTATTCATTCTTTAAAAATATGAATTTTATGTAAATTTTCAATAAAAACTTTTATATTTCTTGAAAAATAGTTGAACTTAAATAATAATTTTAAAATTTATTGAAAGTTTGTGAGAATTTTTTATTGAAATTTGACAGAAATACCTTAATCAGTTGAAAAAAAGTTAAAAAAAATTAAAAAAAATGTGTTGTAATAAGCATATGTAAATTATGTATAATTGATTTTCTAAAAACTGATTTCATATAAGACGATTTCAGGACTTTAATACTTAACATAACTATTTTTAAGCCCATATGTTAAAATATTGTCTATTTAAACTATAAAAGTAAATATTTTTGAAAGAAATCCTAAAATTTTTCAACGTTTTACTGTAGAGATTAAGTCAATCAAATTTTAAAATCAAATATGGTCTGTAGGTTAGTTATGTTATTAATTTTTTTTTATGTGAAAAAGGATAAACTTTTTGTTTCACATTTATTTATGCTTTATTATACCAATCGAATTACACCTCTTTATAAATTATAATCCATTAAATTAAAATAATTAAGTGGCAAAAATTTATACTTATTTTATTATTATTATTATTATATTTTGTTTATTTTATGGATTAAAATTTTCAATAATATATAAACATAAAATAAACATTTAATTAAAAATACATAAAAAACCCAATTAATAAATGATCGGAGTAATTAATTTGAACTCATTTTGTGGATATATAAATTCAAATAAATTGCAAATAATATTTTTTATTTTATTAACAGGGACGAACTTTTCATAAAATGGTGCGACTAATTATTGTTAAAATTTTTTTGACTATTAAGTGCATTATATTTAAATATTTAACTTGGGAAGTAATTGCAAAATTTTCTATTTTATTATTTACTGAAAAACCTTTCAAAACAATAAGCTTTGGAAGAATTCTGATTATTGTCCTACCTTAAAGAAAATAGAATAAATAGAATAACGCTTAACGTGAAGAATAACGCTTTAAGTGAAAATAGGTCAAAGTTATAATGGTAAATATTTATTGGTTTTGATTCAGCGTTCTTCGTCACGGTCAAATTTATTAGGTTAGTATTTATCAAAATGAATGAATACGAAAGAAAACGATAAGAAGCCTAAATGGTTATAATAAAACAATAAGAACCATAATTATTAACAAATATAAATAGAATACTCATGAACAGAAATTTGAAACACATAATATAATATAATAACGTACACATACATTATGTATTTAATAAAATTTTAATATTATATTTTAATTTATATTCAAAAAATATTTCATTCAAAAAATATAATAATTCGACTCTGTTTCAAATCAATTTTTCATTTTAATTTTATCTGCAAAAAATCTGAAAATTTAAATAATTTGACATCAATTAATAAAAATTATTTGTGTATATCGGTTCAATGGTTTATTATTTTAATATTCTTCTTTTTGTCACGAATTTTTTTGGTAAATTTTACCAATTTAGTTCAATAATAAAATATTTCATCCATATACATAAAACAGATGACTCCAGAAGACTATTTAAGCATAATACACAGTTGATGTATCTATAAGTGTATGTAGATTAATATACATAAAATTTTATAAATATTTATGTATTTAAAATTTTAAATAATAAAGAATAACAAATTATAATCCCATTATCAGACAAAAACAGTCGTTTTTGAATCAACAAATATTGTAATATCATAGTTTAATCAAATAATATAAAACAAGTTCTCATGAACATTTTTAGTCTCAAATCAAACTAATATCCTTTCTTTACATTTCACCTTTTCGTACAAAATGGTAAAAGTGTTGATAATAAAGAAATTAATGTGGATTTTTGATTAAAAAAATTTATTTGATAAAGTTAATTTACATTATTTAACAAGCAATTGCGAATTTTTTAGGATAGTATACAGAACATGTTCAAATATATGTTATGCATAGAATTATGACAAATTTAAATTAGCAAAAGTTAATTAAACGTTTGTATTAAGTTGTAAGTACTACATGACAAGAAAAGATGTTATAATCTCAACTTAAAGTTATTATTAATGGATTCAAAAAAGCAACGAAATTTTGACTTCCTGAATTTAATTTTTATTGAAATGTCAACAAATTTTCTAATACAAAAAAAAATATTTTCTTGAATATTTAGTTTAATTCCTACTTTTTAGTAAAAATTTAAATAATAAAATCTTGTAGCTTAAAAATTTATTTTTTTTAATTGATTATACTGACCGCAATCAATGTAAACAATTTTCAATTCTATGAAAATAATAATGATGGTTTATTTTTGTACAAATTATTAGAATCTAGAATAATAGTGAATTGAAATTGTGCATACATATAGTTAAAATTGTTTATTTTTAAGTTGAATACATTTTGTATTATTTGCAATATTTTAATTAATATAGGAGCATAATAATTATGGTTTTATATGTTTTTAAATCTTTGAAGAAATTCTTTCCTTTCTAAATTTAATTATGAAGATATGGTAAATATTGTTTTATTGCTTTTATAATTCATTTTTATTCAATTAGCTCTATATTTTGTGAATTGTACAAGTGTAAGTCGTTGTACAATAGTAACGAGTTCGGGAATTGTTATGCGACTTAAAAATCAATTTTTCAAGGATGCATTTTTCAAATCCTAGAACAAAAGATCTGGCTTTTGTGGTTATTTTTGTATACTTGTTATTTTTGTATGCAAGTTGGATAGATAAAATACAATTGCAACATCATATTAAAAATAAATTGTTTGAAACCTAATAACAATAATTATAATACATTACTTACTTAATTTCCGTTTATGATTATTTTATTTTTTTAATTTAAATATGTACAAAAAAAAAGACATCCTCCATGATTGTCAAAACAAAATAAATGTCTAAAATTTTTTTTGATATTTATTTAATTTCATAAATCCTGGTTTTATTTTGTTTGTGTGGAAAATGCATTTAAAATATTTTTATCAAACATTTCCTTTTTTTTTTAAGCAGAAAAAGTTTTTTTTATTTATTTTTATTTTTTTTTTTTTGAAAGAAAAATTAATATGAAAATGAAAATTTTGGGTATTACGTTATGCTGTATAAATTTTTGCTTGGTAAACCAAAATCATATTTAAAAACTTAGAAGAAGAAGAAAAAAAAACAAAATAAATATTTTATTCTACACACGATTTACTAGAGAGAATATTTTCATTATTTATTATTAAAATATCATAATAATAAGGAATTTATTTTATATAAATTTTAAAACGAAGTAGCAACAAAAAAATAAATAGAAAATTTTTGGCTTAAAAGTATTTTTTTTTTCGGAAAAACCAAAGAGAAAAAAGGATAAATTTCTTAATCGAATAAAGAGAATAGAATTTGCGGAAATGAAAATAAAATTAGATTTAAGTTAATAAATTTTATTTATGAACATTTTAAATATTTTTTTTTAGTTTGAAAAAAAAAAAAATTAAAAAATTCAGCATTCAATTATGAAAAACTGCAGTCATGTATTTAAATTTATTTTTTTATTAAAAAGACCAAAAATATTTTGTAAATCAATTTTAATTATTAAGCTATCACAGTAAAATTAAACAATTACAAAATTTATAAATACACTCATATATCAATTCTGGCATTTGAAAGAAAATTCGATTACTCCCGAACCGATAAAAAATTTAATAAGCAAAGCGATACTGAAAATACCTTTGTCTGCTATTTCTTTTCTTACGGCCAATAAGTTGATTCTGCATATTAAAATCCATCACTACTAACTAACTACTCGATTTTGAAGTATTTAATCACTTATATTCGATTAAAATTTCATAATGCAGATTTTCTAGAAAACAAATCACTCTTTGAAGTACATCCTTACTTATAAGAATATCCTTTCCATTTTATGTAAATTTGAAAAGAATAATGTGCAATTAACCTAATTGCATAAAATTTTATTCTACTTAATGCCCCATGTTTCCTAAACTTTTCAAATTATATATGTGTACACAGATATTTGTATAAATATACATAGTACATGTCACATTAAACCTCATCTGTTTTTTTTTTCTATATTTTATTTTAATTTTTTTATTTAGCCTAGTCTAGCTACATTGACATATTTTTCCACAATGTTCACCCTTTTCTCAAAATATTTTAGGAATTTATTCAAAATTTTGTTAAACCACATAAACATTTTATTCATCTAACCATTAAAAGTGTTTTCCAACATGATTCTACTATTGTTGGACAACAACATTTAGCAACACCTTCTCACTTAAATTTTCTAAATATTTTCTCTAAAGTGAAATTTTACACCATAACGAAAAAGTTTTTCTTACACTTAAAAATTAATTTCAAGGATGGAAAATTAGTTGCAAAAAAAAAAAAGCTGAAATTAAAATGTTGTTCAAAACATTGAATTTTTAAAACAAAAGCATGAATATTATATAGAAATGAATGAATAGTGCAAAACACTGAATATTAGATTGATTCACTTTAATAATTACCTCTAAATAATAAAATTTGAAGGCACTATTAAGTTGACAAGTTGAGCACTTGCAATTATTATTTTTATAATGTCATTGAGTGTTTTTTGTAGTATTTATTTAAAATGTTTTTAAAATGTCTATTTAGATTTCAATATAAATTGTTTTTTGATTCATATAATAACATAACGTAACAAATGAACATAAGTTTATTGCTCAACCTTTAAAAAAAATTTAGGAAAGAAAATAGACAAATAAAATTCTTTGTTTTTTCGTTTTCACAAAAGTTGTTTGCTTGCATAAATTTTATTGTAGAAAAGTTTGATTTTTGTTCAAAAATGTTTCATAAAGTTTGCTGATTCAAATCAGGGTCAACACAAAAATGTTTTCTGCATCGTTGGTCAGAGTTTATGATCCCCAATTTTATTTTTGGTCAATTTAATTTTAGCACTCTCATTTAAAATCAACATCGCCCTAACTTTTTTTTTTATCTTATAAAAAATTATTTTTTTTTATTCGTTCTTATACATACTTTTTAGCAAGAGCTATTAAATTTTCTATGTTTTTTTTTTCTGTTATATTTGTGAAAAAATATATTTATAATGGTAAATTTGCTATCAAATGACTTTTAAAGGGGTGGTTTTATGTTAAACAGATTTTAGAAATTAGTTTAAGTTGACTTTTTAAAGTTTTTTTTTCGGTATTTTTTCTTTTAAGAAGAAAATTTTGAATATTGTTACAAATAGTTTGGTATTTAAATTTAAATAAATTAGGGTATGATTTGAATAGGTTTCTTGTTTAGATTTTAGATTTAAAAATATTTTTTATAAATTGAAAATTTGTCTTTTATTTTAATAATAAACTTGTCTGAAAATCGAACTTTTCGAAGTATTTTTCAGGTTTTATAATTCGTCATTCAATAAATACACGCAGAGAAATGCCTTTTCATTCAATATGATTATATCAGTCATAGACTCCTAATCATAACGAAAAAATAGCCCTATGATTAAAAATCTTCGCGCAAGATGAATAATCTTTGCATATAATTACTACGTTATACATCGTGATTATCTTATGATTTACCTGAAATCATAAGTTATGATGCTTAATCATGCTAGTCATAAGTTATGATTAATACAAAAACATTTTTTTTTCACTTTTTATTTTATTTTCGGTGATTAAAATTCAGATTATTTACTTTAATTACTAAAATAATAGTACATAGTTGAAATTTTCTGTAATGTCGCTAAAAAAAAAATAAAAAACCAAAATTTTTTTGCTTTCTTCGGGATTCGAACCTGCGTCCTTAACATTACAAATAGCCAACACACCACACAGAAAATGTGTATACCAAATTTATATTTTCTATTTTATGTACATTTTAAATTTCAATACCGTAGCTGAGTGGTAGTGTTGGCGGATTGCAATGCTAAAGACCCAGGTTCGAATCCGGAAGAAGACATAAGAAATAAAATTGTAAATTTAATAAAAATATAATAAATAAAATTTAATTAATTAAAAAAATATTAAAATAAAATAAAAAAAATTAAATAAATGAAAATTAAATAAAAAAAAATTAAATAAAAAAAATTAATAAAAAAAACTTAAATTTTATTTTCTTATGTAAAATAGCAGCCATTACTGGCTTTTAAGACGTAAGAAATGAAATCGATATTATTGGGTTGCAGGATTTATGATTTTGTAGTCATAGTGATTGTTTTTACCCTTAGTCATTGTTTATGATTAATATTTACGGTTTATGATTAGTTATTAAGAGCTGAGTTCTCTGACTGCTTTACGCATATGTACAATCGTCATAATCATAATATCTGATTGGATTTCTCTCCGTGTATGACTACGGAAAATTTTGTAATTATTAACGCTTTCTTGGTTGACGTGGAACCATAATTTGAGTTATTTGAGAAAGATAATACTGTCAAGTCTAATAATAAAAATATTTTATATATATAGTTATTCTCACATTAAACTATTAGCGAGTCCATAAACACTTCAAATTATGATTTATTAAGCTTTCTGGTTTTTCGTATGTCGAATATGTGTTTAAAATATGTCATAAATCAAAATTTGTCAACTTTGAGTGTTGTAATTTATTAAAAAAAAAGTAAAAAAATAAATAAAATAACAAAAAAATTACAAATCAAGTTAATTCTCAAAATAGCAATTTAGGAATCCCATTGAAACAACATGTTATTCCCTTAAATCGTTTTTTTTTTATATGGAATATTATAGGATATTTGAATTCTTTAGAATTTTTATTCTTTTTATTAAGAATTTTATTGAATAAAATAAAATATCAAAGTCTATTGAGTGCCAGCAAAGCAGACAAAATAATATTATTTTGTTATTTTTGAGATATCTCAACTTTATGATAAAGAAGATGTTGTAATACAATTTTTATTGCTTATCAATTTTTTTTATAATTGAAAGATGTAATAATTTTGTTCAATTTTGTCTACTATTTTGAATAAATTTGATAGTGTGAAATTAAATTTTAATACTCAAACTGGAAAAATTGTTTAATTTTATTTTCAATTAAATTTTATTATATATAAATATTTAAACGTTTGATGTATTCATACTTATGTAAAATCTATATTATTTATGTGAAATCATTTAAAATTTCCAATTGTTTAGTAAAATCCTAAACGGAAGTTGGACTTTTGAAACTCCCAAAATCATATTAAGACATAAAAAAGTCGTACTGAAATATTTAATAAATAAAGCTTTATGATTATTTAATGATAAGTAATATTATAATTTTTTTACGTAATTGCTTAATTTACATGAACCTTCAAAATTACTGTTATTGTTAAAAAGATATGTTTCCCTCAATTGGTTTAGATATTTGTGGTAAAATGACAATATTAGTTGACTTTTCTTTTATTTTCAGAAATTTCAAAAGATTCTTATGAAATTGAATTTGTTTAATATTGATAATATTTTTTTCATTTTAAAAGCCGCAACATATGTTGATAGTGGATTCAATTGATTTTACATTTTTTTTTTTTTTGCAAAAAATAATAATCCAACTATAAAATGATATTACTATAGATTCAAAAATAAAATTGTAAACTTTGAAGAACTTAATGTTTTTATTTACGAAATTATTGATTTGTTCATTAGACTACTTACAACTTTATACTTATTGAAGTAAGAGCTCCTCGTATGGAAGTAGTTCTTAATTCGAGAAGTTGATAATAAATCAATGTATTATGTGTTAGGAAGGAACCCGTATACTAACTTGATAGGACTTTCTTTCAACTTTTAATTCGATGTTTATTCTACTAAAATTATTATTTGAAATAAAAATCCAAATTTAATTCTTTAACCACGAGAAGAAAATTTCTTTATCCACACACATTAATGATATTTTATAACTTTTTCATTTTGTCATCACAAAATTGTCTTTGAATCCTTTATAAAAAATTTATATTATATAACAAGAGAGACATAACTTTTATATTAAGTAATGCAATAACGAATTTAATTAAACTCAATTGAGTTTAATCAATTTTGTAAAAATGAAAAAAAAAAGTTTTACTTCACAAAATATACACTTCAAGAATTTCTTTTTTTGAAGAGTTATGGGGCAAAATGAAAGTTTTCTTGCAAGGTATGTAGGTACTTTTTTTGCATATTGCCTCCTCAACGATTGTAATTATAGCATAATTCAAATATAACATGACTTTATCGATTTTATCGATATAGCATAACTTTAGCGACTTTCCCTTTTTATATCAAAACATTAAAAATTTTAATTTTAAAGTCAATATAGAGCAACATAAAGATAGGCAGTGAAGAAATATTTATTTAATTTATACAGCTACAAAAGATCTGGGCTTTTACAAATTTTCTTTATTTCGGTAAAAAATTGATACGAATGAACGTTGCGTCGGTCTTAAATTAAAAAAGACATCGCAGTTCAAAGTTCTTCAACAAAATTAGAAAACTCACGACAAAGTTCCCTAAGCACATTTATGCTAATCTGTGACAAGTTTTTTATTTCTCATTCTCTTGAAAATAAAATTAAAACTATATTTTATGCAAGATTATTTTAATATTACATAATCTCTTTCCATATGTAACATTCATTTTTACACTAAACTTGAAAATAAAAAAAAAAACAAAATGTATGCATATTTTATTTTTTCTGTCATCACGAAAAAAGTGCACTCAACCACTTTAGAAAAGTACTACATTCTGATGTTAAAAAAAAAACTTTTACTTCAAATAATAAAAATTATGTGATGGCAAGAATTTAAGAAAATTATTCTATTAAAAATTTTCTTGTGACCTTCATCTTGTCTTAACTAAGCGACGAAAAATTTTATTGATTTCGTAAAGCATTATAACGAAGAATGAAAAGTCGAAACTACAATTTTAGCTTTATCTAACAAATTTTCAATATTATTTGCACTTACAGTGGGAGCGTAATATGAGTGTACTGCAAGTATCCAGGTTTAAAAAAGAAATTCATTAAACTGTTCCTAAAAGAATCTTCTAATGTATTGTGTTATTTCTATTACTCATGTTCATTTAATAATGAAAATTATAAATTACGTAAACCGGAAGACAACTACTTTTAACAGATTAAAATGTTATCATAAAATGGATTTTTAGATAACTATACCAAAATATTTATACAGAAAATTTTACAGAGAAATCACTTTACTAAAGAGAAAGTAAATCAAAAATATTAAAATTCACGACTTTGAATATGAAAATATACTTAGAATATTGTTTTTATTCATAATTTTATTATAAAGTATATATGTAGTGAATGGAATAATCTTGCAGAAAAAGGTGAAGAATAAATTTGAATTAATTTTTTATTCGTTGAAATTTTTACTTCAAAATAAAAATTCAATTAGATAAAATATTTAAAATTAATTTTTTTCTTTCTAAAGTTGAATTTTATAAGAAAATAAAACATTTGACATTAAGAGATATAAGTATATACATATTTCCACATACTTCTCAAATTAAAACATTAGAGATTTAGTTGAATTAAAGTGATATGAAATTTAAGTGTAATAGTCAAATATAAGCAACCTTTATCACATCTTTAATAAAACAAATTAAAAAGGACTAAAAAGAATTCCTTATACATTCAGAAAGGATGATTTTTAATTCGAAAACTTTAAAAAAAATACCTAAACATCTTTGAAAAAACGTCTTCACAGCAAAGCATTTAGATACAATACAAATGTTGAAATTTTTCAGAATCTCTTTAGGAATTAAATTTAATAAAATTAAATTATTTTAATTTAATATTATGCTTATCGTTGCAAGTAATTTTACAAAAATATGAATTTGTAATTCTGTACCAGATGCTCAAACAATAATTGTGGAAAAATTATTCTAGGAAAAAAAAAAATTACTTAATTTATTTGTTCCTTTTAATTATGTATTCATAATTTTGAAAAAAAAAAAAATATTCTTCTAATATTATTTACTCTGCAGAATAGTATAATTCCTTCATTTAAAAAGGATATCCTCATGAATTATTTATTTAATTCTATTTTGCTATAGTATTAATATCAATGCTCTACAAATAAGACCAATATACGGAGTACCTTCCATAAAGTATAGTTAGCTACAAAGAAACCGAATCCTAGTTTAAAAAAAACTAAAATCCTTTCCGGCTCTTGCTAGCGCTCAGAATTTTTTTCCACTAATATGAATTATTTTTATTGGAAAAATTCAATATCAGATGTTTTGCACAAACAATAATATATACCTAATAATTTTTTTCATTTATATTTTTATGTCGAAAAAAAAAGAACAAATAGCTTAATAGAACTATACGAAAATAAATTGTCTATAAAATGAATGGGCGAACAGATATTACGATTATTATCAAAACAATCTTTTAATGAGCTAATAACTAGGAATTATTAACAAAAAAGAAAAGGGAGATACAATTTCTTTGAAGGGACTAAGTATTTATTTGACCGAAAATTATTTTATGATAAAAATTCTATATTTTTTGCACAAAATTAATTTTGTTATAAAGAACAAAAAGACACAAAAATTTTTTATGTTATATATTTTTGTATATTTCAATGCGTTATTTACCATTTTTCAAAATATATTTCTCATATTACAACCAGTGTGAATATGTAATGTATTCTAACAATCTTGTACATCTTAATAAAAATCTATACTAAGTCCCTGAACAGTAAAAAAAAAAGTGTTTGAAAGTTGTAATTTCTGGTCTGGTTTTTTTTATTTAACCGCAAAGCTATACATTAGATTCTTAAAATACAGCTTATTAATTACATTTTTCAGTTAAAATAAATATAGCTATTGAAACTCTTAAATGTGATGACATTATGTATGTGACAAAGGTAATTTGGTGGCATATAATAACTGCAGAGACAAAGTAAATTAAATTATATATTATATTAGAATTTTAATAAGCTCTTTAATTATCAGAATAAGGCATGTTATTACATTCAAGAACCAAAGAAAATAATAAATATTATTTAGAAAAATAACTTTTGCAGTTGTTATCATCTATATTAAATTTTAGGTATAAATAGTTATTATACTTTATTGAAGCGAAAACCAAACCATATTATGTCGTGAGCATTTCTAATAAAATCTAATAGATTTTTAATAAAAAAAAAAGAAAAAAAAAACATTTCTATAAATTTAATACTAAATGATCAAAAATAGAAAAATTCATTAAAACATAAAGTTAGTTTTTATGACAATATTAAAAAGATTATTGAATGATGTGCACAAAAAAAAAGGACAATTGACCATTAAGCTTTAGATTCATATCAAGACAAATTGTTCTTATTTTGGGTTTCATTTATTTATTTTCCTTCTTTTTTTTTGGGTTTTCTATTAAACTTAATTTGTTAAAATATCTGAAAAACATATAAATTGATAAAAAAATATATAGAAGCTAGAATTAATAGTATGTATTGATGAAAATAAAATTACAAAATTTTGTTAAAAATAAATTAAATATGAATTAAGGTTGTTTCAATAAAAGGAAAAAGAAGATAAGATAAAAAATGTATAGGGTTTCCTAGTTTTCTTCAATGTGTCAGAATTTTTCTTTTTAGAAACGTTAAGCTTTGCGCAACGTTCTTTTATATAGTTACTTCAAGCACTTACTTCAATGTAGACAATTTTGAGAGATATTTATTTTAGCCATTTGTAAAGCAAGCGGAATCAAATCGGAAGCACTGAAAAACAATTTTTTTTATGTTCAGAATATAACATATAGCAGCTATATAATATATATAGCGATATAACGAAAAATTGTAAATAAAAAAAATAAAACAACTTGTTGAAGAGATTTTCGTGTCAAAATTTTTTTTTGTTTGTTTGAATTTTAATGAAAACATACAAACAACGACACTGCTTCTAAAAAAAAATTTAAAGCATAAATAATAGCGAAACGAAAATATTTTTAAGTTTTCAGAATGTTTTTGTACTATGTTTGTTTAGCTAAAAACAAATTTTTGATTCTAGATCAACAACAAACCTAACGTTACCAATTTATTTTTGGTGTCCATTACTTTATTTTTTTGACTTTTTTTTTTTAAATGAATTTAAAAAACAAATAAAAAACTTTTTTCACTCAATTTAGAAATGATCTAAGTTATCACTACTTCAGACAAATGGTCTGGAAATTAGAAGTTTTTCTAGAAATAAGTTAGTTAGGAGGAGGAACTCTTATAAACTTGTAACTATTCATTTTTGCGATTTATATTTCACGGAGCCAAATTTAAAACTTTCAACAGAATCAAAAATTAAATAATTACTATTGAAATATGTAATACTTACATTTATTATTGAAAAATTCATCTATCTGTTTGTAAGAAATAAAGTAAAAATTAAATGAACTTACAATCTATACAAAACCTCATGTATATATTATGCATTCAAAACTAAAAAAAAACATTCGATGTTATTCACAAACACTAAGCCAATATCTTTATCATGTAATCCCTATTTTCAACTAAATATCTTATTAATTAATTTACCATAAAATTCTTTTTTCTTTTTTTATAAATGGAAAGGTTAAACCACTTTTAAATAAAATAAAGTCGCAGAAATGAATACATAATTTATTAAAAAAAAAAAATTAAAATAAAAAAAAGAAAGCTTAAGGAAAAGAAAAATATTTAATAAAAAAAAAAAAAAATTTAAATCTTTTCTCTCTTCTGAATTATTAATGAAATGTTAATGGATTTTGGTATCTTATCATAAATTTTTTTTGTTTAGCCTGACCAAGTTGCTTCTCTACTTAATTCTTTCCCTCCCAGTACAGTATCTCAAGCTTCCTTGGTATATTAAAACTTCAAAAGAAATACAATTTTTATGAAAATAATATAGTCTTCATATTCATTTTTCTTTTACGAGATATAAGGACATTTTTAGAGAAAAAAATTATATGTATGTTCTTAATAAATCCCTGTTTTATCATTTTTCTTCTCATTAAATATTTTATTATTAGGATTATTATGAAAATACACCACATTTATGTTTTTAGAGATCATAAATTTTTCAATTTCCACCAAGAATAAATAATTTTCAATTTGAAATAAAAAAAAATATAAAGAAAATAGTACGGTATTACTAAAAAGAAAATGATGTAGAAAGAAGAAAAACAATATATACTACAATAAAAATCATATTTATATTTTTCTATATGATACATGAATCTCAAAGGGCAATCTCGCGCTAAGCTGAAAAGAAAAGATATGAGAAAATTTTTATTTTTATCAACCATTTTAATGGGAATCTCAGAAAACTTTGTTTCAAGTCTTTAGAGGCTTTATAGTTCTAAAATTTCAAACTTTTTTGTTTAGTTCTTCATCTTAATTCATAGCACTATCTATAGGTATATTTATTTTATAATTAAGCCCTAAAACTTAAAACCTCATTCAGTCTCAATTATTAAATTTTTCTTCATAATAATACCAAAATATTATAGTATCAACACTTTTTTTATTATATCTTTATATAATATTATTATATTTATATAAATATATAATAGATTTATTCCGAAGTTAATTAGTGTCCACTACTGATTTTTTATGAAAACTTTTTTAATTTTCTTGAGTACCTATTCTTTTAACTTAAGTACTGACGAGAACTTTATTTTTCCTATTGCTTCATTCAGCTATTTAATTAAAAATAATATTATTTCAATTTGATGTCTTTATTTCGATGACGACTGTATTATGTATAACTAAGTACACGGTTTTGTAGTTTATTTTATCCCAGTTTATTTATCCCAAATATTATTTTTTCTTATTCAAAAACAGTTCATAATTCAATAAAATTCAATTTGTTTCTTTTTCCAAGAAAAAATTTAACAATTTTTTTATTTTCTATCCTGATAAAATAGGGGAAATATTTTTAAAAACATCTTTTCTATTGAAATGCATTTTATATATTATGAATTATATTTACATATGTACATTAAATTTATCTTATGATATAGAGATATTCAAACAAATGTACAATTAAGTTAACGAAATATATGAAATAAAATATATCTTTAAAACAGATTATATTTTATTTCTTAATGACCAAACTTTTATTGATATTCGAAACATTAATTAAATTGAATAAAAATTTGTGTCTTTACAATCTTTACATGTTACATAATGTGTAAATATATTTTTATTTTCCTGAAAAATAAAAATTGTAATAAATTTTTACCCCCAAAAAAATCCACCAACTATAATATGAAGATTTTTCTTTCTTTATGGGATCAATATGAATAATATACAATTTTGAATCATTTTCTTTTTCGAAGAAAATCTTCATGCATACTTCTTTAATGGAAACTAAGTATAAAAAAAGGACTTATGAAAGGATAATGCATGATTTAATTTAAAAAAAAAAAAGTATATGAACAACTATGTTATACTTTTTCTTTATAGTTTTTATGATATTTTTCTTATATTCATAATTTTAAGTTTTGTATTATGAAAAATATATTTTTGGAAACTTTTTAACGCTAGCAATAATCAAGCTATACATATAGCATAAACTTTATGCTTGATAAATTGTATCGTAAATTTATTTATAGCCATCCAAATGTTTCAATTTTGTACTGATGAAAAAAAAAACTTAAAACTGCAAAGAAGGCAACATAAATTGTTATCTATTTTTGAGAAATATTGAATCTTTTAAGGAGATGACAAAATTTATCTTTTTTTTTTTTTTTTTTGAAAATGTTATAAATCTAATTTTAAGTTTTCCTTGCAATATATATTTTTTTTTTATATTTTGATACTTAATCGACAACTATTTATTTTTAGATTTAGAGAAGTAAAAAACATAAAATTTTTATATTAAAAATTATTTGATTTATGTTTAAGTTTAAATGTAGTTCTACTTGTTCATACTATAACACTAAATCATGTAGGGACGAAGAGTGGTTCGTTGTAATATTTAGATTTGAAAATTCTGAGACTAAAATTTGAAGTTGGAACATAATTGATTCGCATTCCTTTTTAATTTCATTACCATCTGTTCAAAACAAAATATATCGGTTTAAAGTTATCATTATCTGTCGCTTTGAAATATTTATGTTGTCAAGTTGACTTATGCATTTTTGAAAATTGACTTATCGTCCAAATATTTTTTGAAGCCTAAAAAGCTATTGAACATACTTCTGTTTGAACGTTTTGACTTAATATCAAATTCGAGATTGTTTTCTTAAGTTTGCGGCAATTAAAAAAAAAAAAGAATACATGTCCTATTTTTTACTTACTCTGATATTCCTATTATCCTATTGTCCAATTGTATTTTTCATCATATAGAAATTCTTACATTTTATGTGCCTGAAAAAAAAAATTAATACAATCATAATTCAGTAAAGTGGTTTTTTTGTTGAAAAATTCATGATTTTAGATTTATCTTTTTTTATTTGAATTTTAAACCTTTCACCGCGCTAATAAATTCAAAATTTTACCATTTTAATTCATAACTTTGCAGTTTAATATATGTATTTAAATTTTTTGTTTTCTTAATTTTCATTTCAATGAAAATTGCCTTTTTCAAGTTAGAATGGAAAACAAAAAAAAAATAAAAAAATTCACATAAATATGTAATTTGAAAATTTTTACACTTTTACCATTTTATCAGCAGAATAGTAAAAATTTTTATTTATAACTTTAACAAAAATTGTAAAATTCCATTGAAAAAAAAAAAACTTATTTCAAATTCACACGAAAATATGTTATTTGTTGTGCCAAAGAGTTTGAAAAACAGATTTGTGTACTTTTTGTATTAATAGCTTTACACTACAACTTCTGGTCATTAATCATTTCGTATTTAAATGGTTTTTCCATAAACTCTTCTATATACAACATTTTCATAAAATTAACTTCGACACTTTAGAAAATTTTTGAATAATGTACTTGTACTTGTTATATTTGAAATTCGAAATATTTGTTGGGTTAATAATTTTTAGCCATAAATATCCTGCAAATCGATATTACATTACTTATTTATATATTCCATGCTGAGAACAAAATCTTTCTGATTTCGAAAATCTAAATTATGTTCCACATGAATTTCTTAGTCGAACGTATAATTTTCTTTCATTTCAAATTTTATCAATGTATATAACTACAGCTTAAATGTTTGTTCGTCATAACTCATATTATAATTTTGTATAATTATACTTATATTGATACTTTTTTTTTGTAATGAACATCCACATAGTTGATATTGACATTTATAAATATTGTTTTTTATTCTAAAGTTAGAGTAAAACTATTTCTGTCAAGAGGTTTCAAATGCAAAAAAAACTATCACAACACAATTGATCGCATTACTATAATAAATTTAATCATAAATTTTTTCGACTGCAAATATTTTTTTATGAGTTCATGCACATACAGAGATTATCTTAAATCTCTGATGTTTTTTTTTGGTGTTAGCCACCTTATGGGCAATAAATATTACCAAACAAACTATCTAATATAAAAAATTACTTTTAGTTACCAATTAAAGTTAGATTATAAATATGTATGAAAATACAATTATAAAAAAATATAAATATCTAATAAAAATAGCAACTAAACTTTGCATTAATTTACTGGTGAAAGCCAGTAATAAAAAACTGAATATAAAATATGTACATATAAGTATATTTTACCTATGATGGTTGTTTTTTTCTTTATTTCCAATTTTTCCTGTAATAAGTGTACGATACTATCATTTTTAGTTTTTATAACTTCAAATTTTAATAATAGGAAATTCATTTTGTTAAAAACTATTAAACATAAATTAAAAAATTAGAATAAGATTTTTATCTTATTTAAATAATTAATTAGAAACTAACATGCAATATTTGAACAAAATTAAAATCAGTATTTGAAAATAAATAAAAGTTAGAAAATAAAAAAAATAAAAAAATTTTTTTGACTTTCAATGTAATGAAAATTTATTTGAACTTGTATATTGATTGTGTGTGGCGATGGCCAACTATAATTTTGCCGTAAGCTTACTATTTCTGACACACAAACAAAACACAATTCGGTTTTTTTTTATCCAAACACCAAAAATAAAGTATATTATGAAACTTTAAAATGCGGCTTCAAGTTAATAGATTTGAACCAGGATTTATAAAGAAGGGCTCAATAAAAGCACAGCTTAAAATAATTTGAGTAAATTAAAATTTTAGAATACTGTACATGAATATATAAACTATTTAAATACATACACTATTACGACAGTGTTAAAAATATTGTTTTTTTGTTTTTTTTTTTTTAATTTTCCAAAACAACTTTATAATAATATTTTTATATGTACAGAACAAAAATATTACTTTAATTATTTGTAGTGCACTCGTTTTCAAGTAAATAAAACAGTCTGGCATAAAACATTAAACTAAAAAAATAAATAAACATTACGTCGTATAGTATTACAATTTTGTTGTATGTTACATTATTTAAGCATCAGGAGGGATTGAAAACAGTTTTTGTGAAAATTACTTCTACGAATACTAGAACGAGGGTCTGCATAAAATTTCTAAATCCTGAATTTCAAAATAATTAAAGCTTATTTCAAGTTAAACTTAATTTTCTAATCCGAAATAAGTTTAAATAAAAAACGTTATTTGATACCATTTCGACTTGTTTTAGTTAATTTCATAATTTTTAATACATATTTCAATTTCAACCGGTAAGAAAAAAAAAATTTCTAACTAGTGTAAATACAATCTAAGTTTATGTTTAGGAAGCTAATAATGTAAAACCATTTATTCTTGATTTATGCCCTTGATTATTGACCTACTGTTTTTCATTTTCTCTAGAAATTATTATCAATTTTATTTTCAACACCCGAAAAGAAAAATTTTACAAAAAAACTTAAAAAAGAATAAAAACAAAAATAGTAAGTTTGAAATTGTTTTTTATTCTTATTTTTACAGACAATAATAATAACAGAAGTTGAAAGTTAATCATTTAGAAGAAAAATTTAGTGAAACAAATATATATATATAACTATATCTTATATATATAAGAAATGAATTAAAAAGTTTCTTGTTGTATGCAAACTTTAAGAAATTTTGTTCAAAATTTCTTTGTCATAATAATTTTTACATTGTAAATCTATATGCTATAGCTAAAATGTAAACTTTTTAGCGTAAATGATGCAAAAATTATAGTTTTATGTTTTTTTTTTTTTAAGAAAAAAATCTATTTAAATTACCATGTAATTGTGAGAACGAATTTAATTAGATTGTAGAGTTTAAAGATTTTAAACTGGGTGTCTTTCATGAATTAGTGGGTTTTGAACAGAAAAAATTCATGCTTTAGAATTTGATCTCAGAAAAATCGAGCATGACAATCAAAATACGTCATTGCAGTAAAATAATAATTCTGAAATAATTTCAACATAACTTGGGCACATTTTTAGTAATTTTCCCACTTTTGGCTATTTTAAATGTATTTTTTTGTACGAAAATTATCTCGAAATTAAATTATTCACTGATTTCCTGAGAATCCCAAATTCTTAAAATTACAAAACATTTCAAAATACGAACATGTCAAGAAATTATTTTTTGTATTAATCTATTTTTAATCCAAAAAATATTTCCAATGCTTTTTAATTGTATCAATTGCCTAATGAAAAGAAATCTAATTAAAAAAAATCTGTTTTTTTTTTTTCAAGTATTTAATAAACCAATATTCCTCTTCTTCAAACAAATTACTTTACCAACAAGGGATAAACATTATTTAACGAATAAAAATAAAACTTAAATAGGATGAGGATAATTAAAAATCCATTGAGCTTTCATTAAACAATTAGATGTTATTTAATGAGAGATCCTTATCCAAAGAAAATATTGTACCTGACAATAATGAATCATTATTATATATGAAGTATTCTATTTCATATTCTGTTATAGTCAAGCTTTAATTGGTTTAGATTGGTTTTATATAAAAAAAAAATTTCAATGAAATATTAAAATTGTATTCTAATGTGAAATTTTAATGTTTATGTTTGAGCATAAATAAACATGTTCAATTGCCGTGAAAGAAATAGAATATTAATTAACTTTTCATTTGCCTCAAACAAATTTAAATATTTCAGTCAGTCTACGGAAAACGTTGAAATTACAATAATTTAATTACATACTAACATTTGACATATTTTCAGATACGAATAAAAATACAAAATCCAGCTAGCTCTATGCTATACACAAGAACATAAACATTTTACTTAATTGATTAAAAATTAGAAAAAATTGGTTTATTGATATACACAGCATATTAAGCGTAGTATAAAATACCATATTCATTTATGTCAGTCTGTTATACATATTTTAGCCAAAAAAGAAATCGTTTAGCTCAAAATTTTAATCAAATATTTATACTTATATAACAATGTTATTCTTAAATGTTATCAATTTAAACTTAATTAAAAAAATTGTAACTATCTAAAGATAATTTAAAGAGAATTTTAACTCTTAATCTTGTTGGCTAGCTAAAAAAAAATGAAAATCAAAATGAATCCAGTAGCAACTGTAATAGCAAAAAAAAATATTACCATACCAACAATGGTACTGAAAAATAATTTTTCATCATTAGACGTATACAAACTAACCTAAATTACCTTGAAAATATAAGTTTTATGCATTTTACACTAGAGAGGAAATTATATTCTTTCCTATAGAAATACCACATAATATTTATTTAAGGTTTGTACGGAATTATTTGTATAGAGATTGAATTTCCGTCACTGCTAATTAATGGTAAAAATATTTCATAAATTTTTATAATAAAAAAAAGAAAGTTTAAACAAAGTAATATTATACTAAGTTTGCTTAACAAAATAACAATAAAGAGAAAAAAAATTTCCTTATTGAATAATTTCAATTTTTCGTACATAGTTTTATTAAATATTGCAAAAGAGTAAAAGGATATTTGAACAGTATCTGTACAGATATAATGAACATTCGAGCTCTGAAGCTATAGTAAACGAACCCACAATCACGTAACAATATTAATAGTTTAATTTTATTTTTTTTTTAATTCTTTTTTAAATACAGGTGCATAATATTTTAATACATTATTAAATTTAATTTTTTTATAATTATTCATTTAATTGACACTATAGGAATAAATTTGCTATAACCGAGCAAAAAAGGATTCTGTTTTCAAAGGAGTTACTACAGATATATGATGGATCTATCTCATAAATACGGAGTTACAGCTATCATTGTGGGATTCCATTCCGGTCAATGAAACTTAAACTGGAAAAATTGTCCACTAAATTCAAATAATGGTAATTTAAGCAAAATATATAAAGTAATTTAATATTTAATTAAATAATCTTGATAATGGCTTAATATTTACACTCTAAGTTCATAGGCGCCCGCAGGATTTTTGCTAGGGGGGGGCAAGAAAAATTTTTTAAAAAGCTTATAAATATGTTTTTCTTCAACGATGAATATAAAAAAAATGTGTTGAGAATTGAGTTACATGTATCTTATATGAATCTTTTCTTTTTAAAAGTAAAAAATAACAATCATAAATTAACATTTTTAATAAACGAATTCACTTGCTGGATTAGGTAATAAAAAACAAAAAAAAAAAAAAAAAATACAATAGATATATAAAGAAAAAAAAACCAGATACCTTCCGAATCGTTCCAAAACTTTCAGTAATTCGCCAATTAGAAGAAAAACAAAACAAACGAAGATATTTTAGACGTAGTTTATGCACGTATGCGACATAAAAAAGACACATTATATGAAACTTTTTGAGGCGTATTATACTCAAACACGTAAATTGAACTTCTCCGGCGTAAAAGTTAAAAAATTAATCTTTTATATTTATACATCATAGATATTTCTACACCATAGATATTAAGAAATGCAATTGCTTTATTTTTTTGTAACTGAACAGTTATTTTTTTTTGTAACTGAACGGTGATTTTCTTTTTTACGTCGCGTGGCGTAGTTTCGTAAACTCGCGTGAAGTTCTTCGACAATGTCTCTATCATAAAAGTAACCAGAAAAGGAATTCTTTTTTCATAAATGTGTTGCTCTTGACTAAGCGAAATATGAAAAAGGAATATCTGGAATTCCGTGCATTTAGAAATTCCAAAATTTATAAATATTTTTGTATTTTTACCCGTGACTCAAAAATCGAAAAATTTGAAAAAAAAAAAAATTGAATAATTTATTTAAAACAATTTAAATACTGCATGACATAAAAATCTGAAAAAATTAAAATCTAAAATTTCTAATTTAAATGTTCTCAAAATTTCTTAGCGCATTAAAAAAGTAAAATTTAAGATCAAGCAAGGGTTCTTATAAAAAAGTGATTGTGCGATATAATAAGTTTTTTTTTTCGTTTGAAAAATGACAAACATTCTAATATTATTCAAATTAAAATCGTGTTTCTAATTTGTACGAGTTTAGTGTTTAGGTCTCATCGCTGATTAAGTTTTATTTTCTTCATCAACGCCAGGGGGGGGCCAAGGCCCCCCCTTGCCCCCCCCTCCGGGCGCCCATGTCTAAGTTGGTATAGTATAGAACTAATATAACGAAACTATTTCAAAATCTTTTGCTGTTTTGAAATTTTAATTCCATCAAAAAAGGAAACAATCAAAAAAGGAAACAATCAACGATACTATAATTTATTATAATATCAAGACATTTATAAAATACAAATTATTACTGTTATTAGCTCCATCATTATTTGATGATTGTTTTGTTTTTTTTTTATTATAACTAACTATCAATTTTGATATTGACGAAAATCAATATAATTGTCATTTATTTCATATTGTTTTTCAAAATTTCTCCTATTTTTCATTATTGATGTAATAAAATAAAAATATATAAAAAAAATATTTTTATTTTTGAATAATTGGGTTATTGTGTTATAAAATTGATATTGAAACTTAATTGAAATTTTTTAACATGAAATGTATTGAAAAACAATTTCATTGTTTTTAATTATTTAAAAATTGATTTTTTTTTTAAATTAAAAACGTTCTGACAGTTGGAGATTTTCTTTTGTTTTAGTAAACTAAATTATAAATGACACTGTGCTGTTTTTACTTGAACCGACTGGTAGTCCGGTTTTGTTTAAATTTGGTTACATTAAAACAAGCAGGGAGATACAACTAACCTTAACAGTAATATTTTTACTGATTAAAACTTAAAATTGCTAAATTGTCTTTAGACTTACTATTTTGGAAGTAAAATTATATTCACTTACAGACGCAGCGATATTTTCTGAATATCCTTTGCTATAAATAAGTTAAATATCTAAATGCAATATTTTTAGTTTTTATTCAGTAAGTATATAAGTGATTTAAATTTCTAAAAATTATGGAGTTATTTTAATTAATTAAGTAATTATGTCACACAGTTTGCTAAATTTAATTAATACATAAAGCATACAGATTAAAAAAAAAACTAAATTAAATTCCCCCACTTTTTTTTCCTTGTGTTTCAACAAAGTGTAGTAAAAATCATGCAACTATATTAAAAATATTTTTTATCTTTTTACTGAAATTTATCGCAAAAATGAGAGGATCTGTAAATTTAGAGAAGAAAAAGTTTTTCCCAGAGATATTTAAATGAAATTATCTTCAGTTAGTACGTAAAACAATAAACCAAACAATACACACGAATGGTTTTGTGTCACAAAACAAAACAAACAAAATCATTAACAATTTTATATATTTACCAAACTGAAAAAAAAAACAAAGGAAAGTTTAAACAAACTTCTAGCGGTCCATTAAGGATTTTGATGCGACATATCAGAATTATGGCATTTTTTTTTTGAAATTTGTTATTTTTTAAGTACATCCGGTATCAGTTTGCCATTGTTATAATGCACTGAAAAAAACAACTCGTTGGAAAATTAACTATAAGAGCCAGTTATAAAACTGGAATATTTTCTGGTAGTATGTACTGAAAATCTTTTAAAATTTTCTCAATTTGAAATCGAAAATATAAATGTTTGCTTATTTGTTCCTTATTCTTCTCGAAATGGAATGTTTTTCAATCCTACCACTTTAACCTTCAACGACTGAAAAGCTTTAAAATTAAATTATTCAATATTTTTACTTTTAACCAATGGGATCAACCAAAATGAATTCAATAAATGCCGCTACATTAAATTCAAACAGAAGAGGTGAAGGAATCCCAACATTCATTTTTGATGATAATCAAAATAAAAAAAAATAATAAAAATATAGTAAAAATAAAAAAATTAAAAAAAATTCTCATCATAACTATTTTCGTTTTTTTTTTTTTGTTTGGAAGTTATTTTGATTATCATTGTTTTTTCTTGTTTAAAGAAAAAAATGAAGCAGCAAAAAGAAGTTTTTGTCAAATCTACTGCCAGAAATATAGTAATTGCATTTATAGGATTTTACATAAAAATTTTTTTAATTTCTAAAAATTTAAGTCCAACTTTGTAAGCTAAAAAATATATTTAATTTACACCATTTGTTTGTTTATATCTAAGAATATTGGAACAGAACATTCAGAAAAAGAGTTTTATTGGTGTTTTAACTAATTTTTCTCAGTCAAGGGAAACTAACAGAAAACACTTTATATCAGAATGAAATATGGTAAAAAACTATTTGAATTAAAAGTTTTTCCTCAAAAAATTTTCACACTACAAATGTTGTATTTCAATTTGAATGAGAAAATCAATATTTCATCAACAACCCAATATTTCTCTACTGATTATTATTAATCCTTTTTTTTTTTTTTATAATTTCCATATTTCCAAATTGATTCCCAATTGGAAATGAAAATTTGAAGAAAATATTTTTTAAATGCTTTTTTTTCCAAAATTCTGATAAATTTTGTTCATTTTTTTATTTCAATTATTTGGAATTTTAGATTGAGAATAAGAAAAATTAAAGGGGTTAATGAACATGTTTAGAAGAACAGGCCCTATTTATTTCAGATCACTATAAATTTTATACAAGAATCTATTCACACAAAATTCACTTTGGCTTATTCAAGAAAAGAGTAATAAAAAATTTGAATTTGTCAATATAAACATTTAATTTGTTTAGAGACGGTGAATTTTTTATTTTGCACTCCGCCGTGAAAAGGGAAAAATAAAAATGATAATAATAACATTAAAACATTCAAATGGGGAGCAAAAAAAAATAAAATAAAATTATGAAAATCATTCAAGCTCAAGGATATATGATAATATCCGCCGGAAAAGTAATCAAAAATCGCTTAAGGCAAATTATGAGACAACAACAAACAATATTATATATGTATATATTTTTAAAGAGCAAAAAAAAAAAGGATGTCGTCAGGTGTATAAAAATTTTTATTAAACTTATGCATAAAATATGCGAAAAAAGAAAATTTATATTTAAATACTGTTTTGTTAGCAAGCATTTTCTATTTAAAAAAAAAAAATCAAAATTAAAGACAATCTGTAAAATTTTATATTCAAATGATTAATGGTTTAAAATAACTTTGAGTTAAGTTTACCAGAAATAATTCATAAAATAATTCATAAAAATTGATTTGAAAATGACAAAAATATTAAAATCACTATGTAAACAGAAGATTGTTTGTCTATTTATGTGATTTTCGTCAAATTGTTCATTTAAAAGCATAAATCTCAATAAAGGAACTAAAGATTTCAATTTTCATAATTGATGACTGTAAACATAAATATTATGGGGAAATTGAGAGTAATTGATTTCTCTCGTCAATTGAACCAATATAAATTGTCTTTTTTGTTCGTTTTGTCTATATTGTTGTCGAACGAATCCGATAAACAAATCAGAGAATAGAACGTGTTAGAATACAAATCCAAATATTAAAATTTCAAGTTTATTTCTTTCTGTTTTTACAACAAATATTGCATAGCAGTGAAAAGACAGAAATTTCAAAGCGGATGTCATGTTCGCGATTAGAATTGATGTTCAAGTGCATTGAACAATCAAAAATAATAAGTTCAAAACTTGATTTCTAATAAAGATTTCATTTGTTTTATATTTTCAAAATATTCTACACGTTCGAATTATAACTTTAAATAAAAATAAACTTGAAAATTTCTACATTTAATAAGTTTTCAAAGAATATTATACCTACAAGTATGCTAAAATTCTCATTTTATTATTATTCTTTATCAGCAGCACCTTAAGAAGAAGTCTTTTTTTTTTGTTGCACTGTTGGTTTCTTTTACCGATTTTTTTTTTTTTTTTTTGTTTATACACTTGAGATTAAAAGTGCATGAAAATAAGGATATGAAGCACCACAGAGCATAACACAAAAATATTGAATCCTTTATTCAAACAAAAGGAATATAAAAAAAAAAGAAAAGAAAAATTGAAAAGCAGTTATCCTCTTTCAGAAACAAGAACATTATTTTGTGGTAATGTTATATCCTGTCAATCCTTTAACCATGCTTTAATTTACATATTTAAAATTGAAAGAGGCAGTATTAATGATTTTTATTTTCTTTTAGTTAAATATATACATAAAAATGAAAATTATCTTATTTCTTGACTATATACAAACAAATTGTTAAAAGTTTTTTTAATTAAAAATAATTATAATTAAAATTAAGTAGAAGTTGTCGTATAGAATGTCTTAAATATGTACTATATAGTAATTTTTTTTTAATAGGAACGTAATAATAGAATTTTGCGAAGGAATAGAAAGTTCTCGAACCAAATGATTGTTTTATGTACAGAGAACATTTTTGATACAATTTTCATATTATGTTTTCAGATTTCTCCTTTTTTTTTTTTCTAAAAATATCTTGTGCAAGGCTTTGAATTGCTATTATTCATCGCGTTTTTTTTTTCAAGATTCTTTGTATCGTTTTTCTTCATTTTTTTTTTTCCTTAAAGCAAACAAAACTATAAAGTCTTGCACAATTTTAAATTTGTGAATGGGAAAATTTACCTTTTTTTTTTGTTAGATAAAAATTGGTACGAAAATATTATCGGTAAATGTTTATCTTGGCAGGGAGGTCAATGCCATATACATATAATTCCTGTATATATAAAAAAAAAAACAATATTTTATGCCTATTTGATGCTAAACAACTTACAAATTTGGTAAACATATTTTTAAACCCCTTTATTTATTTTATTTTTTTTTTTTGTTTGAGACAAAAAAATATATTATATTTATATGTATTGAATTTTATATGCTTAACTTAACAATATGTGAATTTCCTGTGTTGGAGTTGGAACATAGATTGCATGGTTTACTTACATTGTGGCAATCTGAATTTATGATCCATTTGAAAGTGATATTCTAATAGGAACAAATCTCCAAGGTGTATACATATACCAGGTATTTTCTTCTATAATGACGATGAATTTTTTATTATTTTTTTAAATCTTAGGTTGTTCAGAGATGCGAAGTAATATATTTTTTTCATTTAAGTATTAAAGTACAATAAAAATAAGAATATATTTATAAATTTCATTTTAATCACATTGATCGCTTCTAATGTGGTGTGATGTTGAAATTTTTTAAAAATTAATTTAAGTTAGCATGGTATAACTAAATTATGATAATAATTCAAATTGACATTATATTATAATTAAAGCAAAAAAATAATGAAAAATTTTGTTTATTAGCTACTTTTAGCCGACACTTAGGAGAAATAAAAATCCTGTATTTAAATTTCTTGATATACTAATTTCTGGATAACTGGCATCAAGCTTCAAGGTTACAGTATAATTCAGTTCAAAAATTTTTAATTTATTTCTTAATGCTTTAGAAAAATAATATTTTATATTATACTTTATTTTACTTTCAACGTTCACACATTACACATTTTCTCTAGAAATTTAATTCATTCATTTAAATTCAAATTAATTTTTCTTTTGCTTTTGGGATATTATAAGGATAATGTTCACACGAAAATATGTTTCTTCTTCATATTAAAATACTGTTTTTATGTAAAATACACGTTAATTTGAATGTTTATGCTGTTAGTTATAAATTAAAAGTATACATTATCACATAATTAAGTTTATACTATACACATTCATATATAACATTTATTTAACAAATATGCTCCCTGTTAAAAAAAAATTTTGATAAATACAGAACAGAGATTATTTTGTAGATGTTGTTATAAGTTCAAATTTGTAAATAAAAATAACTCTAACTAAAACTATGTTTCTTGCATTTTGTCTGATTTAGTAATTATTAAAAGCCCATAAGCCCAATATTCACTTTTTTACACTAAATATTTACTTATAATAATTCTTGATAATTTCTAGGTAAGACCATAAAATCGAAATCATAAACAATAAGTCCGATAAACTTTACGTATAAAAATGTTGAACAAAATATTTCTTTACTTTTTAGATGATGACTTTTCTT
The DNA here is from genome assembly GCA_964007475.1 of Hybos culiciformis. Taxonomy (NCBI): domain Eukaryota; kingdom Metazoa; phylum Arthropoda; class Insecta; order Diptera; family Hybotidae; genus Hybos; species Hybos culiciformis. The sequence continues at coordinate 30,687,958 of OZ023275.1, forward strand.
TCGGGCTAAAATTAATTGATATAAAAAATATAAGATTTATTGCTAGCTCCGAATAACGATTACTCAGTATTAATAAATAAGTTAACTAACATAACAAAGTTAAAAAAAAAAAAATAATTAAGAAAACATAAATTTTATCATTGTATTTCACTTAAACTCACGCGACATTGCTAACCTTCTTTTAGCAATGATTGGTATTTTAAACTAAAACTGACAATTTTCCTTATCCTGATTCTTTTAGCATAACATTCATGACATTTTTCAACTTTATAGGTTGGCAGTCACATAAAAATAAATTTGAATCGTGTGAAATACTTTCGTTACTAACTAAATATGTATAAGGAAGAAGGGTGAAGGATGGATATAGGGGTTGCGAACACAAAAAACTCATCTAATTTTGTATCATTTTATATGAATATTTAAATAGTACAAATTTTTATTTTTTATGCCTCTTTTTTTTTTAATGAAAATAACCACTCTGTCGTCTAACTACATGTACGTTTTTTTGACACCTATTTTGCAGAAATGAAATAATTAAAAAACTTATTTGATCATCACGAATTAATGAAATCAAAACATATTATTCAGTTGAGCGTGAACTTAGTAACTTTAATTTGCAGAAAATTAATGCAAAGACAAATAAGTAATTGGCCAGAATGAAATGTTAGTCCGTGGTAAATGTTGTGCAATGAAGAAAAAGCGTTTAATTATTATAAAATCAATTTTTTTTGGCAAAAAAGTATTAAACCATTTATAATTTCTGAGTTATATCAACATTGAGTGTTTGACAATTTGAAGATTTTACGATTTTTGTATTACACATTTTATAAAGTAAAGTAATTAAGGACATTTTCAACGATTTTTGGATATAAATTATATGCACATATATACGTATAAGTATATATTGTGTATCTAAATTAACACTTTTTTGCATAAATTCGTTTTACGTATTTATGTTTATTATCTTTTTATAACAAAAACAAGAAAAATCAACGTATAATATTCTTGACGTTTTTTGTGTTTTTTTTTTATTTTATTTTATTTTTGAAAAGGTGCTAAAATGAGTGTTTGTGCTTTATTCACTTTTTTCAGATTTTTTTTTTTTTTTTGTTTACCGAAAAAAGGGGATTTTGTTTACTGTTTGGATATAAAATGTGGTAAAACTATTTAAAGTTTCATTATCCTTGAAACAAAAAAAAAAATAAATAAATATTATATATTTAAAAAAAAAAAAAGGTGAAAAACTTGTTAAATAAATAAAATCGTATAATAATTTAAAGTTTTATAACGAATATAACGATTTTAGCTTTAATGGTCTGCCATCAAAGTTGGTATTTTTTTAAGCATTATTTTATCCTTATTTTTCTGATATGAAACTGTGAAAACAACATAAGCAACATAAGACAATTGTATGATGATTGATAACTTTTAAAGGCAGTGTGATTAATAATTTGTAATATGTTTAATTATTTTACAGAAGTTAACAAAATAATTTTTGATTGAGAATTAAGCTTATCAAGAATTCGTAAAAATTTGTCATCTTTTGAGTCCTGCAGTTAAATTTACGAATTCAATACCGTTTTATATTGAAGTATTATTCAACTGGTCATCACACAGGATAATTAGTACCGAGTCTTTGAGGGAATAAAAATTTACAAATTTCCAATTACAAGTATACCGTAGTTACGGGAGGGGGATAATTTTAATAATAATTATGTTTGTAATTAAAGTATAAAAAAAATCTCATTATAAAATGAATTAAAAGACGAAAATTATTTCATTGGTGAGCAGAAGAGACATAAACTATACGTTCAATCATTTCCAGTTTGTAACAACAACTGAGTATTTTTTTTTTTGGAAAAACTTTAATGAATAAGGGAAAATTTACAGATTCCACATTTTTTAATTTTACCTTTACGCACATGTAAAACAAAAAAAAAAATATTTTAAGTGCAAAACTGGGAGTTTCTTATGATTTCTGTAAGGTTATAATTTTTTTTTATTTGTTAGTATTTGGCAACAATGTTGAGATACAAATTTACTATTTATTTTTTTTTAAATTGATTGACACTTCTGAAAGTTTTTTAATATTATTAGTTAACTTCAATATACTTTTTTAAAACTGTAAATAAGTTCACATTGAAAAAAATCTTTTTTCAGTTCTTGACGTTCTTGGAGTTTAAATATTATAATTAATATTTTTTCTAAAGTATTTTGAGACCACAAAATGATAAACGTAAACTTACGGTGACATAGTGTTATTCCAAGGCATCCCAATTAATATGGTCTAAAAATATGTCATGTCCTGAAACAGATAATATTAATAATAATGAGTTACAACAATACAAAATAATATATAAACGTTTAAAAGTCATATAAAATAATAACATATATTTCACAGATTTATTATTGGTTCATTGGCTGCTTTTCTCTTTCTACATTGAGTACTTTGATTATTCAGCCCATCATTTAATCCCTCATCAATTTTTTTTTTTAATTTGCATCAGAATCTGTATTATTACTAGTACAATGACTAACCTATTTCGTTTCCAATTTATGATCAACCATATGTTTTTTAAAATTTTTCCCTAAAATTATTATTAAATTATTAAATTATCTATTAAAAAAATAAGACAGTGAACTTTGAAGCTTAAATAGTTCAAAATTTTCATATAAGTATGGTTCCTAAATACAGTATATATGTATTTTAATTTTGAAGCTTATATTTTCTTCGTTTTCTAAAATCGTATGGTACTGATGAATAGTTAACGATCAATCAAAATAAAAAAAAATAAAATATTGCTTTACTGGATCAAAATATGCCTGCAATTTTTTTTACATAATATGTAATGCTCATTATGTCTGTCCAGTCTAAATTGAGAACTAAGAATTAGTTTCGAATGCGAAAACAATTTTAAATGTGCCTAAGCAAAGCTGTAAATAACACCATTCATTTTAGAATTTCAAGATATGCAATCCAAATGAAAACTACAATATTAATGTTTTACTCAATAATTTTCCAAAATATAGCATAATTTTGCAACATATCTATATATCTTCAATAATTTTTACACACTTTCTGTCTGTATTTTGGCTTCCAGTTGGTATATAAAAAAAAAATTAATTGTAAATAAAATTGCATGCTAACCAATTTATATTCTATTTTTTATTTTAATTTCTTACATGTGTCGAACCTTTTAAAATCTGATAAATTATACATCAAAAAAGTTTAAAAATATTAAGCAAAAAAATATTCAAAAACAAAATAAACACTTTTTTTTTTTCATTGAGAGAAAAACTAATTAATTTTTAAAGGAATTTTTTTTTTTTTTATTTTCTTGCATTCATTTTCTTATCATGACGATATAATGGAATTTTAATAAAAAATTACGTTATGGAAAACTTTTAAGAAAAAAGAAAAAGCCTACATGAAAAACTTCATATTTCAATGCTATCAAAATAAAAAAATAAAAAAATTTTATTTTTTTTATTTTTTCATTAATAATTTATAGAATGTGTTAAAAATTGTTTTCCATCTCTGATATATGACACAAAAAAAAAATGATATAAAAGAAAATTTTTTAAGAAAATGAAGAAAATATAATAAGACATTTTACGAAAGATAAAGTTTTCGTTGAAAGCGATTTTTATATAGAAACAGTCAAAATAAATTGTTTTTTCTTTGTTTCAGTTATAGATGTTAAAAATTATTTTAGATTCTTTTTTTTTTTTTTTTTTTACAAATTTTCATCCGGTAAAATTTCCTTTTATTTTCTATGCGAGAAAAAAAAATAGAAAAATTAAATAAAAAAAATTCAAGTTATATATAGCCATATTAATATTGCCTCCCCCAAAATGTTGACAACGCGATGTCTAGACTATACTTTCTTACTTAACATCGGACTAAGAGACCATAATTCGATAAAATATAAGGAATATAAAGGTATACTGGTAAGCCGGAAAAATATGAAAGCCTTAATAAAAGTATTAATACTATTAATTATTTCAAAGTTTTTTTTAACCAAGAACCATTTTTAAAATAAAATTTTATTTTATAGCTGTTAGAATGGAATCGGAACGAAGCATTAAAAAAAAGCATAAATTTATTAACTTTAGCTTTAAACCTATGAGCAATATTTAATAGCTTTGTGTTATTATTCAGCCAAACATTTTCATTCTTACAACCATTTTTCATATTTTCAGCAATTTTGTATTCAAGGAAAAATCTGTATAACATAAATTTATGTTTTTTCCACGAGATGGCTGGAAAAATTGTTCAGGCATTATATCTTTTTTTTTCTGTAAAAAAAAGCTTCTTTCGATTCCACATTCTGTTAGCTTTAAAAATATTTTATTTTTCCAACAGCAACAAGTTACGTATTTTCATGTCATAATAATTTTCAAATTTGAATTATTGATTAAACAAAATTGTGAACATTCCTTTTAGATAAACTTAAAATTCCTAAACAGTTCGAATTAATTTTTTTTTTTTTTGAAAATAATCAATACATAGAATAAGAAATGGATAAAAGTGATAAGTGCTCAAAAGTTTCAAAATACTGGGAGAAAGTAAAAGATACACAAACATATCAAGTAACCCAGTTGAAATCTCCGTTTTTTAGACAAAAAAGTTATTGGCGTGATGTTCTTATGGATATGGAACGTTTGGCAATGCAAGAAGCAAAAGCGACTCAAATTAAAGATTATGATTTGTCAACGGCATTGCCAGCAAAATTGTACAAGCGTGTTGGAAAAATCATTCCATTAATTCCGATTGCGGAAGACCGTTTTGAAGACGACATAGCTGACGAAATAAGAAGAGAGGAATTAAAAATAGATGAAAAAGGGACGAAAGTGTTTGGATTGTTTGAGGTATAAATCATTCTGGTTAAACTATAGTTAAGTCTTATTTTCTTCGAAGAATAAAGTTAAACGTTTAACATTTCACTTTAGGAGAGGTTCAATGAGAGTTCTTGTAGCGAAATAGAGAAACTCCAAGAAGAATTTATTATCATTGATGTCCAAACTGAAAAAAGAAATTTAAAAAAACCAGTTCAAATGAAAAAAATGAATTGGCAAGCTGAATTCATTTGTAGAAAAAAGAAGGAAAGAGTAAAGTGGCCTTCTAAAATTTACAAATTGGAAAAAAGTATTTGGGAGAAGCCTCTGTATGAACAAGCTGAACAACTTATGGATACTGTGAAATCTTTAAATAAAATACAAATTATAATATTAAAAATTGTTTAAATAAAATAAATGTTTTTTAGGCAGCTGAAAGATTTACACAATGGGTGAACGCTTTAGGCAGTAACAAAGAAACTGATATTTCCAAAGATTTATTGAAATCTCTATTTTCATTAGAATCAGGTGAAAAACTTTTACAAGGAATAAATATTGAACCTAAACAAATCAGAGCTGTTCCAAATAATGTTGCACTAAAATGGAATGTTCCTGAGGTAAGAAGTTGATGATTAAGAATTTTTGGTACTTTTCCGTTAGCCGGGCGCTTTTTGCGGCGCAAAAAAATTTTACGGCGCAAATTTACGGCGCCAAAAATGTTAGTGAAAACTTATGGTAATTTGAAATGAATAGTTTTTTCGTGTATCGGGGGACGGCTGCCGCCTCCCCCAAACCCCCTAGGGCACCTTTTTTTTTTTTTTTTTTTTTTTTATTTTGCCTTGGCGCGCTTCACGCGATGCGAATGGGACGGGGACTGTTGTGCACAAATTTACGGGATACCCGTCCCATTCGCATCGCGCGAAGCGCGCCAAGGCAAAATAAAAAAAATAAAAAAGGTTCCCCCGATATACGAAAAAACTATTCATTTTAAATTACCATAAGTTTTCACTAACATTTTTCGCGCCATACATGTGCGCCGTAAAATTTTTTTGCGCCGCAAAAAGCGCCCGGCTAACGGAAAAGTACCGAATTTTTTCATTATATACATATATACATAGCAGAATTATATTTCTTATTTAAGATGTCATTAGAATTGAAACTGGATAAAAAAATGGATGATCAGAAGAAGAGAATTCCAAGTAAAGTTCCAACATTTGCTTTTGGACTTTCATTACCAGAAGAATTGCGTCCTTGGAAACCTATTGATGCCCAAACAATAATTGATCCTGTATTTCCAGTTGAACTTCGAACAAGAGAAGTTCTATTTAAAGGCATCGGTCATTTGAGATCTACTCGTGCTCTAGTAGATTATTATAAAAATCATGAACGAATTGAAAGACCACAATATTTAATTGACAGCGGATGTTTTGCTGAAGTTTCAGAGAAAAAAAGTAATGTAGAAGTACCACTATATGAATTACTTAATTTGAAAACATAAAATATTTAAGTTCATGTATATATAAGGATTCAGTTAAATTGATATTAAACTTATATCGTTTTAGAATCCTTGTATGTGTAATGCTAAAATTACGAATAAAAAATTTTATAAAGAAATATTTAGAACATGAGTTTTTATTCACTTATGTTATATTTATCGTTATATTTAAGAATGGATAGATTTTTTTGTTGTGTGATTGATTAGATTTTTCTTTTGACGTCATGAGACAAAAATAGGATTAAACTCAGCGACGTCCAGGTTATTCCGGTGAAGAGATTTCCCTCTTTTTAACCTCAATCTATTACATTAAAATATAAATATACAAATATTTTTCTTTCAGGTTTAGATAAAATACATTTTGTTATCTTTGTAAATTGTAATAGTTATTTTTTTCAATTCAGGCTTATGTAGGGTTGCCAAATGGTCTCTTTTTTAGCTTCACTCTTTTTTTCTCTTTTTTGTTTTTCAAATGGTCTCTTTTAGTCTCTTTTAGACTTTCATTGCTTTAAGCTATTTTAAATGTTTTCGACGAATTCTCAGATTTGAAGTTTTTTTTTATCAGAAACTAATGACAAACTTTGAAAAAGCTACCATCTAGCTTAAAATCGCTTCAACTCTTCAAACATTATTCTAGTTCTATATTTATAAAAATGGATCAATTTTTTTTTCTTGCGATCCCTGGGAAAAACGCAAACGTTGAGCGAGTTTTTTCTATGATAGAAGCTTAGTGGACGAAAGAGAGAAATAGACTTACTCCTGAAACTGTGAAAGGAATAATGGCAGTAGTATATAACTTGAAGAATATCTCGTGTAAATATTTTTACTGCCTAATAAAAAATAACAAAAAATTCTTAAATACAGTTTCTAGCTCTGGCAAATATGAATTCGTTCAATAATTTTTGTTTAGTAAATTTATTTTTTTAATATGTCTATAGGTTTTATTGAATTTATAATTAAATATATAATTTCGTTGAAATTTCGTAACAAATAATTAAAGTTCAAAATTTTTGAAATTTAGCTTTGTACAAATAAACAAGTTAAAATGAATTGGTTTATGAGTTATGTAACGTTAATAACTCAGAGAAATTTTATTGAAATAATTTTTGTTTAATAAATTTAATTTTGTTAAATGTATGTACAAATAATATAATGTAAAATTTCTATGAAATTTTGCAATAAATAATTAAAGTTTGAAACTTTTTGAAAACTTTTTGAACCAAGCTTTGTACAGGTGAAAATGAATTACTTCATTTTTTATGTGCATCACTGAAGTATTTTATAATAATGTATAAAAACAAAACTGAATAAATACTAAATTATATTTCTTGGTCTCTTTTGATCTCTTTTTTCTCAACCGAATGTTCTCTTTTTTCAGATTTTTTTTAAAAATGTGCTCTTTTTTGACTTGACTCATTTGACAACCCTAGGCTTATGGCAAATATTTAAAGACCAAAATGTGTGTAAGTCATATTCAAATTTATTATGATTAGACTGTTTTGAAAGATGTGGTTTTCACACTAAGCTCGCTCAACCATTGAAAAGTAAAATTATCTTTTTGTCACAATCCCTTTTTGTAAATTTTATATGTAATCATGCTTTATATTTTTGTTTTTTTGATTGGTTTTCACCTCATTTTCATGGAACCACGTATTTTAATTGAGGGAAATTAGTTTCCAGCTTGTAAAAAAAAAATATAAAATAAAATCGACAATAAAATTACCATGAGACTATTTAAAAAACCAATAAATAAATTATAGAGAAAATTTATTTTTGACCAAATTGTTTGAAGAACTTTACATCGTTAGAATAAAAAACTTTTAAAATTAGAACATAAATGGAAACAGTGTTATAAATAAAAAATTATTCTCAAAATAATTTTATTTTATTATGAAAAAAAAAAAAAATATAGATCTATGTATGTATTATACTTTGGCCGGTATAATTTAAATCTTTTTACACAAAAAGACTTCTGCCAATAATTACATTTTTTTCTATACTTTATATTTTCTGCTTAAATGCAGAAAACCGATCTATCGAAAAATTATAATTTCATTATTCGATTATATTCGATTTTTTGATAAAAGAATTTGATAAACATTTTGTCTAACCAAAGATAATTAGTTTAGAGCTACCTGAAAATTTTAATTTTTTTAAACAAAAATTATCAGTTCCATGATGACTATAATAATCAAATGATTTTTCGGTTAAATTTTCTATGAAAATTTTTACTTTTTCTTTTTTATCAACTTATCAATCTAACAAAATTTAGTGGAAATTTAATGAAATAAAAAAAAAAATAAAACAACAGGTAAAATGTTTTACACATCAATTTATTTCCTTTTTTGAAGAAAATGTACAAAAAAAAAAAAAACATGTACATAAAACATAACATAGTAGCATCATAAAAACTATACTAATGTTAAAAAATGACAATAATAAAGTAGGACAAAAATGACACAAAAAGACATAAAAAGGATGCACGTAGGATGCAAAACATTCTAAAATTACATTTTGATCAAGAGAACAATAATGAAATGTTTTTTTTTTTTACCTTTTTTATTGTGTTGAAATCAAAATACAAAAAGCTATTTAAAACAACTAAAAATGATGAAAAATACGTAAAAACTTTTAACTAAGTGTTTTTATTTCGAAACTAGATTTATACATACTTTCATATCTTAGATTCTACGTACGTACCTACACATTTTCAGTAAAGCGGTGTGCAATATTGCAGATTTCTTAACTGAAAATTTTCCAAAATAAAGATAATAACTGATTTAAGAATTTTATACTTTAGTTGAATCTGTTCCATGACATAGAATCAAAAACAATATAGTTAACTTTCGAAACAATAAACATTATTATTAGTCCAATGACCATTAAATTTTCCAGACTGGTTTTTTAATCTTTTTTTAACAATTCTATTATACAACTGAAAGTCCCAAACCAGAAGTCAATACATTTTTATTGACTGACTCTTAAGAGATTTATTTTTGAGGTTCATAAAAAAAATTTTCACGTAATATTCATTAACCACCATCATATAAAATGATGCACTATATTGGGTAAATTTTATTATAAATTTCTATATTGTTTTATTAACTTATTAAGTTTTAAACAAAATGTACCTACTATATACATAAATATCTACCATTAATAATATTATATAAAATAATTTAATTTATTATTAAAAAACAATGAAAACCATATAATTTAATTTAAATTATTGGATCACTTCATTCTAGGTAAAAGCTTTTGATTTTAATTTTCTCAGAATAATGGTGAATTAAGATAGTTGGTAAAAATAAAATTAAATAATGCGAAAATACATACAATATAATAGAATATAATAGAATCTAATACAATGTGAAAACAAATTAAAGATACAAAAAACAATAGTTTTATAAGATTGGTAATTAAATTAAAATCAATTGCTGTCCTATTTATATAAAATAAATATCTTTTTTGTATTTCTTCGGATCTTATAATTATTTGTATGTTATGTTATTTTGGGTTTCCTTAATTTCATTTTATCATTGCTATATCTTTGGACCTTGTTTACCATACAATTTAAAATATAGAGTAGGCTAAAGACGATCTATACCGCAAGGCTTTAAATTTTGCCAAAATTTTTAAATAGCTCCAAAATTAATTTTTTTTTCTTAGAATAATGAAAAAATATATCTTATAGAAAACAATATAGAGCTTAGTTTTCAAGCCATTTTTTAAGCCCAAAACATCAAAGGCGCTTAAGGTATGGCAGCAATTTATGTTTTTTCCTTACATTTTCAAAACAGACAACAATTAAAAGACCTTGAAATATTCGAAAGAAGTATTATTTTAACATAAAAAAAAATGCTTCCTGATATGAGTAGGATTCATCAAAATGTTCGCTTAAAGCTCATAATTTAATATTATTCCTGAACCTGTACAAATGTCAATGTAATAACATCGAAATTAATAAAATGTTATCATTGTTTGTCGATTGGCATTTCTTCAATTATACATAACTCAGACATTGATACTTGAATTTTACGGTCAAATTTACAGAAAAAAAAAACCTTTGTTGCTGCTTCTTAACCACACCACAGGTAGAAAATAAGGTATTTTTATTTTCATATGACCAAAATAAGTTATTTTAATAACAAACGTTTTATGCACAAACATAAAGTTCTTTGTAATATTTGAAAAATATTTAAGGTCGAAAATCGACGAACTTTGGTTATTAAATTTAGTATTATTTGGAATTTTATAATGCGACTCCTTTTACAAGATACGAGACAAAAAAAAAAAAATCGAAAAAACATATAACTTAAAATTTATGTTATCGATAAATCAAATAACAATATTGTCACATCCTGTTTCCTATAAAAATCTCAAAAGGATATTAGTGTAAAAAAAATTTAAATACATAAATAGAACAAAAATTTAATTTATAAAAATTATTGAGTAGGTTAAAAAAATAAATACTTCACTTGTGTTTGGAAAGAATTTAAAAATGTATCAAATGAATTATTTCTCACTACAACTTGGAATTAACGATTTTGAAATAATGCCAATCATATCGCAACGCGAGTTTCTTTAAGAAATTTTTTTTTAGTTCAAGTTTTCTAACGCTAAATATTAATATTGTTTGAAAATTTCGAAAAAGTGTTTTCAAAATAAAAATGTTTTAAATTCTTGCAACGGTGTGAAAATATCTTAGCTATTCTGTCTATCAAGTATCCAGAACATCCGAACTAAAATTTTAGCAACTTCTGCTTGACAAGTTTCTTAGTAGTTTTACACTTTACTAAGATGATTAGTATTCTATTATCTTTCGATAATGCGTGCCATAACAGTAATAGTACGTTATTCTATGATGAAACTTGTATAAGTCAACCATATAAAACCCTAAATCGCATTATAAATATATACATATGCATGTAGTATGAATATAGTTCCTGATGTTTTTATCGACATTATGGAAATTTTTACATGTACAATATGTTATACCCATCTTTACTATCATAATATCAGATCAGATTGCAGATAAAGAATAAAAAAAAAAATCTATCGATTTAATGTTAAAAAAAATATATCTCTCACACTTAAAATGAATCCATATATTGTGTTATTTTAAAAATTTCATTGAAAAAAAAAAAATGATCCTGATACTGGATTATACATAAAAATCGGTCGCATTCTATTTCAATTATTATTCTTTTTTTATCTTAGGGTGGGTATATGTAGGTAAAATATACAAGTAGATATAATCTAAATTTTAACAGTATGTCAAATTCTATCCGTAGCTAGAAATTTCTTTATATTTTATCGACATCATTGTCACATCATTGTTCAAAAACAATGATCCGGAGACTCTGAATTCAAATTGTTAACATTTAGGACACAGATTAGTCTTTAAAATGGACCTTTTGACAGCTGGACATCAAATTTTAAAGTTCCTCACTAAATAGACTTAAGTTCTTCTCTCGACATTTACCATAAAAAAAAGAAAAAATATATAATCTCTCACTGATGCTAGCAAAAGTATTGGAATGAAGAATATATATAAATGCACATATTATAAAAGTTTTTTGTTTTAATTTTATTCCGCATTAAAATTAAATTTTTATGATATAAAATATAAATTTTTATTATATACATAAATACGTATTATTATAAAATCTTATTTTAAAATATATAGAAATAATAATAATAATAATAATTTTTCTTGATTAAGTTTGATTTTTATTAAATCATATAAATTTTTGTAATATAAATAAAATATATAATATATAAATATGATTATTTTTTTTCTACTACAGATTGATGCATTTTTAATAGAAAATCCTATAAATTATGGTACTTACATACAATTAATTAATTATTAATTGTAAGGAAATTCGATTTTCTTTACAAAAATATAATACAATTTTTCTCCATGAAGAACTTTTTTTTTCTTTTTTTTTTAAAGGAAGCTCAAATTTATTATTTTATTAAAGGCCACTTTAAAAAGTTTTAATTTTTTCAATTATTATTATGCCAGGATATTCAATTAAAAAACAAGAACTATAAAAAAAAAGGAAATTTACATTCATGCACTCATCACATAAAAGACTTTTCTAAATAGAATTGAATGAAATATATAGTGAACATTATAAACTCTTATATTAGGTTTTATGTTAAAAAATTTGTAACCAACTGTTTGTACAAATTAAAAACAATTCTATTTATTAACAATAATTTAAAAATATTAACGATACTATAGTCCTATAGAAAAAACAAAAGAAATAATAAATACATAAGAAGTTTTTGGTTAAAAAATACAAATAAGTTTATTTACAATATAAAAGAGCTATCAATTAAATTTTAATTAAACCGAACTTACATGTTTACATTTTTATTCCTTGAACTGAAATTGTATAATGATTTTTAATTGATATTTTTTTTTTTAAATTTAAAAAAAAGCAATAATAATGGTTCTTTTATCTGCTTTTCATAATGGGACGTCATCATATTTTAATTTAATTTTTAAATTTATAAACAGAATACAAAAATAAAACTTTACCTTGTTAAGGACTTTTGACAAACCATCCATATATATTGTGTTTTTTTTCTTCGTATGGATAGTATAAGAAAGGATTATGGAAAAAAAAGATACAGATTTTAAGATTCAAAGATAAAAAAAAGATACCTGTTTAATTTTTTTTCTTCACATTAACCATATACTTGTTGAACTTTGTTTGAATAAAGCCTGTTTGAAACGTAATATTAACGAATGTTAATTAAACCCAACATCCAACAAATAAGAAGGATCAAGGTTATACTCAACCACAATATAAGAATTTGGAATTTTTATAATATAATTCAGTTACACCTACTCCTAAGCCATTAAAAATTATACTATTTTGTGTATATAATATAAGTTCCAAATTTAGATACGATCAACATTCTATTGAACACTGTTTTTGGGGACGACGATTGAGCATTTTTAATTATGCGATGTTTATAGCTAATTGACCTATCTAAAAAAAAGGTACCGTAAAAACCGATTTTCTATGTTATTATTCTATTTATACTTAAGCAAATTTACTGAAAATGAAGATATTAATTTTATCTATTTTTCGTAAAAAGAATTTTTTAAAAATATTTTCAAATAACTAAGAAAATTGAATTTTTTTTTTTTGATAACAAAATTATTTTTTTTGTTTCTTTTTCATTACGTATCCTACCTATCATAATATTTTTTTACGATACCTTTCCTGTCAAAAAAATTTTTTTTGTTTTTTTTTTATATTTTTTGCAGTTGATTTTTTACTTTCAGATAAAATTAACTGTGAATAGGTTTCCGGAACATTCCTCCAAAAATTACTTTACTGTGGTAGCTATAAACAACGCATTATAAATTTGAAAAACTTATTTTTAAATAAAATCAAGTTCAAATTTTATAAATTTTGTTATCAACATGAACTAAATTGAACATTCGAGATTTTTGTACAGAATACAAATCCTGTAAAGGATAATCCCAATAGATAATTCTTTTTAATAACTGACCGTTAGGTGATGAAAATATTTCAATTAACCTCTGGTTGATTGGTGTTGTTAAATGATTTTATTTTGTTTACCTACATTTATCCTTTTTTTTCTTTTTTTTTTTGTTATTATAATAAAATGATGAAAATTGGTTTCATCATCGCATAGGTGCAAAGAAAAAAAAAACGAATACGAATATTTCCCAAAGAAGATAAAAATATGGAAAACAAAAGTTCAATTGTCATCAATTTACTTCCCATCAATGAATTTGAACAAATAAAATTTTAATTAAATTTTCATTTTTACTAAAAATGGTATTTCTGATAACATTTAGTATTTAAATTTTTTTATTTTAAATAATAAAGCTATATTATTATGTACATATATGTACATATTTATTAATTAATTTTTTTTTATAATAAAAACTAAATTAAGAAATTGAAAAAAAAAATGTTTATGTCCGGAAGGTTTAAAATTAAATTAATTTGGATATTGGTTTCGAGGTTCGGCTATTGTTATATATCAAATTATATCAAATATGATTTGTTTTAAGGACAAACAGTTTACTGTGCAGACTGAGGCTTAATTATGTGAAAGAAATTCAACAGAAGTTCTGATATGAATGATGAAGATAGGAGAAAATTTTAAGTTCCTATCAAAAATGAGAACCTAATCTATTACACAAACTTATTCTTTGTAAGCCACCAAACCATAATAACATTCAACTTATAATTTAAGGTTCTTATACTGAATTTTGTTATATCTTTTTTTTATCTTTGAATCTTAAAATCTTTATCTTTTTTCAAATCCTTCCTCATACTATCATACGAAGAAAAAATACAAAATTTAAATACTTGTATAATAGACACAAAAATTATATTATATACATCAAAATGCCTATTAGTGTCCAATTGTCCACTTACAATGTGATTATCTGTAAATTATTTCATCATTCAGATTAAGTATATGTATCTTTTGGTGTTAAAATGTGTATAAATTGTTGGTCATAAACAAACTACGAGTGTTTTATATGAAAATAAAAAGCACTTCAACTACCCTTATCAAAATCCGAAGTGCTTTTCATATTCATAAAAAAAAAGGATATAAAATACATAACAGTTAATTTAACAATATTCATAGAGTAAGTTTGTCACAACGAAAAAAAAAATTATAATAAACGTCTTTCATGTATAAATGCCATTCATGCGTCAAATTTTCCGGAAGAAGAGAAGGGGTTTCACTGTCAAATAATAATATTTAGCATAGGAAAATTTTATTACGTAGAAAATTAATAAAGAATAAAAAAATATATAAACATAAATAAGATTATGTCATTTGAGAAAAACTCAAATTTAGACATGAATTCAATGAATTTCTAAAAGCTAAATTTGAAAAGCGCCAATTTTGCATTAAGTAAATATTTTTCATCACATTTTTTGGCCTTTTCATGCGTTCTGTGTGCTATAAAATTGTTATAATATAGTAATTGATAATATTTTAAGCGTTAACTGGACGTTAACTGGACGTAAATAAAAAAAATGTAAAAATATGTTATTTTTTCAAAATTATAAACGATTGTTCTTTTATCCTTTTCATAAATTTTGGAGGTTTAATTTGAGTATTTTTAATACCGCAGACGACTTCTTCGAGATTTTAACTTACAGTTCTTCGTAGTTACTATATAACTATATTATTATACCTACACTATTTTTAATTCAATCTTCTATAATGTTGTTTCCGATCACCACATTCGAAGTAAAACCTTTTCAACCTTTTGAAACTATTTTCTTAGGAACACGAAATTAAACAGAGAGTTTTTGTTTTTTAAAAATATTCTTTAACATTTTTAAATAAAAACGAGATCAAATATTATAAAAAAGGATAATAGAAAAAATAAATATTTCAAAAAAATGTTTTTTATCGGAAAATTCTTTTGAGCATAATATGAAAATGTTAAAAAAAATCACTTTTCAAGTTATATACTTTTCAAAATTTGCATAAATAAATACATTGACCAAAATGCAAATTTTTCAACACTATTTTTTTTATGCTTCAAATAAAATTTAGATAATTTTTTTTTTCCAATAATTTTATGCTCAAGAAAATATTGGAATAAAGCTTTTTTATGTTATATAGCCGTAACATCCATTTGACATCATCACAAGCTTTTTCCAATCGGTGTAGATGGTATGGTATAACATGTATATAGTTGTAGTGATATTGAAAGGGATGAAAAAAAAATCGATTTTGCATATTACATGACAATAAAGGAAGCAAAATTGCATAATTTTTTGTCCTTTTTTTTAACTTTTCATTGACAAAAAAAAAATAGTGATTTCTTTTTCTCGTTTATCAACGAAGATAAATTTAAATCTGGTACATGAACAGAATTTTTTTAAGAAAACCTATACCTGTTGACAAGATTTTATAAATAGGAATTACAATTATTGCACAATTCTATAACAAAAACGTAACTATAATAGTTTACAGAATCGTTAGTATTGATATTTTTTTAGTATATTATTTTTTTAAGTGTCTACATTTGAGCAAACACAAAAGCTGAATGCTTATCTAGTCGAAAGGCGTAGAAGCTTACTACAGTTAAAGAAATTTTTTTTAAATCTTCACTGGACTAAAACAAGAAAATTTTTTAGCCATTATATTTTTATTATTATTAGTTATTTTTTATATGATTACGTATATTTTTTAACTAGTAAAATAAACCCGATGTAGTCCAATTCAATCTTCTGCACACCAAATTTTATTAAAATCTGTCAATCTGTTTCGGAGAAGATACACAACATATACATTTGTATGTTTTATTATACATATATATATGTACATAAATAAAATGCTATCTTTTTTAGTTAATAAATTTTTTTCTTTTTAAAACACTTAAAAAAATTCCATAAATAAATTAAAAATAAATAATTGGTTTATTAAAAGTATCATTAATATTATAAATACAAAAAACAAAATGTACAAATAAATTAAAAAATTAACTAATTAAAAATTTATAATTTAAATTAATTATTTCGAGGTACGTTCCCACTAACAGACTGGTAGTAGCTTACATATCTACGCATAAGATCTTCTTGAATATTTGTAATCCTTCTCAAAAATAAATCGTAATATGCTAACCTGCTTGAAGCCATTCTAAATATTTCTGCTTCAGTTTGAATAGCAATTGAAATTAAATTTTGTCTCGGCTGGCTATTTCTGGGATCATTATTCATATTGACTATTGGTGGTAAATCCTGTACTGCACGAGCTGGTACATAAATTTCTGTTACAAATGTACGAATCATATCCATTCTAAAATCATTTGGAATTAAATGACGCCAAAGCTCGTCTTGATTTATATTAACTTGTCTTAGTCTTCCAAAAATATTCAATTGAGAATTATGAACTTGAACAGGGTCTTGCTCAATTATTTCGTTATTAATTATTGCAATACCAGTTTTTAGATCTGAAATAAAGTAAGTTTGAATTAAAGTCTAATTTAAAAGAAATTTTTTCTTATGTATATTATACATAGATGAAAATTCTCTTACTTTTTATTTTTGCATAACACATTTTATATTATATTTATTTCAAAAGTGAATTATTTTCTAAAAATTAAGGGACTGAACTGTTCAAAATCACAACTAATAATAATATTATTTAAGAGAATGTAGTTTAAAAAAAAATTGCATTAACAAGCCTTTAATTAATTTCGAGACTTTTTAAATGTAATACAATTACCTACCTGTCATTATATTGTCAGATATACATATAATTATCTATAGACTTACTAAATAAAAATGTACCTGTTTTTTAGTCGTCCGCCAAAACTTTATTAACATATTATGTGAGTATTATTCTAAATTAATTACACGGATAAAATTTTTTAAAGCACTTGCTGTAATTTATTAAATTAATTTATTTTTAATTTTATTTAATTTAAATTCGAAAAAATTTTAATGATGAAAAAAAAAATAATCGTTTAAATACATAGATCCAACATTCATAACATACACATCTCTATCCCTCAGCTGAGAATTATTATATTATTAGTTTGATTGAATAATTGGCAATAATTTTGAATTAAATTAGAAAACAAAAAAAAAACCTCCAACTCGTATAGTTTGCTATCCTTGAGATATATATTTTTTTGTTTTTTTAAAGTAAGTATATTACATTGCAAAAAAGAATTTTTTTGGTCTAGCCGTATTAAATTCATATTATGAATCAGTACATGGGATAATTTTTATGCACCACAGTGCAGAACTGAATTGAATAAAAAAAAAATTAAAATAAATATTAAAATATGAACAGATTTTTTTAATTTAAAAAAATTCATTTTGTGAAAATTTTATATCTTAATTTTCGAGTTTTAGAGACCTTGTACAAAATTTTCTATAAATTTAAAACTTCATTGATAATTTTGGTAAGAAAAAAAAAACACAAGCGACAAATATTTTACTTTGTATTGAACATATCAACTTTTGTTCAATAGATGTGTTCATAAATATGTCATCGAATGAAATATCGGTCAAAAAAACGAACATTAGAGTTTTCATATTTTTCTTCCTTTTTTTAAGCCCGAAAAAGTTATCTTTTTTCTGCTCAGGATGTTTTAAAGTATAATAAATTCCGCTTTGAACTTAGTTTAAAATATGCTGTTAACTACTGCGGGAAACAAATTAAAGCAATTTTACTAAAAATGATTTCCCACTTTTTACTTTGAAGTCCCAGGAGCATCCACAAAAGGCGGTTTATCAACAGCCGGTTCTGAATTTAGAAACTATTGACAATTCTGCGTCAAATGAGGGTATTTTTTTTTTATTAAATTCAAATCCGTTGTGTAGCACCTGAGATCCCAACTATACATATAATGAAGCTTAAGAATTAATAGCTTTAAAGAAAACTTAAGAATACTAATAATACGGCACATACTCTAAAGTTCTTTTATCCTTTAATTCTAACATTACATTTTTAGGATTTTAAACCCAAAATTATAAAAAAAAAAACAAAAAATTATAATAATTTCCACTCAATTGAGCAGATTGTCTTTTTTATTTTTATTAATTACTGGAGCATAATTTAATTTTTCTCAAAGTTAACAAAATTATGAAACAAAATACCTGGAATGAATTAAAATAGAATTACAAAAAAAAAAAATAAAAAAAAAACTAAATATATAAAATATAAATATAAAAGAATATTTATTTAATCCATTAAAATTATTTAAAAACAAAATAATAAATTTATTTCAAACTAATAATTCTTTATATTATATTTATAAGTTTAATTTTTTTTTTTTCATAATCACTGAAATCATTTTAAGCATGAATTATCTCTTTTGACAAATTCAAAATAAATAATAAATAAAATGAAACAATAACAAAAAAAAAAGAAAAAAACCTAAACTAAATCTTTATAAATTACTTAAATGACCAATTTTAGAAAAATCCTTTCAAATTGAACGAACCATAATAAAAATAAAACAGAACCAATGTTCTATATAATAACATAAAAAATATACATGTATATACATATTATTATTATTTATAAAATTAAATTAAAAGAAAAATCATTTTTGGGGAAAATTATATGTAGTGGAAAATCTATCACGTGCTAAAAAAGAGTTATTAGGATTTAACTATTATTTAAATTTTCTATATATAGGTACGGTTATATATTAATAAAAATATATTAAAATAATATAATAAAAAAATTTTATAATTAATATTTGGTTGAAGAAAAACAAAAAAAAAGAAGGGAGATCAAAGAAATATAAATATTTATTTTTTGTTTGTTTTTAATTCATTATTTTCTATTTAAAATTAGTTTTAATACATATAAGGTACATAATATATTACGAATTCCAAATTTGTATTTTTTTTTTAATTCTTATACTTTGGTTAATTCTTGTTGAAATTGTAAGTATTATATAAGCTCATTTATTTAAGGACATTATATGTACAGGACAAGTTGCATATTGTCATAATATTTTCAACCTTTGGCCTAGAAATATATAAAATTAGTTCACATACTCTCTTAAATATAACTTGAACTTAGTCTCAAATAGTCTAAAATTGTAAATTGTAAACTGGAAAATTTGAAAAATTTGTATAAACCTTATTTATTTTATGTATTTAAAACTTCTTTTCTCAGGGCAGAGAAGGTACATTACTTGATTGCTTCTCCAATATTCACAGTGCGGGGGCCGGCGGGATAAATTTATAAACATAACTACAGATTATTAGAAAAGAATAATTACAAAAAAAAAAATTTGAACACAGTCGATACGGAACTTTTTTATCCATTTATGTTAAATTTTATATAAAAATTAAAAATTAAAAGAAAGCATTAATATTTATGTATTAAAAATTTTTTAATTTTTTTAACTTTTCAAAAATTATAAATTTCGTTTTTATTTTTATATTACTAATAATTTCGTGAATAAAATTCGTATTTTTAATATTATTAAATTAAGTAATTCTAAAATTATCTTATTTATTAAACAGCAGCGTTGATCTGAATATTTCTGTTTCGATTTCTACAACAAACGACATTAAATTTTCCCTTAGTAGATTCATGTTTCGGTCATTATTATCTCTTTGTTGTGACTGTAATATTGCCCGAGATGGTGCACACAAAATTAAAGAAAATCTACGAATTAATTCAATTCTATGATCATTAGAAATAGTACGACGCCAGTAATATTTGGAATGAATATTCGTAGCAATTGTCTGGCTCGCAAAGACATCCAACTGTAAATTGTGGAATTGAATATTACCTCGATCGATAATTTCATTATCATTTATTTCAGTTCCAGTTTTTATGTCTGAATATTAAAAAAAAAAAAATTAAAACATACAATTTGAGAAATATTTTGCGCAAATGTAGACTTTTTGGATTTTATTTTCTTAAATTAAAAAACTATTTTAATGATCTCATAGTTGTACAGGTCGTACTAGCCTAGGAGAAAAAAATTTAATTGTCGCTAATTTATAAATTTTAACTTACATTTTATATTTGCATAACACAGTTTATTTAATTACTTTTGAAAAAAAAATTAATAATTTATTTTTTCTCAAAGTACCAATGAAGTACTAATCGATCAAATCCTTAATTTATTTAACTTTAAAATTAATTTAATTTTCATCTTTAATGAAGTCATTAACAAATAACCAATTAATTAATTAACCTTCGGGACAAGAGAAAATTTTACCTGTCGTTGATAATATAGCACTGATAATATAATATACAGTAGAGGATACAATCGTGCCAAAATATTTTTTTATAGTTTCCTTCTAGTGAAATAAAGGTTACCTGTATAAAAATTTTGCTTCCGACCGAGTATTATATTAGTATTTGAAATTGTACAATAATTTTTTTCCCAGACAATGTGGATTTTGAAAGAAAATTTTATTTGAAAAACTCCATAATTAATTTATTTTAATATTAATATTTCGTTGTTTATCAACAGAAATTTTTAATTGTTATATAATAAACTAAAAAATAATACAAATATGGCAAGACACAATTCAATAAACTTAATCTAGTCTCAAAAAGTCGAAAATATTCTAAAAATATCGAATCATAAAACATAAAGTATTAAACATTTAAAGCTTTAATATTAATTACAGCGTTAATGAATATTTATGTAATATTTATAGAGTATTAATTAAATTCGTCTACCTGAATTTTAAAGGAAATAAATTTCATTGAAAAATAAACAAATTTAAATCCTTCAATCTACATTGATATATAGTTTAATAATAAGTTATATAGGGATAATACTAACGATATACATTATGTGTGTACAATGTTCATAAAAATTCTAAAAAAAAAAGAAAAAAAATTGAAAAGAAATCAAAAAAGGTCACTTTCTTTAATCAATCAAAAACAATTTAATCAAGACATTATTATTAACCATCATCGTAAAAATCGTAAAGTTTTGTGCAATTACCATTGATTTTTTGATAACCCTCTTTTTAAATCTAAATCTTTAAAATTCCTTAAGTTTGAAAAAAAAAATACAAATATAAAATAAACTTTTATTTTGGTTCACTTTCATATCAAATAACTGTGTTGAGACGACCATCATACGAGAATATTGAAAATAATATTTTATTGTGATTTGAATGCGATAGAAGTGTGAACATTTAAAATTCTTGACGTTTTCAACCCGAACACCAAAACGGGCAGATAAAAATTATTAGTTTTTAATTGAAAATTGGTCTATTATTAGCAATAACTAGAATTATCCTATTTCTCATTTTTAGGAAAACTTTTATCTGTTTTAATACGTGAACCAGTTGTATATGTTTTTTTTTTTTTTGAAATTTTAGTTTAATATTCTTATCAATATTATTTGTAATATATTATTTCTACCAAATAATCAATTCTATTTCTCGCTGACCCAAAAAAAACATTATTAGCATTATTTAAAACTTAATAAACTGTCAAATTGTAAGAACCACTGCAATTACTAACAATATTATTTGGTGGAGGTTCTTCAGCTGGATAATTCTTGGTAATTGATGTAACAATTATTGAGCATTTAGTGCTTAATTTGTGACTATTAGTGTCACAAAAACTAGAATTTGTGCTCGCTTGATTTTTGAGAAATTTTGATTTTCTAATTTCGAACATGGGTCAAAGGGTCTCTCTGGCCGTATTCAAATTTTGAAAACATAATGATGCTATCATTTAGTGCTTAATTTCTGCCTATTTGGGCTATAAAAAATTGAATTTGTGCTCTTCAAAATTATGTGAAAACAATTTTTTTAGACTAGGCCAAAATTCCTAAATTTCAACCGAATTTTTTTTCGTCGAATTTTGGAAAAGGGAAAATGCTACCATTTAATGAAAAATTGATTTCTTTTAAATCCAACATTTGAATTAAGGATAATAAAAATAAAAATAATTGAAAAAATGAATAAAATCTCTTTAGAATAAAATGATTTGAAAAGAAAATTATTTTATAGGGGAATTATAATTTTTTACTTGTATATGTGTGAAAAAGCTTTTATTATTTGGGGCGAAATTTTAAGAAAATTTTATGTTTCTTTTTTTTTTCATACCTACTTTTTTCTCTTTTTTTTTTTTGTTTTTTTTTTTATTTTACGAAAATATTTATTTCGTCTGATAAGTTTTTGTTTTTATATAATAAAAAGATACAGATAGGAGATGTTTGTAGGGAAATCGGGGTATTTTTAAAATAGGTGCCTGTTGAATGAATTTGCAACAAGTGAAGCAACAGGCGACGTTATAAGCTATTATATACATACTTATATACATTAGGGAATTTCAATATCAAAGTTAAAAAAAAAAAAAACCAAAAAATAATTTTTTTTTTTTTAAATCTTAAAAAAAAAAAAAAAACTTTTTTATTTCTTTGCTTACGTGGATTATGAAAATCCGTATCATTGTATGTATGTGGAATGATGTTCTCGAAGAAAAATCTTAATATTAAAAGAAAATCTTTTTTTTTTTGGAATCATAAGAAATTTTTGTATAGGAAATTTTTTTTTTTTTCTTAAGTCATATATGACATATATATCGAATTTGGAAAATTTGATCGCATTTTATAAAAAAAAGTAAATAATTTTTTACATTAATTATTCGATCATCGATCTTAAAATAAATTTCTATTTACATAGCATTCCTTTTTTGAAGTTTAAACTTATTAATCTTCCTGATTTCGTAAAATCAATTGGATTAAAAAATTTTTAACAAACTTATTATTAATAGACCTTGCATATTAATTTTGAAAGAAGCTAGTAATATATAACCATATAAATATCTTAAATATTAATTTTTCTATAAATTTTCATTAAAAATATATAATTTTCATAAACTTAATAATACTATATTTAGAAAATCAAATTAACAATAAATAGCCCAAAAGAGTTTTATATAAATACCTAAACTAATTAATCGATTGTAAGTCAAATCTTTATAAAAAAAAAAATAAAAATAATAATAATTTTTTTTTTCTTCCTACATTTTAAGTTAATTAGATCTACAAAATTCATTTATGCCCAGAATTTCAACCATATATGTAATTTTATATGATAAGTTAATGATATATTGAAAACAAGATATAAGGACTATATATATGTAGTTATATATACTTTTGTATCCAAAAGAGATTTACAATCTTCACTAAATGATATAATGATTTTCTTAACTAAATATAAATTTTTCAACCCACACCTCCCTATTCAATTAAATACTGTATATACCCTTCAATAAGATTTTATATAAAACTAATAAATATTATTTACCCTCAATCACCTTTTAAGTACTTTAAGTAATAAACAATTTTTGTATCTAACACTGGTTTATCCTTATAAGAATTTCATATGCATCCTTATTTCAAATGCCACTTATTGAAAAAAATAAAATAAATAAAAAATTCATTATAAATTAAAAAAAAAAAACTAGTGCTTAGTATAATAATTATCCAGCAAATGTTGTTATGTTCAAAAAAAATCTAATCTTCATGATATTCTAAAAATTTAGCTCTTAAAATTAAAATAAAGCTACATCAACAACTATATCATTACATAATTTTTTTTTTTTAGAATTAAGTATCAATTACAAAAATGCTTGAAAAGTTTTAAGTCGAATTTTAGGTCTATCTCGATTACCAATTACTAAACAAGCTAAATTATATTTATTCAATATTATATTCTTTAAAATATAATAATACTAATTAATAATTAAAAAAATAGAATATTGAAGTTATTGCAATTGTATATTAAAATTATTATTTTTGAGAAGTTTGCCTAAAAGCCACATTATATTATTTTATGTGGCAAACACAATTTTTCAGAAAATGTACACATAGAATCATTCAATTTGACAGAAAAGTCCTTAACATCCTTTTAAAACATATGAACAAGAATTTATTTTTCTTAATATTAAAAAACAATTTAATTTCTTAAAGATGAAGAGAAAATTTATTCCCAGATGAAAAATTTACGAGAAATTGAATTTGATGGACACTAAAGAACAAACTATGTTTATTTTATATATATACATGTATAATGTATATAACTACATTAACATATATTTGTACATTTCAACAAAATTATTTGTAAAATGAGTGTTTAATTAAGTCATTACGAATGCATAAGTTATTAGAAATTTTGTGTAACGTGAAGAATTTAAAATCGTATTTCAGTTCGTCGGAAATGTTTTGGAAATATGCATGTTATACTAATTTAAAAGGAAAATTTTTATCTAACAAACCAAGAAAGATATATAGAAACTTCTGTAATAGGAATATTATCATTATAGAAAATTGTAAACTTTGCTATGATTATTTAGAGGAGCAAAGACATTAAATGAGTTAAGTTATAGATTCAATATGGTTCAATATGATTATAGTAGGGCTTTGAAAGGAAAATCCATTTTTTGCAAGTTTCAAGATTGGTATGAAAAGAAAATATTTGAATCATAAATATACGAAGTCTTCCGTTTTTCGAAATTTGTCTTAAATACTCTCGTCAGACACTACTTAATAAAGTCTTAATTAAATTTTAATTAAGAATTTTAAAACTATAAGTTTCGTTTAAAAATTATTTTAAATTTTGATTAAGAATCCATAAACGTATGAACATTAAATTATACAAACATAGTCGACATAGATACATAAAGGTATGTACAAAATAAATTTTTATTTAATTTTCTTATCTTTTAAGACATAATTTAATATCAAAATGTTTATCTAAAGAATATAATTAAGTTCTTCTACTTTTTTTTTAATAGAATAAATGTGTAAATAAATTTAAATACCAACGTTTACCTACATGTGTTTTCTTTACAATAGCAATACGTAAGAGTCCTCAGATTATTTGTCCATTTCCTTGTGTATAAAAGGATAATATTTGTACATTTGTTAAAGAAAAAGAAATACCTTTATTTTATTAAAAAAAAAAAAAGAGTAAAAAAAGCGTACATATTTTATCTTTCTTATAAAAATAAAATATTTTGAAATATTTTTAGGATTGAAGACTAAATTTTAATGTTGTACATGTGATTAGTTAGTAATATTTTGCGTAATAATCAGCATGACGCAATAAATGGTAAAGTGTTTTTGAACATTGACAAGAATAAGTTAGCATAAAAAATATTACAAAAATTTTAGGAAGTTTTGTTGCGGTACGAAATAATTTTTTTTTTTCTAAAAACAAATTTTATATAAAGGCCTAATTCTAATTAAACACTAAAAAAAAATTTAGATTATGAACTATAAAACTGTCTTCGCGCCTTCGTTGAGATTATGGTAATGTCACCGATTATACCATAATAAGCGTAGGATAATTTCCTTCAAGCCACTAGAATTTGAAGATAAATTTTTGATAAAAGGTCTAAGGTAATTTCAGTTACTTAAGAAGACATGTGCACATTTTACACTTTTTCCCAATCATAAAAATCGATAAATTTTTGAGCTAGAAATTCAAACGGAAAAATTAATCTTATCGTTTTCATTGGTTTTTAAGTAATTATGATGGTAATGGAATATTTGTTTTTATCATCAGATTTTTTTTTAATATTTGAATGTTCAATAATGCAAATTTATAGGTATATGTACTATTGTATGTACATGTACAGTACATTATTAATGAAATAAGAGGAAAAATTCTCAAACTTTTATGTTTTCATTGCACATGACGAAAAGCTTTTCTACCACCACTAAAGTAAATAATTCTCCCCAATAACCGCCTACATGTATTTCGCCGCAATTCACACAGTGAAAATTATTTGATTGTATTAACAGACCTGTTGCTAGTGACGTAAATTATTAATTAATCGCTTATTCTGTATGCTTCATATGTATTTCATAAAGTAATAAAAATTGCTTGGTTTTTGTGACCGGATCTAAAATGTTTGTACATGTTGGTAGAATGATTTCGCAGATATCAATTGGCTGATCCAGTGCTGAAAATTCCTATTAAGAAACAAACTAATAAATTCATAGATAAAGTCAAACCAGCTTACGACCGTGAATGACGTCCGTATAAGATACGTAAAATATATATATATGACATTATATTAAAATTTTAATAAAATATTTTAAACATTTTGGCATTTCATTGCGTTGAGTGATAGTTATAGTGATGATAACTCCGAGTTTAATGAAAATTTATACATAGAATTTTTTTGTTAAAAATCATGTAAATATACAACTCTTTTTGGCTTTAAAACAGTAGACCATTAAAAGAGCAAATTTTTTTCCACTTTTCACTGTAGTAATAAATATATGAAATCACTTTTCTAATACAACAAAGAAAAAACGTCTACCTTTTTGTAGTAAGTGAAAAAAAAAATAAAGGAAAATTCAAAATAAAGGATGTAAAGATGATGATTATTATTGTAATGGTATATATTCTATTCGCACAAGTATTAAAAAATAATATCCTCCATTTTTCTACTTTTAGAAAATACATTTTTAAACAAAAAATTAAATGAAATATATAATTTTCATACAAGGATTACAATATTAAAGGCCCTTAATTCAGTTTTCCAAATATTTTGTTCTCGATTTCTTCAATATAATTCATTTTATTCAGCTATTTTAGATATTTAATGTAAACAATAATCTAAAATTTATATTTTGTTAGTTGAAACAATTGCATAATAAATGCAAAAAAAAAAATTATGGAACTTTATATGAATTTTAGATATTCTGGAAAAGCATCTCTCCAGTGTTTTGACATAATTCAAAATCGAATATCCTTTTTCCTTTCTTGAAAAAAAAAAAAATAAATAAAAAATAAAGTTAATAAAAAAAAAACTTTTTATTCAAAAAGGATTCAATTGAACACTTTTTTTCGTATTTTTTTTTTTAACTTTTTCTCATCATTAAAAATTCTGTTTGTGCCAAAAACAAATCTTTTTGTTTTTTAAAATCAGTTTCAAAGTTAACGCGATCCGATACGGTCCACATCGGCTCTCGAAAAATAAATTGTATTTGTTTTATTTTATTTCTGTTTCTTTTTTTTTGAGACATTTTCTATTTAAATTTTGTGTTTTTTTTTCTACATTGAATGTGTGCCGAATTATGAAAATTTATTAATAACTCTTTGATTTCAATAATTGCTTAAGATAAAAATAAAAAAAAATTGCTGATAATTAAATTTTATTCAACATTATAAAATAATTATTTTTATTTTTATTTTATAACTAAAACAAAATGTACAAAAAAGTGTTACAAAAAATTGTTAAATAAAAATTTTTTAATTTTAATTAATACATAAATGTCGAAATTCTAGTTAACAGAGTTTAAAACCAAATTAAAAAAAAAAGTAAGGTAAGAAAATATTTATAATAATAATTGTTTGTCTGTCTCCTTTAAATAAAAATTACAAGAAGTTGAAAATTTGAGTTCCAACAGTGTCCTGATAAATATTGGCGCCAAAGCTTATTCAAGCCGTATTTTGGGAGAAGTGTCAAATATTTCTGTTAATAGTTCAATATAATACTAAACAGAAAAATGATAGCTACCCCATAATTTCCATATATCTCTTCATTTGTATACTGATTATCTGTTTGTCATAACAGGGAAAATTAATTCATTTTTCCTTTTTAATATATCTTTTCATATAGTTATATACCAATATTCGACATTAAAATTTCTGAAACTCATTTTTTATAAAAAAAAAATAATTATTACAATTTATTTTTCACAAGAAAAAACAATAAAAATCATAATTCGGAATAGCAGCTTTTGCTACAAATAATTTGCTATAAATTTACAGCATGCACTGCCAGTAAATAATTTTATAATTGTTGTGCTATATTTATAGTTGATTTTTCATCAAGTTATTGTTTTTCAGTGTGATGTACTCTCATACCTTAACTTCTATTAAAACTTGACTGGGTTTTTTGCTGTGCTGATTGAACCATAATCATTGATTGTTATATAAATTTACATTTTATCGCTTTGGAAAATGAATTATTACCAACTCAAAATTTGTTGTTGTTACGGAGATTTTTTGAAAATCCTACTCAACACAAAAGTATTAAAAAGTTAATAAGTTATACAATTTTTTTTAGTAAATAGGCTAGAAGTTAGACTTAAATAAAGATATTCAAAAAATGTCTTATTTCAAATAAAAGAAAATACAATCAGAATTCTTAAAAAATTATTAATGATTTGAATATTTTACTTAATGCATATTTTGGCAAAATTAAGAACAAAAGCTGTTGCAACAAGAAAATATTTAATTCGTTAGTAGTTTTTTTTTTTATTTCAAGTCTGGATATACCAAATATTATTAAAAGCTTAATTTATTGAAAAAACTAAGTTTAATATTTGCAGCGATTATATTATCTGTTTTAAAAAACTGAAATTTACAAATCCAAAATAATATTATTCTTAATTTTTAAAAATTACTAGAAAATGTAATGAAATCACCCCTCTACAAACTTTCCATATATTTTCAAACAGTTTTCAATAAATAAGAAAATTTTTCTAATAATAACGAATTTCTGCAGCTTATCATTTAGGTATACTTTAAAACAAATTATATCGAAATTGTTATTCTAATTAATTTTATTTCTTGGAATTAAAATTTAAAAGGTTTGTCTTATATTTAAAATATGTATAGAGGGGCTTTTTGTGACTCCTATTTAAACTTAGAACAAAATTTAATTTACAAAAACCTAGTTTAAATTTTATGTGAAAATTAAGTATTTCACCAGAAAAAACTGAAAAATGTAATAAAGTCATCTCTCTATGGCTTTCTTTCTTTAAATTTTAGAAGCAAACCATATAAGATACAGACAGTTTGCTTTCAATAAATTAGAAAATTTTTCTAACAAAAACCAATTTCTGCAGCTTATCATTTACTTAAGAAAAAAAAAATTAAATATATCGAAATTTTAGTTCTAATTGATTTTATTTCTTGGAATTAAAATTTAAATGCTTTGTCTTATTTAATATGTATAGGGACATTTTGTGATTAATTACACAATATCCTTTTAATGCTTCTTATTCTTCAAAGTAATTTTCATTTACAAGACAATTTTTTTTTTTTTCAAAGTTTTTATTGAGAAAACATTGTTATAGACCAGCGGTCGGCAAACTTTTTTGGTCGTGGGTAAAATTCGCCTAAGATGAGATTTTTTTAAACTTATAGTGGGTCAGTGGCAATTTTATATGAAAGCAATTTAAAAAAAAATAATTAAATTAAAAGTTAATTTATTTATTATCTAAGGCTTACAAAAATAATTGCTGGGAAAACTTTCTATTTTATATACAATTGTTGTAAACAAAAAATTTTTATATGCAATTGTTGTAAGCAAAAACTATATTCATTGATTTGGGAACCACTTCAAAATTTCGAAGCGGGTAACATGAAATGATGCTTTGGGTCACCCCGTGACCCACGGGTCATAGTTTGCCGACCGCTGTTATAGACATTCCCATTCCCTTCAAAATAAATAAAGCGACAATTTTTGGTCGTCTTGAATTAAAAATAAATTTTACGTTTTTGAGTAATTGCATTTTTTTTATATAAAAAGAAATTTATAGCCAGTCATGTTTAATGTCCTTTTTTTTCATTCTCATTTAGAACTTTACCTTAGAAAGCTCATAAAATTATTAATTACTACGAAAAAAAAAAACTTATTTGTTCAAAAAAAAATATTTTTTTTTCAATGAAAAATATTGCTTAAATTTAAAATAATTACAAAAGGGTTTTGAATATATTCGCCACAATGTATTATTATCTTAATGACTTAAGAGAAAGAAATTTTCATCGAAAAATGGGATTGATAGTTCTGAGAACAAGAGAACTGTGATCAGAGAATTATGTTTGATACAAGATTTGAGTAATTAACAAATGAGAAAACTTTGATATTTACGACAGTTCTTTAAATAATTGATATTTTGTGTTTAGACTGTCACTGATACTTTTTATTAACATTTAAGAACTTCAATCGTATATACTATATAGTCTTGAAATTTTTACATAGGTTATATTATATACTTTATAATAATAAAGTGCAAAAAATGAAATAAGTCCTAAGCGATGTGCAATAAAATTCGAGAAATATTAAAGCATATAGAATAGATAAGAATGAGTCAATGCAGTTATTAGTCGACGATACATGTATACTTTCCCTATATTAAAGCAACAAGTAGAATACATGAAAATACATAAAATTAAAATTAACTGCACTTTAATGATGATAAATTGACCAAAAAACATAATCAGGATAAAAAAAAAAAAAATTAAATAAAAGCTAATAAAGAAAATTATAATTTTTTACTT
Source organism: Hybos culiciformis (assembly GCA_964007475.1). NCBI lineage: Eukaryota > Metazoa > Arthropoda > Insecta > Diptera > Hybotidae > Hybos > Hybos culiciformis. The sequence continues at coordinate 30,719,095 of OZ023275.1, forward strand.
CAAAAAAAATATTTTTCATTGCACCCGCAAAACCATTAAAATTGTTTGGGTGAAAATTTTCAAAAAAAAAATCACATTTTTATGGTTGAAAATAATGAAAAGTTGAAGAAAAAATTCAATCTTCTACAAAAATGTTTTTTAAATAGGATGGAGAAAAAAAAAACTAATTTAATAAAACTAATATGTTTTTGTCAAGTTTTTTTTTCTTCTAAGATGTCAGAAACTATTATTTTAAAGGGTAAACATAATAGTTTTTTTTTAGTACAGGAAAATAGTGTTTGAACAAGCTCAATGAAAATGAAAATTATTCTCTTAGAAATAACTTCATCGATCTCAATTTCTGTGATCTCAATATAATCACTCAAAATTATTTTATGTTATTCAATAAAATACAACTGTTTGATCTAATAGTGATGACTTAAAAAGAAATGATTTCAAATTCAAATCTACATTCATCTATTAGAATAATGTGATTGTAAATTAAGTTCACACTCAATTTAATTATAATTAGAAACTAGTTACACCAATCTTTTTTCAAAAAATTTCTTTCATTAGTCTAAAGCCTTTTTTTTTGTCAATGATAATAGAAAAGAGTCCTATTTCGGTTCCAACCAAACTTGTTTTAAAAAATGATTTGAATTCTTCTGAAGTTTGTTTCATTTAGATTAAGCAATACTTGTTGACGCTTACACCCCCCCATCTATAAATTTTTGGACATAAATCTTTCACTAACAAAGTCAATTTTAAAACAAATGGTGATTTGTGTACAGCAACCTTTCATCCTTCAAACAAGAGATAGCTTTTATGCTCTAAGTTTTGTTCTTTTTTATCAGATTCTTGTTTTACAATTTTTTTTTTTCTGTATTAAGATCCGGATATTATGTAGAACGAAGAAAACTAAATTCCTTCTGTTGTATTCTTAAATTTTTTATTCTTAATAGAAATGGCTGTAATAGGGTACTTCCGGTTTATATAACTTAAAACTTTCTTCAGTAATTTAAAATTTTTTTTTATTTAAATTTTTATTTTTTTTTATTATCTTGGCAATATCTTTTTATCCAGCATCCAACATAGTAAAACTTTTCTTAAGTCATTTTATGCTTCTTTTTAAAATTATTTTATTAATTTTGAAAGAGAGTTAACCATAAAACTTAAATATTTTTAATGTTGTACTATTTCAAAAAAAAAATATGTAAGAAAAAGCTTTAATCTACATAAAAATATTTTAATTTAAAAATTTAATTTTGAAAATAATGGCATCATCTTTTATTTTTCTAGTAAATTCACAACCCACGAGAATCCATAGTTTTATTATGTAGTTTTATGTACAGAAACTCATAACCGAGTTAATTGGAAGTTACTTGATTAAATACAAGCCGTACTATATTTTTTTCATTCAAATTTTTCTGACATACCTATTACAGACAAATCGCAATAATTTCCGATCGATACGCCAAACACAATATGTCAGAACTTTAAATGATAAATCGAACGTGTTGCTGACGACTAAGACGACAGACATTTCTCAAAACACATAGCTGCACTTACGTAAGGTTTTGCCATTTAATTCTGTCTCTTAATATTCACGTATGGCGGTCGTCACGACAGTTTTGTGAAAAAACTTTTTGATTAAACTTATTTTTTCCCAAATTTCTTTCTTCTTTTTTTTTTTTTTCGAGTGAAAAACCTAACTGACCATGAAAACACCCTATTTATTAATTTCTTCAATCAACTAATTGTTTACGCAGTAACTTTACACTTTTCTTCCAATTTATTTTTTATCCTAAGGTTTTTTTATTTTTTATTTTTTACCAAATCAACCAAAAGGAAAATTGTCTAGCTTTGAGAGGGAAGAAAACCCTTATTGCTTCATTTTTCTTTTCAAGAAAGAAAAAGTTTAAATGAAGATTAATTAAAAAAAAAAAAAAAACAGATACGAAAATTGCAAAATATGAAAAATTAAGATTTTTTGCAAACAAATAAAAAAAAAATTTATGTATGTTCGAGAAATCTTGAAAAGTGAAATTCTATAAAATATTATAAATGAGCGTCAATGAATTTTCATTAAAAAAGCAGATATCGAATATCATTTCTAAATTTTTATTTTTACCATTTTAAATCGATTAAAAGCCAAGCGTAATAAATAAAGATTTTTAAGACACGTTTTTCGGAAAAATTATTAAATCTTTGGGAAACATTTACGTTAAAAGTTAGTAAATAAATGTGAAAGGGTATGCTGCACATAGAAAAAGGTTATGTAAACGTTTTTACGGACAAAACAGAAGATTCCAATTTTCTTTGTCTTTTTTAATTCTAATAGTTGTTTTCGTACTAAATTTTAAGTGGAGTTACATTATCTATCTAATATAATAAAAGGTGAACTCACCTCTTAAACGACCTTGGCAGTGTTGGCACTTTCCTCTATTTATTTTTTTGAACGTACATAATAAATAAAATAACCGAATGACTATGCAACACTGAATGCAAGGCGTACTTCGATAAAAACTTTTAAATGTAAACAAAAAAACCAAGGCGTACTTTATCAATTAAAAAAATAAAGCATTCTTTTCGAAATGACTAAAAACAGGGCATAGTTACTAGGCTAGGGCCTGCACTATTTTTCTGTGCAGGCTTTTTTCTAGTTAGAAATAAAATTGGATTTCAAATTCCATACTAATTAAATAGCTTAACACATTCATCTAAACGACTCTTCTAATACCACGGAATGCGTCTTTGAACATTATTTTTTATTGAATTTATTAATTTATTTCTACGATTCCGTGCTCTGAATTTTTTTTATGTTAAAAATCCGATTTTTTTTTAATTTAATAACTTATTTACGAGCTGAAAATAGCGAATAGTTATAATACTGCCATATTTGCCAAAGCAAAAAATCGATAGGAAAGTTGTACAAAAAAGACAAAAAAAAAAAAACTGCTCATAATTTTTTGTTTTATATTTTATTATTACTATTATTAATTTAACTTTGATTCATTATTGTTCGAGTTTACTATGAAAGGTATAATGGAAAGGTGTAATAACTATAAGGAGTAATATAGATTTGAAGCCCTGAGAGAAAGGAAATGTTAATATAGACAACTTAATTTTTTTTTGTTTGTTTTAAGTTCATTATATAATTATAATACTCTTCAAAAAAATTTAAGACTTTCATTAAATATTTTTTTTTTTCGAGTGTTTATTCATTTTTATTAATTAATGTCATATAAAATAATGAATGTGACTTATAAAATAATTATCAAGAATTCTTTAAATTGAAATAAAAATAGCCTCAATGGGATTAATTATTACATTTACATTCGAAATAAAATTTTATTTGCACTAGGAGTAAAAATTATTAAAATGAAAATATTTTTCAGAAATTACAAATTAGGATTCGTAACTTGTCGTGTATGATGAACAATCTTCTACATATTTTTTGCAAAATTTTTGAATATTTATTAATAACTTAATAAATTGAGTCCATTTCCAGGAAAATTTCAAAATATTTTCATTTAAGTCAATAATAGTAATTATGGTTATAATTTTTTTTTTTCAACTAAACAATTACTCTATAATTTCAATTATAACAAAACTAATATAATCCCAATAATTTATATTTCCAAATAAATTTTTATTAATTTATATTTGATAAGTTTATATTGATTCAGTGCCAATGAATGCATGTTATATACCCCCAGATATACCACATAAGTTTGAAAGTAATTTTCCAGGTAGACTGTAAAAGTTTATAAATGAAAAGAATATGCAGAAGTTGTAATAAAAGATAAAACGATTATATTATTGGAGAAGGTGTTTAATTCATGACTATATGAAATTGAGTGATCAACTGCCGTATATTTGTTCTACTTTGTATAAAATTGTTAGTTTCAGCTTATTGATTTGTTTAATAAAATGCCAGTTTCGCAGTTTTTAATTTCTATTACGAAAAGTAATTAGTATTTTTACTTTCTACTTATTGTATTTTCCAAAAAAAAAGAAGTTATGTTCAAAAAATCAAAAATTAAATTTGTATTCATAAGAATAAATTATTCTTTTTGCATTATTTTATACTTTCAGGTGCTTTTACAGAAAAATTAATTTAAATTTTCTCCACATATTTTTGTTATTTTTAATTTTTTTCTTTCGTTTTTTTTTACTTTTTTATTTTACTTTTTTTTTTTAATAGCCATTTCAGATTCATTTTTCATTTATGGCCTCTCTGTGTGTTTTATTATAATTTTTGATTCATTTAATTTTGTTTATTTGTACATTTTGCCTGAAGTTATGCAAATTAGCCCCATGGCGACATTTGATATGTTTTATTTTAAATATTTTTTTTTTGTTTCTTTTTCATTTTTAAGGAGGTATTGTAGAAAAAATTCTCATTTAAGTTTTTAAATTTTAAATATGAATTACATTGATTTCAATGATATATTTTTGAGATTAATATTAGTAAAATCACGAATCAAAACAGATTCAATAAATGTGTTTCATTTTTTGAATTAAGTGATTAAAAAAAGGATGAAGGGAAACAAGCTATAATAGCCATTAAGCTCCACCGTAGTAAACACCTTATTTTTTTTACAATGAATTCGTTCTTGGATATTTTACATACCCATTAGTTGTTGAATCAATATGATTGTACTTAGAAAAAAAAAAAAGAACAAATTTTTCCTTTTTACTTCAGATGCGAAAAAGTTTTTGAAACATTTTTTCACCTTAATTGTATACAAAAATTTTGATGATGCTGTTGATGAAAGCATCAAATTATGTTTATGTGCTAACTCTCTTTCCTTCTTGTATATTCAAATTCCAAAAGTTTATTTAAAATAAAATATAATATAGTTTATATACATTTAAAATAACTATATGTGCAATATATGTATCTAGATATCTACAACACACTACTTATATTCATAATAAAAATGAAAAAAAAAAAAAAACAAAAAATTGTCCCAAAGGAGTAAATTGAGGATAATAAATTTTGGAAGCAATCACGTTTCATTGCAGATTTTGTGTAAGTTTCTGTTTATTTTTTTTTTTTTTTATTTTATTTTTTTTTTATTATTTTATGCTTCATACTTTGCTTTGACTAGTTATATTTGTTTGTTGTGCATTTCGAAAATATTTTTCATTTCTCAGCAGGTAGTCTAGATGAATTTAATAAATGTCATCTGGGCTGGATTGTTTCTCTTTTTATATGGAAAATAATTTTCACTCAATTTACATTTAAATCCAATTTGCACAAAATTATTATGTATTTATAACACTGTACATATATATACGATAAATATATATGTATAATACAAATTTATGTATTATACAGAAATGGGATAAATATTTTTAATAAAAATATAATTAAATGTAATTTGATGATGAATTTTTTTTTTTTTTTCGTATTAATAATATTAAAAACTTTTTATATTATGTATATAATATAATAATATAATGTTTTAATTATTATTAAAGGTTAATGTAAGGATTATTATTTAAAATTAAATAAGTCCTGTGTACTTATTTATTTTAGGCGTCAGAACATTTTGTTATATAAGTTATAACTATATATTAAAGTATTCTTTTACCTATAGAAAAATATTCAATTTGATAATTTTGTTAAGCAATATTGTAATTATTTTTGAAACTATTGATAAAGATTATGTCATATATATGAGATCAGATATTATTTCTAATGATTTCTCTCAATTGGTTTAATTAATTTCTGAAAATATATTTAGCAGGTAGAAATAATAAAAAATACCTAAATGCAAAATCATCTCAAAATTAAGATCGTATTACAGAAATATGAGACTTTTTAAATCTTATAAATACCATTGATGGACAATTATGATTAGTTTAGCATTAGAATTAATTTTCAGGATTACTCAGATTTCTTAAGTGGTTATAGTTATTTTTTTGCAATTTCCTTTTTTCTCAGTGACTATAATTAAAAATAATTTTTTAGTATCATTAATTTGGAAGAACAGTGAATATTTTTTTTTTTTTTGGTTGACTTTATGTCTGAAAAATAAGACAATTACAACATAGAAAGAAAATAATAAAAAATTTTCTGAATTTTCTCCACACATACAAAAAATAAATTATACATAATTTTAATTTGATATTTTGTGGTTTTAAATGAATTTCTCTTCAATTTTTTTATTTTATCATCATCGTCGTTGTCGGAATGCAATTACAATTTTTTTTTGTTTCTCCAGCTATATAGTATTTCAAAATTCATAAATTTAAATTCATGTTGTGCAAAATTATTCCACTTTTGGTTGCACCAACATGAAAAAAAAATAAAAAATAAAATCCATTTCCTTTGAACATTATTATTTTTTGTACTTTTCTTTTCTTTCGTTCTGATTTTTTATTTAAAATTTTTTTTTATTATGTTGAAGCCACAACCCGCCATTGCCCATTATCCTTTCTGTCCCGAAAAATAACAGATTTTTTTTTTTAAGAAAAAAGTTCTCACTGAAAAGGTGGAAAAAGGAAATTAATAATATTTTTTTATTAAGTTCACACGTTTGATTTAAAAACTTCATACAAAAGAATAGTTAATTCACAGAAAAATATATTTTTAAAAATAAAAAATTTGGAAAATTTTCATTATTCTCTTAACGAAAGTGAAAATTATGGAAAATGAGTATATTTTATAAGAAGTTTAAGACTTTTGTGTATAGGGGCTACGACTACCACTCTGCAAAAGATAATGTAAAATTTTTGTTTTAAAGTTAAATTCATATATTTTCTTGAATATCAATCTAAAAATTCACATTTGCATTCTTAATTTAGCAGTTTTTCTCGGTGTACATCGAATAATTCATTTTTCAACAAACAATGAAAAAATCATTTAACCATTTCCACAGAGAAAAACTTAAAGGTGTTTTTACTGGTCCATTAGAAGTGGAAAAAGTTAAATGAACAGAGTATTTAGTGGGACCATTTTCTTTTTTTTTTGTTAAAAAATAAAAAGAAATAAAAATAACATAAAAATAATTTTCGTAACGTAACTATATTATGAAAAAAAAAATAAAAAAATATATATAAAAGTGGATTATTATGTGCAACAATCTGTTGAATATATACACATATTTTTTCTGCACTAAATTTTCTTTTATAAATTTTCTTTTTTTTATGATTAGATTCTGCTATGCCAATTTAAAATCTCATAAAAATTAAATAAACTATATGAAGTATAAAATAAATAGTTATAGTTAAAACTTATATAGTTAAATTAAATTTAATAAAAGTTAAATCTTTTAAATAATTTTTAATTTTCTCAGAAATAATATTTCTTAAATTTAAATTTGTACATGCATGACATATTAGTTTAAAGCCATTTTTAGCCCGTTTTACATCGAAAATTAAGAACCGGACTATATATTTTTATTTCGTCCGTTTATCTGTCCTTCCACACGTCACTAAAATGTTTATAACCAAATACTTATACTTAGAGCCGTAATTATGTAGCTTGTTTGGCACCTTGTGCAAATTGGGGATTAATATATAAATGTTTGCTGATTTTTGAAATTTTTTTAAGTTAATTTTTTTGAAACAGCATAAAAACTGAAAACCAATATAATTTATTGCATAAAAACTAATTGATTGGACGCCCTTTCTCTACAGAATAAAATTTTGTGATATAATTTGTTCGAACAAGAAAATGTGAAAGATATTGATGTTTGCGTATTTTGGATTAGATGTTCAACGATTGCAAGTTTGGTATATGACTTTAGGCGTTTGAGAATGGCACCCTAAATTACGGCTTAATCACTTATACTAGACCAATTTCCACTGGACTCCAAAACTAGCGAAATCATACTTATTTACATATTAACTAAAATATGGTTTTTAGAATTTCAAGCAGTGAAGCTAGAAGAACTTTAAATTGGCTCAGAATGAGGATCGAAATTATTATATTAATCGAAAAATTGATACTTATTATTATGGATTTAAAAAAAAACGTGAAATTAATTTTGTGTGGAAAAAGAGAACAATTTTCATTTACGAAGTTCTACAATTTTTAAGTATCAAGTAAAAGTTAAGAAATTTTTGTTTGTACAACACAAACAAAATGCTATTGATGTGAAAATCTAATGCATTCCATTAAAACAAACATAATATGTAATTAAAATTGAGAATTATCATGGTGTGTGACGCTATTTAACACTTTAATCAAGCCAGAAAATAAAGCCAGAAATATAAACATTTAAGAGATATTTTTAATTTTTGTCAACAAAATGATTCAAATGCATTCAGCACTATTCTGTTTCTTATAGCACTTTACTTAAATTTATATTATATCATAACATTTATGCCCAATGTTCATACATAAACTTATAACTCATATTAATAAAACAAGCCATATAAAATCGTCTGAATATCAAAAAAAAAAATTGGCTCATTTTGCACGTCTGGTTCTTTAAATGGTAACACGTGACTTCATATCATATTTCCCAATTACATATTTTTTTTTTTACATTTTTATACTTATTTTTACAATTGTAACTAGCCTTTGCATTTTCTACCTACAAAGTTTAATGAAATGTTGTGCAATTTTAGTGATTTTATTTCATTTGATTGAGTTTGAACCATTTCGCTAACAAGAAATTCTTAATTTGATTTTTTTAAATTCTCAATTTTCTAAACGGAGGTCAGCCATCATCAATGCCGCAAAATAAGTATATTCGTGACTCTTAAGCCTCATTATACCAATTATTAGTGTTAGAAAACAAAATTCCGTAAGTTTAACTAAACCCAAAAAATTTTCATTGTTATATTATACGTTTATTTCCATCCTTTTATGTATTCATGATAAATGATTTTAATGTTGGGATGATGATTTTCCAAAAAAAAAAAAAAAAAACCATTAAAAGGTGTTGCACTTATTGAAACAAGCAATTTTATTCTGCTCTTACTTATTATATTTAAAATAAACAACATGTAATTTTAATGTAATTGTTCTGGTTATTAGATTTTCTTTAATAAATTTTTTTTTGTTTTAACATTGGTATACTATTGCTTAATGAGGCAGAAGCGAAACCATTTAAAATATTTTAAAATATGAAAAAAAAAAAAAAATTGAAAATTATTGAATTGAGAAATTAGCTTTTTTTTAAGTGATAATTTTTATTTACAATAGTTAAAGCCATATTGCTACATAAAAGGCACTTGAGTAATTTTTTATCCCCTTGAAAATCTCAATTTAATCTAGGACTTGATTTTGTTGTCAAATGTCTAAGTATGTACTACGAAGCAAAAATATATTTTTAATCACAAATTTTTTTAATTACTCTCAACGATTTTAATTGCTTTCTGAAAATAATTAGTATTATACGAAATTAACATAATATTAAAAATAAAATAAAATTAATTTAAATTTAAACTTATCCCAAATTTGATTTTTTTTTTTTTAAATTAAAAAATTTAGCAAACAAGACATAAAAGTTAAATTAACTTCTGCGCTTTTATTTATTTATTTATTTTTTTTTTGAATTGTAAGTTGTAAGTTGTAAGTTGTAAGTTGTGTTTAAGTTTTTTTTATTTAATTAATTTGAATTTGAATCTGAAACTGTCTCTGTCTCTGTATTTATATAGCTTTCATGCACTATTTCCAATTTCTTTTAGCTTTCAATCTTATAAAATCTTTTAAGTAAGTATAACATAAACCAATCTAACTTTACCTAAAACTTTATCTAAAACTTTACATTACAATGTATAATATTTTATCTTTGCGGTAATACAGAATTGTAGAATTTTCGATAATATAGAAATTGTGGCTGAAGAAATTTGATTATCCTTCAGCTGAACAAAATAGAAGAAAACTTGTGGTGAACGGTCACAGACTATGTATTTTTCTTGATTCTATGTTGTTGCATACAACATTCCTGCCTTTATTCAAAGAAGTTGCTGTAAATGAGGAAGAAAAAAAGAAATAAAAAGAAGAAAAACTTTTTATGTTTAAAAGGAATATACATATACCCAAAATGAAAAAAAAAATCTTAAACTTTCCGGAAAGTTCACCTTTTAATATTTTATCACTTCTAAAAAATATTTAATTACAAAAAAAAAAAATGAAATAAAATAAAAAGAAAATTTATCACCCGAATCTTATCGTTAGAAAAAAAATTCATCTAACTAATTAAATTTAAGCCAAAAACAAAAAAAAAATATAAATCTCCACTTTTCACATGAAATATCCTTTAAAATTTAATAAAAAAAAAAAAAAATCAAAAATCATATCTTTTTCTAATTCTGTTTTTTAAATAAATAAACAAATCTCATCATATCCTTCATTATCCTTTTTTTGGAAGAAAAAAAAAAACAAAAGAAAAAATTAAGAAAATTTCACATCATTTTCGACCTCAAAAATTAAAAAAAAAAAAAATTTTATTAAAATTTAGGGTTCATTTTGTATATTTTGTTCAACATGAGAAAATTTTTAAAAAATATTTAGAATCGATACAATGAAAAGTGAAAGGCGCCAACATATATTTTACGATTACAGCTTCGACAGACTTCAGTTTACTAACTATATATTTCAAGGTTTCGGAAAAAAATTGGTTCGTTCTGTGTTTAATACTTATTTTTCCATAAAAATGTTTTAATTTTTTTTTTTCATGGTTTAAAAGTGGCTACAACGCAAACCTAGAAATTTAACTACATAGTTTTATTGCAATTAAGGAAAAAAAAGGCATAACCCTATGATTTGCAGAAAAAATCATACTTTAAAGTACTTCAGTAAAAAAAAACCAAAAAATAAATTGTCGGTGTCAAAAAATAAGCACAAGGAACAATTCAAAATATTTTTAGAAAGAAAAATTAAATAAACAAATTTTTTGTTTTTTGAACTATTAGTGTAAAAATTATTGTTTTTATTAAAGTGAAGAAGAACTAAGTAAAAGAACTATATTCACTAAAAAATGACAAAAATCAACATTAAATAATAGCATATTTAATTTAAAACTTCTAGGGCAGAAGTGGGTCTATCTGAAACCGATTCTAAAAATTTATGTACCATTTTAGAGTATGAAACAGTCGGAAGGTTTTGAATGAAAAATTGTTTCCAAATTTGATTTAAAATGGTCCAAAATCAGGCACGATTGTAAAAAGTTGGGTTGTCGGCGTCTGAGTCTGTTCTAGAGCTTTTATTTTAAGTATAAAATTTCCAATTTCTGCATCATAATTTCTGCATTCAAAATTAAAATTTATCCATCTTCAAACGAATCAGAATTTATTTTGTAAAATGAAATAATGCATTTTTTACTTTAAGACATCATCAGTTTTATATTCCATCATAGGCGTTCGTTACAGGCAAATTCTTTGTCTAGTTCCTTTCCCAAAAAAAAATACATTATATTTACTTAAAAACTTTTCCTAGGTTCTCTAAAGTATATAATTTTCATTAAAAAAAAAAAAATTCTATTAATACCTACCACAGTATCAAAATTTTAGCCACTAAAACCTTTAGTGGATTTCATTGTTTTTCTCAAAACAACAAAAAAAAAATTTTTCTGACCATTCTGGGATTTTTTCCAATCCTTGAAAATACCTTTCAAAGATTTTTTTGGTCTTAAAAGTTTTTTTTTTTTATTTTACCCTTCTCTGCCTTGAGGAAAAATTATTATGAAAAAAAAAATAAAAAATAAAAATAAAGAACAAGAAAAATCCGAATAAATTTTAAAATAAAAGAATAGATGTATAAATTATGAAATTTTATGAAAATTTATATGAAAAAAAAAAGACGTATCAGAAAAAGTTTTTTTTATTCTTTTTAGTATTAAAAAAAAATATATCTTCAGCCTCTAAAGAAAATTTCAAAATTATTCTTATTTAAAGTCTCTTAGCAACTTTTAAATATTTTGTATATTTTGTTGTCAATTAACTCTGTTTTTGCCCGGCAACATATCGTCAGCCCGCAATTATATTGTCGTACAACACAAATCAAAAAAAAAATTAGTTGCGACTGTTCACTCGGAAGTTCGAAAATTATTATTTTTTTTTTATTTTAAAATTCTGCCAAGGAACTAAGGCTGTATTTAGATAAAAAAAAAAATTGTTTTTCGGCTTAGTTTTCAGTTTCAGAGCTTCAAACAGTTTCAGACACAGAAAAAGTTTCAAACAGTTTCAGACAAAGAAAAAGAGCAAGGAAATGAACTCAGTCATAGTATACATACAGGTATAAGATCTTATTCAGAAAATTTTTCAAAATTTTTATTCTATCAAACTGCTGATTAATTTCGACGTTCTGCGTCATTGAAAAAAACAGTTTTTTCCTCTTCTAAACTTTAACTACCTAAGCTTTCCTAACCAAAATTTAAACTAATGTGAGAAGAACCCAAAATCTTATAGATATTAATATCCAAGACGGAAATAAAAAAAAAAAAAATGTGTGAGTCTCGGGACACACGGAAGAAGTGAAACTTCATGGCAAGTAGTATTTTCTAAAGCGGCTAAATAAATATTTAAAATGGCCAAAGTGCATATAAGACATGACGCCAATCGATTTTTCCGACGGCGACTAGTTGATTTTTGTCCTTCGACTGCTGCGGCCAGTCGACTTAAAATAACTTGTTTTGGGGGAATTCGGCGGCTTTGAAAAAACCAGAGACTACTTAGATATAAAAACATTTAAAAATTCTAAAAAACTTTTTAAGCTCAAAAAGTTTAGTGGCATAATGGCTTTTAAATTATTTCAAAATGGCTAGAATTATGGCTGCATGCAACACTGGTTGCCAGATGATTTCACTATATTTTAAGCCGTAAACAAAATTCCGGTTACAACTTCATTATTAGCGACAATAATGTATGAAAAAACAGCAGCGTGGCTTAAATCATGTTTTCTTTTTGTTGCCCGAATAGTTTAACCTAAAATAACTTTTTCAAATATGCCTGAAAAATTTCATGTTTATTAGTACTTCTTCTGAAAAAGAATTAGAATAAAAATATTCTACATGCATTGCATTAATGGAATTTAATGGCAAAAATCATTTATACCAACAACTCAATTACAAATTACTTCAAAAAAAAATCTGTTTTAGTTAAAAGAGCATTTTCAAATATGACTGCAAAATTTGACATTAGTATTTCTTCCGAAAAGTAATTGTAATAAACATGTTCCTCCTGCATTTTATTAGTGTAATTTAAAGTCAAAAATAAATTACACTAACAAACTAAAAATTACATTAAGAAAAATTAATATCAAAAATAAATTATCTACAAAATAGGTGCATTGGAACATTTTTATTCAGAATACATATTTGTATTCCAAAAACTTTTTGAAAATTAGCACTAATAATTAATAAATGAAATATTTGTTATTCAATAATTTAAAATAAATTTTATTTTCCTTTCAATCGAAAAACAAAATAGTATTTTCGATTTTAATTCTGAGCCAATATAGAGTAGGTTATTGCACTGATAAGCTTCATTAAGTTGCTAGCGGCTGTCGGTTTTATCATCAGCTGACACATAAATTTTTTCTTTTTTCTTTTGCTTTTTTTTTGTCAATAAACGAGGAATTTTTGACATTCGGCGTTACATTTTTGACACTCGGCGTTACATTTTTGACACTTACATTTTTTCACTCTCAATCACAATGCCTCTAAAGAAGTTTCACTTCAAAAATACAAATAAATTGATAACCACATTTCATTTTAAATAAGATTATTTTAGCTGAATTTGTGCGAGCCTCTCTTGTCTCTATATACATATAATTTTGAAAATTTAGTTTAATTTTTTTTTTATCCTCTTTTATTTCGAATAAGGAAAATGCGTACAACTTTTACGTAACATCATTATAATCCCTCTTCATTAAGGAACCATCAAAATGGAAAATAAGTAAAAAAAAAAAAGTATACAAGTTATCTTTTTTTTATTTTTTTTTTGTTTAAGGAAGGAAATAATTGAAAATTTGAAAGAAAATTTCTTTTTCAAAAAAAAAAAAAAAAAGCTAAAATTTTTTGCTTGATATAAAACAAATTTAAGTTTTTTTTTTTTCTGTAACAAAAATAAAAATTAAATGTATTCTTTAATCTTTATAAATAAATTTTCAAAAAAAAAAATAATAATAAAGTTAGAATCATGGAATAATTTTGGAGGAGTTTTTCATAAAACTTCTTTAATTTTTTTTTATAAAAACAAAAGAAGTTTGTATTAAATTAATTAAGTACATCGGCCGAAATAAAAGCCAGGCTTGTAAAAATGAGACATTAAGAATTCAAAATTATTGAGGACGAAATTATTTTTGTGAATTATTTTATAACAAAAATTTTAGGTATGAAAGCCTACTAGTTTAAAAAAATTGAATGTTAAATACAATAAAATTGCTAACACAGGAATAAAACATAATCATATTAAGAGCCCTCCATGTGAAATTCTGTTTTCTATTTCTGTTTTCTATTTTTGCAGTTTTTTTTTGTTTTATTTTACAGAAAATAAACGGCCGTGAAAAATGCGACAAAAGTTGTACGAAAAACACCTCTATCAGAAAATCACAAAACTATATTTGAATTTTATTTCTATGCAGAAACTGTAATTTATCAAAAAAATTAAAAAATTCTCAGAAATAAATGAAATTAATTAAAAATTGTTTAGGAAATTAAAGAAATTCAAAATTTCACGTCACCAGCCCTGGAGAGTGGTATTTTAGCTTTATTTCTGCGTTTGAGATTTTTTATTATCTTTTTCCTTTACTTCAGAATCGAAGCAAATATGTTCAAGTTTTTTAAAGGCTCATTTGGGCCAAAAAACTCAAAATTTAAAAAATCCACCTCACCTACCCTCGAGTTATATACTCCTTAACATATCAAAAAATCACTTTAGTATAGATTGTAATAACCCTACAATCAAAGCCAAACTAAGACCAATTTTTTGCAATTTTTCACATTGAGGGCTCTTAATCATATAATTTTTTTTTTATTTATTTATTTTTTTAAAACAATCCAAACACTTTATTCAAGTGAGACAAGGTCCAAGGTGGGAATCGAACCAACGGACGTTCATGCCACACTAATAAGAGCAATACCATTACACCATCAATTCCCCTGTTAAGATGCTTTCATAGTCTTAAATTTACCATAGAAATATTCCTCGTTTCAGTGATGCCAGATTGAAAATTTAAAAATCCCTACAGCAAGCAAAAAATTTCCCTATTTTTCCCTATGTTATATAGATAATTTTCCCTACATTTTACCCTACATTTTTTTTTAAAAAAATACTGATATTTAGTTTTTTTTTTCAAATTTTTTAAATAAAAAATTGATTTTTCATGTTTTTTTATGATATCTTTTTTATTTTTATATATCAAAAATTTACAAATTTATTTTCAGTAACATTTAGATTTAGCATTAATTGTATAAAAAAAATAATCATTATTATAAATTTTATAAATTTTACTAAACAAAAAAAAAATCATTAAAAAAGTTAGGAACATATACTCTCCTCAGAAATGAAACAACGTATGATATTTATACGTCATTATTAGATAATAGCACCATTCGATTCCTCGTACTTGATTTTATAAGTACAACTATTTTGCAATATTCTTAATGTTGATTAAAATGTGTTTTTTAGATGAAAATTTTACGTTACTTGATATTTTTCCATACATTTTTTTTAATTTTCAAATCTTTAAACTCAATTACTCGAAACTATACTTTTCATTATACAGCGTTTCATTTCTCAGCAGACGATATATACTTTATAGTATTAATTATATAAAAAAATAAATATTGCATTTGTAATTATTAATATTTGCAATGAATTTAAGAAAAAAAATATTGGCCAACCAACATGATAAAAAATCCCTACATTTTTTAACATTTGAAAAATCTGTCCCTTTTTCCCTACAGTGTCTTTTTATGACATAATTTCCCTACATGTAGGGAATATTCCCTACGTCTGGCATCACTGCTCGTTGTTAATTGTTTGCAAAAAAACAGCAAACCTATATATTTGTGTTCGATTTTATTTTATCTTAAAAAAAAAAAAACTTAAAGTTTTCAGATTTTTTTTCCCATGAAAGCTAATTTTAATATACAAGTACATAGTTCTAAAAACGAATAAAATATCTAATTTTTATTTCTCACTTTTCTTTCATTTCCAATTCAAAAAGTTTTTTTAAGTACTTTTTTTTTTCTTCTATTTACTTAGAAAAAAAAAACCCTTCCCACACCAAAACGAAGAAATAAGACAGCAGACTTTATGAAAAAATTATTAATATTTTTTTGTTTAATAAATTGCATAAACATCCTTATTAGTCAATTTAATTCTGTTTTCTTGAATAAATTTAGGTTTATTGCTTGTGTATGACAAATATTTATGGACATCATTGGTTTTTTATCTCGCATATCTTTATCATAGTTCTATCTAAAAAAATTATTTTCACCATTAATTTAATTCCTGAAATAGGTGAGCTTAAGTGTGAAAAAATTAAATTAAGCAAGAAAGTTGTATATAAATGGCCAAGAGTTATATTCATCTGCCATAAGAAGTATGTAAATACAACAATGTTACACGTTTGTTATAATATGAGAAGATCAGGATGACCACCACGGTTATTTTCGAAATCTTAAGTAAAAAATTTTAAGTTTTTTGACAGTTAATACGCCTCTTCCTACAGACTTATAATAAATTCTAATGATAAGAACTTTTATGATATTTCTTTTTAAAATTTTTATTCCTTATAAGTCACAAATAGGAATTTAATCGTTTTTAGTGATAAAAAAAAAATTCTCTTGAGTTTTCTCTATAAAGAAAATGAATATGACAGAAAAATCAGTCAGTCTGTGCCAGCCAAAGTAAAATTTATTAAAATAATATTTTGTTTGTAAAGAAAGAAAATAAAATCGACCCAATTTTTCTTATAACTTCTTCATGATTTCTTTCTAATTTTTTTTTTTTTTTTTGTGCTTATAATATTATATATTAAAGCCACTCCTTGTTGTCTTCTTGAAGAAAAAATTTAAAAGTAATAATAATTTAATATCATCATATCCTTATGAATACTTGAATAAAAAATCAAGAAGTGGTGGCACATCTTTCTGCAAAAAAAAAAAAAAATTAAAAAAAAAATTGAGGTTGAAATTTTGTTTACCCAACCATCTCAATGTTAGAGGGTACCTATATATTTTAAGTTAAATTATATTCATGGAATTGCTATAAGTGTAATATTATTTATAGTGATAATAATAATATCTTGAATAAAAATTGATTTACTGAATTATAATCAAAATATATAATACTATAAATTATATATTATTCGAATTATCGTTTGTATCCACTGATTTATGTCAATATGACAGTATCAAAATTTCTCTATATATGGTCTTAATCGTTTTTTTTATAAAGTTAATTTGAAAGTATTCAGTATATTTTTGTATAAGGATGAAAACATTGGATTGGGATATTTATATTTAATTATAAAAACGTACAAATTTTTTTTTTTAAATATTCAAAATTTTATACTACTTACGTATAGAAAATATAAAATAAATTATTGAAATTATATTCATTCTTTCCATAAATTTCTATAAAAATTCAAAAAATTTAAATAATTTACAAATTTGGATTGGTATTTTAATAATAAAATTGAATTTTTTAATATACATATTTATTTTGTATATTCATCAATTTAAAACAATTTTCTTTTTCAGATATAACTTATTTCACCTCTAAATTAAACGATAATGGGAAATGTTTTAATTTTTATTAAAAAATAATAAAAACATCAACAAATTTTCTCTTAAATTTGTAAACTTAATTATATTAAATAATGCATGTCGAAACTATAAAACTTTTTAATCCTTCCTGTATCAGGGAAAAAATATAAACTTTTGATTTTTTTATATTATTTAACTATAATCCAAGAAAATAAATCAATCACATTAAAATATTAAAATAACAAAATTATTCTATTATTTTTAAACACAAGTCAAGTAATTTTATAGTGTTTTTAAAAATTATCGTTCTATGAATAACCAATAAGCAATTTCTTTCCATATATGTATTATGATATTTTAGATATGCTCCAACTAGCAAGAAAAAACGTCACATGACTATTTCACAATCATTATAATATTATTTCGATTGCGAAAGAATTTTGAAAAATTTGTTTTGATCCTGATAACAGAAAACAGGTCCCTTTAAGCTCTCTCAACAACATGTTTTATGATACAAAAAACAAACTGGACCGTCAAAAACAAAATTTTATGGATATCTTCTCACAAATTAATACCAAAATTTTTCATAGAATTAATATTTTTGGCTGAAGAATCATCAACTTAATAAAAAAATGCCACTATAATTTAGAAAGTGTCCGAAACCAATTGAATTTTCAAATATTTTTTTTTTCATTTCTGTTTGTACAATCTAAAGAAAAATATCTATTTATTCATAAATTGGTAATCTGATACAATTTGTAAATAAAATAAAATAAAAATTCATCTGATGGCAAAGAAGAAGAAAAAAGTTAATATTTTTTTTTGTTAATAAACATAAATGTAAAAAAAAAAAAAAAGAAGAAAATATTCAGAAAAACTGAATGATTTCCAATTTGATCAACATTTTTGAAAATATAAAAAATTAAATAAAATATATATATATACACCTATTTGTGTAAATATCTAAAATGAAATTATTTACAAATATATGTATTTAAGGGATATATTTAATAGCGAACTGTTAAATATCAATTCTTCCAAGAAAATATTCTATGAATTAAATTTATATCTTATTGAAATCCACCTGCTGCTTTTCATTAATACATCCAAAAGATTAAATATTTACAAATATATATATAATATGTATACCTATAAGAAAGTATATATATTTTTGTGTTCTCATGTTGCGCAAACAAATAATTGGGGGTTGTTTAAGATATATATTTTTTATCTGAATTTTAATTTATTTGTTTGCTAAAATGAAGAAGTTAAGTAGTTAATCTGAACTTTATTAAGGTGATAAAAAGTGTAACTGGTATATTATAATATGTATATAATTATTACTATTATTATAATTTTTTTTTTTTTTTAATAAAAGTTTTATAAAATTTTTATGAACTTTATAAAATTATCGTACCATTTCTAGTTTTTGTAACTCAGTTCGAATCACATATTTAACTATCTTCTTCTGTAGAGATTAGGTAAATTAATTTCGTATGGCATTCTTACACAGTAAGCATGTTTGAATTATTATAGGAAAACGTTGAATAGGAAAATCAATAAAAATAGGCAACATAATATCAAGTTTATCCTTTTTTGACTTTACTAATATGAAAATATATTTTTAAAACATTTTTCGCACCAAAATTTCCTGCTTCGTTTACAAACTCTATCTGGAATTCAACAATTTGGCCCTTTTAATTTTTTTTTTTTTTTGCTTATAGTAATGTCAAAAAAATAGATTTTTTTATCAAAGCTATTAGTTTTTTATTAAATTTTTTTTTTAATAAAAATTTAAATATTGGCATGCCCTCCTAATGAGCTGTTTTCTTGAAATGATGGCTATTTAAGATGTAAAAAAAAAAAAATTGGAGTAAAAAATAAACAAGGTAGAATGTCTTAACTTTTTTTTTTTAATTCAAATATTTTATCACAATTGAATTTTTTTTTTACCAAAATAAAATTATATCTTTGATTTTTTTTATCATCTGTCGCCCATATATATTTTTTTTTGTCGAGGAAATCAATTTATACCTGAATTGAACGCAAAGGACCTTTTTCAAAAAAAATACAATGAGAAAAATGTTAAAGGGGAGATAAAAATCTGTTATCCTCTTTAATTTTTTTTTTCTAATAAAATAAAATAAAAATTTAGTAAATAATTATGTCATCCTACTGAAAGAAAAAAAAAATTCATTTTTACAATTTAATTGGATAATTTTTTTTATTTTTTTTTTAATTCCCTATGGAGTTAAAAATTAGCCCATCTACACTTTTATTTATAAATCTTATTTTGTTTTTGCTTACAAATTCAATGGCTAGGAAAATTAAACAAAAAATTATAGAATCATTAAGATTTTATCAACTTTCTGGTAAATAAAAAAAAAAATTAAAAGTTAAAATGAATTTTCAATATAAAACCAAATCAAAAAATCAGCTGTTTTGAAATTATAAAAATTTATTTAATTTTATTATTATTTGGTATTGAGTGATAGGGATGAATGAGTTAAGTTATTAAGTTTCTTATTAGGTTTTTTTTAACTTTCACCTAAAAAATATAAATTTGTTTCAAAGTAAATATATTATGAATTAATAAAAATAAAATTTTCTTAGTAGTAAAGATATTCTAAGTCTAGAACTCTAAAACAAAAAAAGTGTAAAACAATTGTAAATATAATATCGAAATAAAAAGAATTATTATTATTATTATTTTAAATTTTGTAAAATCACAAGAGATCTTAATTTCGTATTAATTCTAATATTTAGATTTTCGGAAGAAGCCTTTTTAAATATATTTTTCTTTTTAATCAAACTAAATTAAATATGAGGATTATGTATTTTTATAATGGACCCTAAATTCAAATCGCGCTAAAAAGTGAAATAAGAATATCAATACAGTTAATTTAAATATTTTTGAAAGATTTTTCATTAAATTATAAAATCACAAAATAAATATATTAAAAATCAAAAATTATTCATAGCGTATGAATATTTTACTGAAAAGCCCAAAATTTTATACGGGATGAATATTAAAAATTTCAACCCTAGATGTCATAATTAAAACAAAATTACTTAATTATGATTTAAAAAAAAAAAATAATGTAAATGCTTTTTATTCAAAAAGAACCTAATGTTTAATTATCGGATAAAAATCTTTGAATTTGAATAAATAATAGATTTATTAAATCCCTTTCATTCCAAATAAGTGTTCAATTTCTTTAGAAAAAAAAAAAAAAAGAAGCATATTAAAATTTTCGGAAGAGAATTATTGAATAATAGAGTTTTTTTTTTTTTTGAATTATTAAATAGCTTTTTAGAAAGTTTTTTGAACAGCAAAAAAAAAAAAAAAACATATTTTCATTGGTTATAAATTTTTGCAAGTTCAATATATGAATGGACGAAAGTATAGTAATTTCGAATTTGGGATCATTAAAAATTTAAAATTATTATACAACATCATTTTAATTATTCAATTCAGATTATTGTTTTTTACATTAAAATTCAGATTGCATTGTTGTAGATTGTTTATCACATTGTAAACTTCAAATTTCCTCCAAAAGTTTCAAATTTCATTATTATTATTGTTGGTTTTTTTTTTAATTGAAGCATCATATTTTGTGCTCACTTATGCAACAAAATTATATTAGATACATTTTTTTATTATATATATCCAATAAATTAAAAAAAAATTTGATTGAAATTTTCATTACATTGTCTAAAATAAGAACAAATTTTATAAATTAATTCTGTGAAATGTTAAATTTAACATTATTATATAAATGTAGTTAAAAAAAAAAGTTAATATAGAATTCATACACTAAGAATTGTATTGAAATTTAAGAATCTTTAATAGAAAATGAAAAAGAAATATATATATATAAAATAGAAGAATTCCATTGAAAGGATAAATTCTTGAATTACAAGAAGAGAAATCTATCTTAATTTTCATTCTCATAAAAATGGGAATAAGGCATTTGACCTTATATAATGCAATTAAAGTTAATGAATGGCTTTTTTTGTAATTAATATCCTTGGCATTCTCCATGGAATTCAAATTAGCTTGAACTTTATTAAAAAACAAAGTTAATTTTTTTTTTTTTTTTTTTCTTAACAGCTGTAAGCTATCCTTTTTTGACTTTTTTTCTTGTAAGAAAAAAAAAAGGGTTGTTTTTTAAAATTAAAGAAAAAAACATAAAGAAATATAAGTTTTTTTTTTTTTTTTTTTTGAAGAAAAAAGAAAACTGTGGAAAACTTTTCGTCTCTGTTAAATATGTGAAATTCTATGAAAAAAGAAGCATTAAAAAAATGCTTTAATTTTTATCTTTTATTATGTCAAAAGATATTGAAAAGAGAAAAATAAAATAAAAGATATGAAGAAGATTTTCTAAATTTTTGGTCATATGAAATTTATTAGTATGATTTTTTTAATGAGATATAAAATATAAGATTCTTCGTTTTCAATATTTAAATTATTTTATAATCGATCTTTTTAGAAATAATTTCCAAAAAATTTTGAATTACTTAGAATAACAAATTTCCTACACATATTGAATAATAAAATTTTTTTATCCCAGATTTCCGATGTTGTTTCGAAACACATTTTCAAAATTTTTAGATACAAATTTTTTGGGTTGTGTTTATATTTTTTAAATATAATTATTATCTTCAATCATTTTGAACATAAAAAAAAAAAAAAAGATAGATCTTTGACATTGGAATTTGTGTTTAGGGCAAATAATTTATTTTTATGTTTTCAGAAAAAAAAAAAAATAATAATAATAATAAAAATAAAGCAAAAAATATTCGAATAAGTTAATTAATAAGGGGGTTGGACATTTGTCCGCGGGACATTTGTCCGCGATTTGTTTTTGTATCGCGGACATAAAAATGACATTTGTCCGCGATTCAAAATGTCTTTTGTCCGCCGCGGACAAATGACATTTTCCAAAATGTCATTTGTCCGCGATAAAAATTAATCGCGGACAAATGACATTTTGCAAAATGACATTTGTCCGCTAAAAATCTGAAAAATCAATCGCGGACAAATGACATTTTGCAAAATGACATTTGTCCGCTAAAAAGTTAAAAAATCAATCGCGGACAAATGACATTTTGCAAAATGACATTTGTCCGCTAAAAATTAAAAAAAGCAATCGCGGACAAATGACATTTTGGAAAATGACATATGTCCGCTAAAAATTTGAGGCTAAAGTGCAGATGACGTGAACCAATCAGAATCGGCACAACAAGAGAGGGTGGTGGGGGGCGGCGGGCGGGCGGGTGGACTGGTGGTTGGTCAGTGGGATTTGCGGCGTCAGCCGCAAATCCCACTGACCAACCACCAGTCCACCCGCCCGCCCGCCGCCCCCCACCACCCTCTCTTTAAGGGGAAAATCGGGCAAAAAAAAAAAAATTGCATATACAAAATGTATGAACAATTTGGGGGGACTCTACCCCTCTTCCCTTTTCCAAGCTTCAGACGATTCTGAGTGGTTCACGTAATCTGCAGTATCTCCAAAATTGAAAAATCAATCGCGGACAAATGACATTTTGCAAAATGACATTTGTCCGCTAAAAAAACTGAAAAATCAATCGCGGACAAATGACATTTTGCAAAATGACATTTGTCCGCTAAAAATTAAAAATTTCAATCGCGGACAAATGACATTTTGCAAAATGACATTTGTCCGCTAAAAATTCGAAAAATCAATCGCGGACAAATGACATTTTGCAAAATGACATTTGTCCGCTAAAGTTAGAAAATTCAATCGCGGACAAATGTCATTTTGCAAAATGTCATTTGTCCGCTAATTTTGGGACATTTGTCCGCGGCGGACAAATGTCATTTTACAATCGCGGACAAATGACATTTTGCAAAATGACATTTGTCCGCGAAGTTTTCCATACAAATTTCATCGCGGACAAATGTCCCGCGGACAAATGTCACGGCGCCATTAATAAGACAACAATAATAATAAAAGTCAAGTAAGCTGTGGTCCTGTCAACACGAAATTTTTTTTCTCTGCTGATAATTTTTTTTTTATTATTATTTTTTATTTAATTTAATTTTATTAAATTAAATAAAGTTATTGAAATTGGATAAGGGAGAATTAAGGAAAAAAAATTATATTTTAATAAGGTCATACATCTCAATACGACACAATGGTTAGAAAATGTGAAACCTGTTCCGGTAACATAACCAAAAAAATGCCCGGTGTTTGTTGCGTCCAATGCAATGGTGTTTTTCATCAAGGTTGTGGCCGAATTACTAACGAGATTTTTGACAAAATTAAATCAAATGATATTTCTTGGAATTGTGTTAAATGCAAACCGAATCCAAATTTAAATTCAACTATTGTGACTGGAGAGGACGAAGATTTAGATGAAGGTAATGTCGATGCTTTAGACACCATAATGGCAGAACTTTCCAAAATGCAGTCCGATAATCAAAAACTTTCAGCCGCTTTTACTTCTATCAAAGAAAGTCAATCTAAATCTAATAACTCACTAATTTTGATTTCCAATCAAATTAACGAGCTTAAAAAATTGAAAGCAAACGTAATCGCTAATTCTTCAGATATTTCTCATCTCAAAAAAGAAAATGTTAATTTAAAAAATGAAATTCTTGGTGTCACAAAACGACTTCATTTAGTTGAACAACAGGCGGTTCGTAATATTATGATAATTTCAAATGTTCCAATTATTTCTTCTGAGTCGCCTGATATTCTTAAACAATTTGTTTTGGATCTCGCACAACACCTAAATAAGCTGCCATTAACATCTGACGACATAACATCTGTTCGTAGACCCAAAGCCAAATCTGATGGGGGCAATAATTTTCTTGTTGTTAGTTTTTGTAATGAATTAGTATGTAACAGAATGATTAATGCTTATGAACTTAGAAAAACTGAACTTAAATTGATCTCTTTTAATTTTAATTTTATTGTTACTAATGAAAATTCTATTAGATTAAGTAAATCTTTAACTTCCTCAGATCGAATGTTGTACAAAAAAGCTATGAAATTCAAAGAAGATAATAAATTCAAATTTTTGTGGATTAAAAATTCTAAAATACTTTTACGTGAACGGGAAGATTCAAAAATTTTTAATATTCGTCTAGAATCTGATCTAGACAAAATAATATCTCCTACTCTTGATTAATTCTCTTAATTTTTTGTTTCAAGTTACATTTTGCGGTGCATTATAGTTGATACTTTTAATTTAATTTAATTTTTTATTTTCTGTCTTTTAATAGAATACATATTGCGTTAATAATTTTTTTGGTTTGTTATTTTCTATATATTTTTTTTTCTCATTAATTTTTAAAATTTTAATTTTTCATTTCTTTTTAGGTATGTTTCTAAATATTTATTATCAGAACATCAATGGAATTAGATCCAAGACTACCGAATTACAGTTAAACATAAGTAGCTCTGATTACGATATAATCTGTCTAACAGAAACTAATCTTAATGATTCTATAAGGAATAATGAATTCATCGATAACAGATACGAAGTATTTCGAAAAGACCGCAATCTTGATCTCTCGAACAAACTCAGTGGTGGTGGCTGCCTAGTAGCAGTGAAGAAACACTACGTGAGTAATCGACTATTAAATTTTGAAACTGTACATGAGGAGATTTGGATTTCTTTGAAACTTCATAATAATGCTTCTATATACTTATGTTGTGTTTATTTACCTCCTGATTCTGGTAGTGATACGTACGAAGTAGTGTTCAATAATTTGGCCTTTGTGTCACATAATATTTCCCCATCATCCAATTTGCTGTATGTGGGTGATTTTAATATTCCCTCTATAAATTGGCAAAAGAATATTTCATCCAACTATTTATTAGCCCATTCTTTCTCTGGAATCCCAGCTGAAACGTTATTATTAAATACTTCGATTGCCAATTTACAACAATTTAATGGAGTTAACAATTACTTGAATAGATTCTTGGATTTAGTTTGGTCTGATTTGCCGTCTGATAATATTAAAGTCATTGAAAGTCCTAATCCTCTTTCGCGTATCGATAGACACCATCCACCGTTAGAAATTTCTCTTGAAAAAAAAGCTGTGAGGTACCTTGGTGAGCGTGATAACCGTAAACTCAATTTTCATAAAGCTAATTATAATATTATAAATTCAAAGTTAGAGTCCTCTCTTTTTGATTTCAGTAGTTGTAATAATATTACTTCTGCCTTTGATCAATTCTACTTAAATCTAAATTTAATAATTAAAGATCATGTGCCCGTTTCTAAATCTAAAAGTGCAAATTATCCCAATTGGTATTCTCATCGCCTTATAAACATCTTAAAAGAAAAATCAAGGGTCCATAACAGGCTGAAAAGACAGAATCTTTCGCACGATATAGCAACTTTCAAATACCTTAGGTCATTAGCAAATAGTGAGATGAATCTTTGTTATAATAATTATATTACTTCTGTTGAAAATAACGTTAAATCGAATGTAAAATACTTTTGGGCTTATTCTAAGCAACTGAAAGCCTCTAATAAATTTCCTAAGCTTCTTAAGTATGACGACAAAGTCGCAGAAACAGCATACGATATCTGTCAACTTTTTGCTGAATTCTTCAACACGAATTTTTCCCCTCCAGGTAATAATCCATCTTTTTCTACTAATTCATCTTCAATTTTTGTTTCAAAACCTTACTTCTCGCCTGACTTAATAAAAAAAATTTTAATTGGCCTAGATATTTACAAGAACTCTGGTCCTGATGGTATTCCCAATGTTTTTTACAAGAACTGTGCCCATGTTCTTTCTATACCTATTTCAAACTTATTTAATCGTTCCATATTTGAAAATTCATTTCCTCAAGTTTTAAAAGTTTCCCACATTATTCCCGTATTTAAAAGTGGTGACCCTACGAAAGTGACTAATTATCGACCCATTTCAATACTTAATTCATTAGCACTAATTTTTGAAAAGGCCATCTATTTAGAGATTATGCCACTAATTAAACCTTTAATCAATACAACCCAACATGGATTCCTCCCCGGTCGATCTACCATTACTAATCTGACTATATTCACTGATTATGTAGCTAAAACTCTGGATGATTCCGCACAAGTAGATTGTATTTTTACTGATTTCACCAAAGCTTTTGATAAAATTGGGCACTACTCAATTTTGTCACAAATGTCTACTTTGGGAATCGATGTAGAGTTAATTTCATGGTTTCATTCCTACTTAACCGATAGACGTTCTTCAGTGGTCCTTAATGGAAGTATATCCTCACCTATTTTTCCTTCTTCTGGAGTTCCTCAAGGATCTATTCTTGGACCTATTATATTTTCCATTTTTGTTAATAATCTTTGCAACAACTTTTCCTCACCTTCACTACAATTTGCCGATGATCTTAAAATATTCCGTAAGATAGAAAATATTCGTGACTGTACTCTGTTACAAAAAGATATTGAATGGCTTATTGCCTGGTGCTGCGAGTTTGGATTACCATTAAATATCAGTAAATGTACCGTTCTTAGCATAAGTAGAAAAAGATCTCCTATAATTTTTGACTATTGCCTTCAATCTCGTATTCTGAAAAGAGTGGATGAACAAAAGGACCTTGGGATTATTTTTGATTCTAAATTTATATTTAATTCTCACATTTGTCATATCTTTAGTAAAGCCAGCCGTCTTTTAGGCTTTCTCTTCCGTATTGGAAAAAGATTTAAATCTGAATCTACTTTTATTTGCTTATATAACTCCTTAATTCGTAGTATCCTAGAATATGGTTCAGTAATCTGGAACCCACAATATGAAGTATATAGAAGTAAAATCGAACGCATTCAAAGAAAATTTACTAGGTACTTATTTTTCAAATTTGGTTTGGTGGACGACGGGTACAGCGCCAGACTTCATACTCTAAACATGAGGTCACTTTCCCAAAGAAGACTTCTTCTAGATGAATTTTTTCTAATTAAAATTGTGTCTTATTCCATTTCTGTCCCTGTACTTCGCCAAAACCTTAATTTTTACACTCCTTCTAGGCCTACTAGACTAAATTTAACTTTTTCCATTCCACAACAGAGGACAAATTTATTATCTAAAAGCCCACTCGTAAGAATTCAATCGAACCATAACGTATTTTTTAATTCCATTGATGTTTTTGATCAAAATATGTTTAAACTTAGAAGAGTAATTATTCGCACCGTTTCTCAACTCCCCGTTCATGTGTGATCTAAAATCCAACGAATCACCTTTTCTTTTTTGAATTTCATGGCTTAGGTTTAGGTTTTAGTTTCTTTTTTTAGTTTTAATTTTCATTAGTTTTGTTAATATATTGTTTTTTATTTTATTTTATTTTTTTTTAAATCATTGCTATCCATTTGAATTATTTCTTTAGCTTACTTATATAATAATTAACTTTATGTAAATTACATGTAGCTTGTAATTAGTTTTTATAACTGTTAGCTACTTAATGAATAAATAAATAAATAAATAAATAAAATAAACAAAATATGCAAATTATCTTTAATATTTCTATTTTTTTTTTCTTAACTTAATTTCTTATTTTTCAGACGAATATCATCACATTTCTATAATATAAGTTTAACTGTAAGTTAAAAATAATTATTTAATGATGACATTTTAAAAGATTCTATATGTATATACTATATATTTTCTATATATTATGATTATAGTGTATGTATCTATATCTATTTATATACTGACTTTATACTATGGCTTCTTATTTAACTAAAAAACATATTATATACATTGCTATTACAACATTTCTATAAGATAAACATTTTCATTAAAATTAATTTTAAGCATCTTTAGTTTAGAACCAGAAGAGCATAAATTTAATAAAAAGAAAAAAAAGTTATCGTATAATTATGATGGGTTATTATATGAAAGCAAGAAATGTCCTGCTAACTTAATTTTTAAATATAATTACGAATTTTCTTTCAGTTTCAGTGCTGAAAGTCGTTCTGAAATTGGAATTTATTTTGAGAAGTTTTTTAAAATTTTTAAAAGTAAAAGATTATAAAATTTAATAATTTTGATGACCATTAAAACATATTTTTGGATTTTGTTCTATGGAGCCTGAAGCGTTAAGAATTTTAAAGTTCTTACTTTCTCTATTTAAACCTTTTAGTAAGGAAATCGAAGTTTTTATTAGAAATATTTCTATCATCTTTCCTTGATTGAGTTTAAAACAATTTTCTTAAATTTAAAATTATGAAAAATTAAATTATGATAAGAAATTTAATTTAATTAAAACACTTTACTTAATAACCGCACCGTTTTTGCACGTATACTTAATTCAAAAAAATAATAAATTTCTTAAACAAAAAAAAAAATTTAAAACTTTTTCTTCATTCGTCATCATCACAAAAAAAAAATTATTTAAAAGTATTTATCTTGATAATTTATTATAAATTTTTAAATAGGTTAATTAGAATCATTCACATTAACATGTGTAAAATGGGTACCAGAAGAAAATTTTGTATATATGTATATACTCATACTCATACTATATACACCCATATATATTTTTCACTAAAAAAAATTATTGTTGTTGTTGTTGATGAAAATTTTAACTCATTTTCCATTATGTTTTTGGTTTAATTCAACAAGTTCTTTTATACACACAAAAACAAACATTTTGGTTTTTTCCCTCAATTTTTCCCTTCGCAAAAGATGATGTTTTTTAAATTCTTCCCAACCAAAAATTTAGGTTAAAAAGTTTTCTTTAGAGAAAGGATATTATAAATTATGCACGGAAAATTTCTCTCTCAATTTTATTTTATTTTTGATAAATATTTTATGTGAAAAGTTTTTTTTTTTTTTTGTTTTTTCTCATGTTAAACATTCAAACATATCTGTGTAAAAATCATTATACGATATTTAAAGATAAAAATCTTTGTTGTTTATTAAAAAGAAATGATAAAAAAGTTTTGAAATGAAGTGAATTAATTTTCACAATTTCATCATTTACAAATTTTAGTAAAATAATAAAAAAAAATTGAGGAAAAAGTAATAGTTTGTTATAAAAGCCATAAATTATTTCTAATTTTGGAATTTTTAAGTGATTTTTCATTTTCAATGCAATCAATGGGCACCTTTATGCAATACTCTTAAAGTCTGAATTGAATTCAATTTCAATTTTTCAATATTAAATTTGCGACTTATTTCTGCACTTTTTTCAGATCTTAAGTACTAAATATCCACTTTTCTGGAATATTTTAGCTAAAA
The DNA here is from genome assembly GCA_964007475.1 of Hybos culiciformis. Classification (NCBI taxonomy): domain Eukaryota; kingdom Metazoa; phylum Arthropoda; class Insecta; order Diptera; family Hybotidae; genus Hybos; species Hybos culiciformis. Next base: position 30,748,987 of record OZ023275.1, read on the forward strand.
TGAAAATCCATAAATTTATAATTTCATTATAATTATAGATAATCTTTCGAATCATTCATCATCAGTGTCAGAATTTATTACAAATGGGGACATATCAAAGTTTGACTAAAAAATGACATATTTTCGAAGAAAAAACTTTAATTTCAAATATAGTTTTTTTAGCAAGATTCCTTTATTTTAGTGTATGATTTTTAATTATTCAAGAAGATTTCTGGCATATTTTATAACGCTGCCTGCCATATTTCAATTTTTTATATATCCGGCATTTACTATATACCAAAATTCAAATTCATTAAATTTCTATGATTCTCATTTCTGTTTTCCTTTCACAACAAACAGAAAAAAAAACATGAACTGGAAGCGAAAGGGGAAATACATATCTGATACTAAAAATCATTTTCATAATCATTTATTGTTATGAGTTTATAAAGATGTTATATTTATATATTCACGTTTCCTGTTATACAAAATATACATTATATATACATATTATACTTGTATGTTTATTAGCACATCAAGTCTTATATACAACGAATAATAATTATATAATGATTATTTTAATATAAATTTTCATAGACTGATAATTTTATGCTGAATGATACTAAATTTGGAAGAACAAAATTATGTGTAATAATTTCGTGATAATAGAATTTTCCGTCAAGTTTATAGCCTCGAGAGAAAGGAATTAAAAAATTCAGCAGAGTATAAAATCAAAAATTTTCATTTTAAAATGTTGCTTATTTTGAAACTACTGAATCAGAAATTTATAAAGAAAAACCATTGTATATATTTTGATCAACGGGCATTCTCAAAACTAAAATTTTAAAAATGCAATGTTGAATTAAGTTATTATTACTTAGTGAATGAAAAAGTATATTTAAAATGCTGTGGGTTTAAAATATGTTTTAACGTTTGTTAATTTATAGGGAAACTTTAGAGATATATATATTTTAAAGAATTCAATGTTCGAATTCGTGAAATTAAATTCTGGTCTAATGTTCACTATAACTATTCAGTTAAATAAAATTATAATAGAAATAAAAATTATAATATAAATAAAAATTACAGTCAAAAGCAAAGCCAGTCGTAGATTTTTATTTGATTCTAAGCACAAGATTATTAAAATAAGTTAAAAGTCACAAAAGTGAAATCAGTTGTCGACAAATACTATCGAGATGTCCTTTCAAATACCTAAATTAAATTACTAGGCCTAAAACGTTGAAATTTCGACTATTAATAATTTTATTTAAGTTTGTTAGTAACCATGCTGCACCCTATAATTTTTGGTCTATTCTTTCAATAAAAAAGTTAATTTATTTAAAGAATTATTAAAAACTCATTAAACTTTTTATCTAAATTTTTGTCTGTAATAAAATTATATCCTGTCCTCATAGAGCTTAACAAATCACGATTATAAAATCATTTTTAATAATATTAATTTATTTACTAATAAAAAACCTCTCATCATTTCTTAAAAAAAAAAAAAAACCCTCAAATAAAAAAATATAAATAAATATCATAACACCCTGCCAACTTTTTGATGGCCTGTGATCCTTAAATTTTTCTTTAAAAGAAAAATATCCAGAAAATATAAAATTAAATGTCTTTATACTGAAACGAAATCAATCTTGGCACATTAAAGTACTATGCGTGAATTTTGATATGCCCTTAAAACAAATTTTTTATTTTATTTTTCATTCTGCCTTTACGACGACAACGACGACAAAAATAAATATTAATTTTTTCATGTTTTAATCTTTGAGATCCCTTAGAATTAATATTTTTTCTTCGTCAATGATATTTTATATATACCAGGAAAACATATACTCTTATAATATTTAAATGAGGAATTTTATAAAATAAGAGTTTTGGGGTTTGTTTAAGCTCCAAAGTTTACATTACAATATTACTAATCGAACTGACAAAAAACAAATTTATCATTTATTTTCTGGAGCCAAATTCTATCTCTAATGTCTCTAAAAAAATGTGTTTTCTTCTTCAAACAATGTTAGGTTGCGATAAATTTGGTATTGAAAATAAACTTTTCAATAATAATTAGTATTCAGATCAAAATGTTATTAAGCTCCAACAAAATAATGCCCTTGAATTAGTTTTTTTTTTGTGCTGAGTCGCACCAAATATCAAGATTTAATTGTATATCAAAATTTATAACTATAATATAAAAACGAGATTTTTTTGTTGGCAAGCGAGTGGGAAACACCGAAAGAGAGGTAAAAGAATCAGATGCATTATTATGAATGTAAAAAAGCCCAACATTTTATATAATGTCACTTTATTCTAATGTTTTAATCTGTTATACATTATAATAAAAAATTTCTAATCACACTGACACGATGCTATTAATGTTGACAATAATTTTAAAATATGAACAATTTCATAAAATATCCTTAAAGAAAATTTTATTAAGCGAAAAAGCATTTAAATTTTTATCCTAATTTGGTATTAAAAAATTTATGTAAAACATTTAATAAGCCGCCTGGTAGTTAAATTTATTTTGTTAAAACTTTTATACAAAAAATTATTTTTTTAAATATACATAAAAGAATGAAAATGGGGCCAAATCTGTGACATAATTTTATATCAAGACCTTAAGAGATTATTGTTTTTATTTCAAAAAATTCTTATACTTTTATAATATACATATAAATGATGAAATATTATAAATGATGAAATATTAAAATTCATTTTTAGCATGGCAAAGTTTGTTTTATTAAATATTTTAGAAGTTTCTATGTTTTATTTTTATTTATGTGTAACTTTTTTTTTTAATAAATAATTTGGTTTGTCTTCATTTTGTTTACTTGGAAATTGAAAATACTATCTTTAATAATTTTAAATCGTATATATTAAGTTATAGTTTCAAAATCGGTATTTATAGATGAATAGACATAATTCATTCATATTGTAATTTTTTTAATTTCAACGATTAGATTTTGTAGAGCGTTTCCAAATTCTGTGTGAGTATGATGAGTATGATAGTGTATATGAAAAATTATTTTTTATATACACTATCATACTCATCATAGAACGCATTATCTAAAACTTTTTGTAAAATGTAAAATTATAAATTTGTATAAAATTTCTTATAAAATTAAAATGGAACATTCTAATTGTTATCAAAACCATATTAAAGTTATTGTGTTATTGTATTTAATAATAAATGCAATATCTGTAGTACATATTATCAGAAAATATTGCAATTTTAGTTATAACTTTATAACTGGTTTCATAGCTAATTTTCCAACGCCTTTTTTTTTTTTTTCAATGTACAACCAAAATTTTCAAGAACGAAAACTTGTTGTACTTAAAATGGAATAAGGAATAAGGTGGTGCTATAATCAGATAAAAAATATAACTATCATTCACTGTTTTAATACTCAGCAAACGAAATTCATTGTTCATCAGAAACAAATAAAAATAGTTTTCTTTCGATTGGAATTTCTTCAAACCAAATTCATAACTAATATTCTTAATATTTAAGGCTTATTGTCACAATAATTTTTCATTATCGAATACAAGCAATTGTTTCAAAACTAAACCACATTGCCATTATTTAGCAATTATCTTAAATTGACTATATTACACTATCCTTTTTTTTATATATATATCATAAACTATAAAATATTATATGTTATATCTTATATGTATGTATACGAACTCTTAAAATCAACATTTTTTCATAACTGTAATTTTCAAAAGTGGTAATTTTCAAAATATTGATTTTTGATTCGCTTCGCAACATAAATTTCTTATCTGTTTTTATTTTATTCTTTTACAAAATAACAATATTAAAATGGATAAAGTACCAGTAATTTTCATAAAAAGTATTCTTCCTTAAAAATACAAAAAAGTTATAAAATCACAAAATAAATCTGAATTACATTTCGAATCCATCTTTATCCAATTTTTGTCGATTAAATTTGATGATTTATGTGGATATTAAATTATATAAAATTTTATTACATAATTTCACTACCTATATATTTATTTTTCGATTTTAAAAAAAAGAAAACGAAATATTTTCAAAAATTGGATCTAAATTGTTATTATAATAAAACTAAAATTTTCAAATTGAAAGAAAAAATTAACCTTAAATTCAATACAATCACAATTGAACTTATTTTAAGCAGAAAAGACCTGTTAAAAAATTATGGCAATTTCGACGCTGATACGTTAGATACATAAGAAGGTTAATAATATTACTTTTGAGTTAAAATTAGTGAATTAACTCTCTTAAAAAAATGTATATCTCACACATATACTTCGTTTGAATAGAATTAAATAAAGTCGAGGTGTTTTTTTTTATTATTTAACTAAGTGATCAATTTAAGTTTTTTTTTTAATTTAAATAATCATTATACCTATATTATAAACATAAATTAGAAATTAAAATAAGCTTACAGTATCTATCTTTCTCAACTTCAAAGGGCAAAAATTTTTAAATGTAATTTAAAAAAAAAAAACAAATTTACAAATTTCTTTGAACCCAACTAAATTTTTTATGACTTTTAAATATTATGTCCTTTAATATGCCATTTTCCTATTAAAGAAATTTTTTATTTTTTTTACTTTATTATCCTTAAAGGAGATGTTAAAAAAAAAAATTTATCATTACAAAAAAATCGCCTTCCTAAAAAATTTATTATCCACTTTTTATAATGCATTCACAATTTTCACATAATCATAAAAAAAATTTTCTGAAAAAACTGTTCCTTGTGTTAATAAATAAATAATACGGATAATTTTGGATTCTTAACTAAAAAACTTAAAATAAAAAAAAATATGGTGTTTTATGTCAAAATTATCTTATCGCAACATAATTATTAGCTTGGAATAAACATAATTAAAAACTGAAAACATTGTGGAGAGATTTACAATTAATTGCAACAAGCAAAAATATTTTTAACCGAAACGAGTTCGATCATTATTGCATTTGTGTCAACAATACTCCCATGATCATTTTTAAAACAGACCAAATGTTAAATTTCTTCATACTAAACGAAACGTCAATTTATTTTTAACCCTAACCAAATTTTTATATTTGTTATACCCATGGAAAGAATTTATATATATATGTATTGTTTCATATGTTAGAGGGAAGTGGAAAACAAAAAAAAAACTTCAAATCTGAGAAAACATATTATGCATTAAATTCTTATACATACTTATCTTTATAGAAATATAAAACAACAAATTCTAACAAAAATCAAAAACCAATAAAAAATTTTATTTCTATTCCTTTAAAAAGGATAACAACGTGTAAAAATTTACTTTTAGTATAGACTTACTTAGTAAAAATTTGACAATAACTATAAAATAAAGCTTATTATAAAATAAAATTTTAAAAAAAATTTGCTTAAAATTTATTGGGTTTTTGTTTTTGTGAATATTGACAGTAGATTTTATCTGTATTTCACCGTCAATAAGCGAAAAAGATTTTTGTTATAAAAATGTTAGCTTCGAGAGAAACTTTGATTTTGACTATTTACTTTTACTCTACTACGATAATATTTTTAAATCGAATTTTTCAATTCGTTCGAACCCTTACAAAAAATTAGAATAATTAAGTAAAACGAACTTTTTTCGTATTCAAAATCATTCATTTTTTTTTTCAGGGCTAGATTTTCTAAGTTAGTCCGATTCATTAGGTATTCCAAAATTTTCAAGATACATATATACTTTATTATAAAATTTATATTTCAAGTTATCTGTAATTTTGGGTCCAAATAAATAAAAGGCAAGTGAGAGAAAATGCTCTTGGAATTGATTTCATATTTTAGAATTCAAATCTATACATATAATATGATAAGTCGTTGATCTACACAAAAAAAAAAATTCTCTTAAAGATCTAGTGAACTATATGTATATGCCAGATACAATAGTGATCTTTTCCCTGTAATAAATTATTAAAAATTCGGTACTTGAGAGATTTTGTGTCTTCAGACGCAAGTATATTGTGCGAAAAAAATCCTCAATATCAAATTTTCATAGACTCTGTAAAATCCAAAGATATTTTTGTATTTGAAAAATATTTTGCATTCATTATTAAAATTCGTGAAAATGGAGATTTTTATGCAAAAAAAAAAAAAAGAAGAAAATTTATATACTTTACCTATTGCCTTTTTACAGCAAAATAAAAATGTAATCATCAAGGTAGTAAAAAATTAAAAAAAAAAAAAAAGTAAAAGGAAATTGAGCAATTTTTTATTATTTTCTTTCCTTTTATTTTAACTCCTTTAAACTGTTTTCCATATAGACATAAAAATGAAAAGGTATGAAAATAAAATTGTTTATGTCTATATCGATTCTAAATATAAAATTTTCTCAATCTTTTTTTTTATCTTTATTTTTTTTTTTTGTTTTTTTTTTTTTTTTTTTGATTATTTATATCAATTGAAAATTTTGAGGGAAAAAGAAAATAAGAAAATTGATGAAAATTTATTTAACACAAATTTGGTAAGAAAATTGAATTTATTTTATTAATTTTTTTTTTTATATCCTGGAAATTTTCTATAAAACAAGTAAAATCCAAGTGTCTTATATACCATTTTTGATTTAAAAACCGCTCTATTAAATGAGTAAGAAATATTATTTTTTATATTTATGTAAATTTAGAAGTTTTGATAGCAAATAATTTAAAGATTTCGTTCACTAGGAAATTTCTTATTTTTTTATTATCTTTAAAATTATACTGAAAAAAATAGATAACTGCGGCAGCTACATTTTCGGTATATTTTTTACTATGTATATAGTTCAAATCGAACTAGTGAATGACGTTATCCAAATTTGTTATTTGTCCATAGCAAGAAAAAATAGCTAATAATTTTACTTTTTAATATATCTGTTCATATAAATATAGCAATATTTGTCATAAAAATGTCTATTATTATACTTAAAGAATATAAAAAATGAAAGTCCAGTTGAATCAAAGACGGTTAACGAAATTAAAAAATGATTAAAAATGACCTTATTAATTAGAAAATAAATTCGCATTATTTTCGGAATCTAATAAAATTTTTTTCATATGAAACATTATAGTGTAATATTATTGGGTCGTTCATAAAACCAAATAACGCACGTATTTCAGATATTATTTGAATATATTTTTTTAATCATACTTATAATTTGAACTATATCAAATTATTACATTACTAGGATAATTAATAAGCTTAATGGTAGGATAATTAATAAGCTGAATTAATTTTTAGATTTTTAGATTATGTCCTAAGATTAGAAAAATCTTTTCAGAATTTTAAATAACGTGACAGCGAAAATATTTTTTATCGCAAATAAAATGATTTTAAGATTAATTAATTTTGCGACAAATCTTACAAAAAAAAAACAACACCAAGGTTTTTCAACCAAAGCTTTCAAGCAAAATTTTCAAACAAGCTTCGGATCATTTTTGTTTTGAAAAAATTAATATTTTTTTGATAAAAATAGTATATTTTGGGACGCCGTATAATTTTTATTCTGAAGTTTGAGAAGCATTGTACTAATAATCATCATACATAAGCTTTGTTTTTCCATTCAATTTATATCTATATATTTTATACTAATCTTATACCTAAAGAATTTTTAAACAAAAACATTTTTCTTTCATTTAAGAATTATTTATTTATTTATTTTTATATTATTATTTTTTTAACATTATGCAACAAAACAAAAAAAAAAAAAAAACCAAAATCTTCAAATTTGTTTTAAAATTAACATTTTTTTTTTTTACATATTTCCCAGGTCCTAATTTAAGTCACTTATTAACAGAATAAGATTTCATAAAAAAAAAAAAAAAAAAATTTAAATTAAGATAAATAATTTAAACGAATAATTTAATGCCACCTTTTAAATTATTTTTCTCCCTCGACATTAATTTTTTCCCATTAATATACCAGAAAAAAAAAATTATTATTATTTTTTTTAAGTATTTTCTCAGAACATTCTATTAAATTTTCAATTAATTGAAAAGTAATTTAAAATTCAAATTTATTTTTATACCATTAAAATAAAAATATATACTTAGGTACAAAAATAAATATACAAAAAAAAGTAAAATAAATTTACAGAACACAACGTAAAGGTAAACAAAAAAAATAAAATCCTGGAAAATATCGAGAGAAAGAGAGTTAAACAAAAATAAAATAAAAAATAAAAAAAAATAAACTTCAACAAGAATCCATCCAAACTAATATTTATTTATATTCTGGAAAGTACCACCTATTTAAAAATCCTAAATGGTAAAATAAAATAAAATATAATAAAAAAAATCTCATTAAACTTTGATTTAAAGGGGGTGTTAAAGCAAAATTTCATTAAACAGTCAGTTCAGTGGAAAAAAAACATTTTTAATGAAATCAGAGAGTAAAATAATTCAAAAAAAAAAATATATTATAAAAAACCTAAACGAAGCAATTTGGAAAAGCTGCTCAAATGAATTAAAGTTCTTTATTAATATAAAAAACAAGAAAATTTTTTTTCTCTGCAACTTGTCGAACTATAGCTAGAATTATTAGAATCGGTCCTTTTATCGACCCTTTATGAACAAAATAAAAGTAGTAGAACTCTTTCTGACATTTTTGCTGATATGAGCTGTTTTTCAGCTGGTCATCTAATTAAACTTAAGTTTTGGGGGTTTCAAACGACTATAAATATATTTATATAATAAGCCCTTTTATTAAAATTTTTGCATTATTTTGTTTTTTTTTTCAATGAAAAAAAAACACGTCGGAAAATCAGCTATGAAATATTAATAACAGAAAGATTATTTTATAACTAAAACAGCGTTAATTTCTTATAATATGTGCATTTATTTATTAATAAATATATATGTGTCCACAAAGCATAACCGCTTTTCAACTGTTGGTCATATGATTCTACGCCTCATATTTGGCTTTTAAAAACTTAAAATGGTTTTAAAATTCTACAATCTTCTCAAATTAGGTTCCATTTATCTTAATAATTCGATTTCAGGAAAGTATTTTAAAATTTAAACTGGTCTCATCAAAACTAGCAAAATCGAGTTAGGCGATACAGTGCCTTGTGGGCACTGTATGATAACTTGTACAAAAAAAAGCATTGTTAATTCTGTTTTTTTTTTTTTAGCGAAAAATAAATTACAAAAAATATTTTTTTATATAATATGAGTTTTGGAAATTTTTATGGCAAATATTGCTATAATCGTATGTGTATTAAAAAGTAAATGTATATTAGCTATTTTTCCTTGCTATATGACAAAATAGTTAATTTTGCTAACGTCTTCCAATTCCATTTGATCTACCATTTGTACTTGAAATTATATCTGCGCCAGATATCTGTTTTTTCAGTGTTATTATTTATTAATTTAGGAACTTATTTTGTTTTAATTCTTATCCTGTTATAAAAATAGATTTCCCTTAACATTTTCTTAAAAACGCCCATTCAAGAAATGTACACCAAAAATTATTTTAATTTTTTACAACTTCTTCCTAGCAAAATTATTCAACCAAAGTACAATAATTAGTACTTTTTTTTTCAAACTTCCCAAGCAAAAGCTAAATTATGGAAAAAAACAGAACATCAGCTCGAAGTATATCAATTGCTTATCATATAACATCGTCACCACCACTATATTAATTTTTTTCAATCAAATAACAACAAAAAAAAGAAAAACAATTTTTTTCTTCATAATCTGTTTTAGTTTTTTTATATCATGATGTAATTCAAAAATCAAATAAAAACAATGATAAAATAACTCTTGTTTTTATTAAGTAAATAAAAATCGATAACATGAAAATCATTTGAAAATATCTGAATTGTTAAAAAATAGAAAAATTTATCTTAAATCCAATTTTTCAATTAAGCAATATTGTTATGATAACAAAATATGAATTTTTGAATTTATGTAATCAATTAAAGACTTTTCGACATGTTTTCAAATTGAAAACATAAATTTATTCTTTTTTATACACAGATTTATTGAAGAATGTAGTATATGCTAAAAAAAGGAGCCAGATTAATATTCTTTCAGATAACAAAATTTAATTTTCTAGAATTCATGGCTAGTTACAGTTTGGAGTGCTCAAAAACACATACTTAACATATAAAATCTCTTTATTTCTGACTACGAAATTGATGTCAGAAAATTTTCTAATAATAACATTTCAGGAAGATTTTATTTTGTGAAAGCTTAGTAATGTTGCTATAAAAGTATGTAGAAAAGTGTATCATAAATTAAATTGGAACCTCCAGTTGAAAACAAGTACTAAAGAAATTTTTTATGTGACATAAACTTTAGCGACACACTGGCGAGGCAAAAAAAACAATATAAAGGTTTTGATCAATCAAAAGCATCCACTGTGATATTTTTTACAAAAATGTAAAAAAAAAAAGAAAAATTTAAATTTAAAGCTAAACAAGTATTAAAATTTGATCTGCATGTAAAATTTTAACGAAAAAGAAAGTATTTTACATTCAAATGTTATATATTCAAATTCTTTAGGCAATTTTTTATTTCCTTTTTTTTTCCAATTTAGGGAGTAAAATACACATTCTATATTTTTCTTCACCCACCACTTTTTTTGCTTTAGTACAGTTTGTTTAAACGATTTTTCTTTTTTACATAAATGGGGAAAACCCTTTTAAGGTCTTTTTTTTTTTTTTTTGCAAATTTTCATATTATTACTTTTAAATCGGAAATAATTCATAATTTTTTTTTTTTTTCGCATATAACGGAAATTGGAGTATTATGGATAATTTTTTTTTTTTTTTAGGGATTGTAAATCCATAATAATGTGTATTTGTAATGAAAAAGGATAACAAGGATTTAAAATATGTTTCTATTGAAAAAAAAAGAAAAAAATAAATAAAACATGTTAAAGGATTAGTATTTTTTTTTCTCTAAATTATAATATACGAAAAAAAAATATCTTTCGATAAATTTTAAATTCATAAAATAAAAAAAGTGGAAACAAAAAAATAATTCATACAGAATATTGTGATTCTTCCATTATGGTTCAGGGAAATTATTTAAAAAAAAATTTCTGAGTTAAAAGGCGAAAATTATTTTATCACAGGACACAGCTTAAATTATACATTATGTATTTTAATCATTATCAAACTTGAAAAAAATAAAAAAAATAAATAAATCTAAATATCAAATTTTTTGAATCAGAAAATTTTTATGGCCTCGCCTTGGGCTTTAAATAGAGAAAAAAAAAATTTTTATTTCATTGATCAAAAATATTTGAAAACTACACATTTTATTATTTACTTTATTTATGAAATGAAAATCTATTTCACTTGTTGATTGAGGGAGGAAAAATTTTTATATTTGGGGTAAAAATGTATTTTATTTTTTCTTCACGAAATAATTTCCCATAATATATACACATTTTTTTTTTACCCCTTGTCATCATATTTTTGCTAGAAAATAGAGCTTGAATAGAATTTTTTTTTTATTTTTTCAAATAAATTTAATTCATTTTTTTTTTTTTTTGCCAATAAATCTTTATAAAAAAATAAATATTGAGTCCTAGATAAACAAATACAAAAAAGTTTTTATATAAAAATAAAAAAAAAAAACCTTTTGATCTCAATCAATTTGTTTTACGGTAAATCCTTTTTCGATTAGTGGCGGGAATAATATTTACTGCTACTCTTTATACAAAAATAGTTTAGGATAGGGTAAAGGGGCAATTAGAATTCTACTGTCAATTTTGGTAAGTCACTAAATTGCTGTTCTGTCATTATAAATTCTAGAGAGATGGTTGATGCAGAAAAATAGCCAATCTAGAATTTTAATTAGAGGGTTTTTGTATTTCTTCTGTGCTCTTATATTTTTTCGTCTTGAGGCTATTTTGGTTTGTGGTACGTTTTTATATGGGGATCTGAGGCTTTATCTTCATTAGGGTACAAATATATCCGCCACCACAGTATTTCTTATTTAATTATTAAATCGCCAGATATTTTTTTTCTTTTTCTAAATACAATTTGCTTCAATATCTTTTTAACATCATTTTGATTCATTTCTGAAATACTTAATTAATGTAAGTGAGAAACCCTTAAATTTCCATATATATATAGAATACAAAGATTTTTTGTTTATTTTTTAATTGAATTCAATTTTTTGTATTCCTTTCTTCATTTCACTTTTTCATCATTTTAAAAAATTATTGAAGAAAACAAAATAATAATAATAATATGAAATATACAATTTATTTTATACCCAAATTTAATTTTCTACAAATTCTTCAATGAAAAATACATACGTTTTTTGTTTTCTTAATTTGAAAAGCAAAAAAAGTATAAAATAATAATAATAATAAAACAAAATTGAAAATATATACACACACAGCACTATGTAGTACGATAGAAATTCTTATATGACTTTTCCACATAAGTTCTGGGAAAATCTACAGAAGAAAATTTAATACAAATAAATCTTAAATGATTATTTATTTATTTTTGTATTTTTTTTTTTTTTTTTTTGTTTTTAGAAATAAATAAAATATAATAAAGTAAATAAATACTTTTAGATAAAAAGGATTTCAAGAGTCCTTATAACATATAACGAAAAAAAAAAATTCAATTTTTTTTTTACAACAAATTTCATTTATTCATTGTATTTTTTATGTTTTTTTTTTTCGTCTTCACTGGGAACAAGGAAGCTTATTTTCGTTGAAAGTTAGTTGCAAAAAAAAAAAAAAAAAAACAAACATCCGAAAAAAGAAAAAGAAAATTGAGGAAATAAATTGCAAAATAATTTTTATTGAAGGTGGTATTATGCGGAAAATTGTATGAATTTTATTGCGAAAAAAAGAAAACCCAAATTAAATTTAATTTTCTTTTCTTTTTTTTTATTTCAAGCCAATAGTGTGTGTATTTTCGCCAAAGGATTTTTAAAAAGAGTTCTTTCGGTAATGTGGAAGAAATATTTATAGAAAACATTTTTATATTATCTAAGATTTTTTTTTGCGAAGATTTTAGCATAGTGGAATTTTTTTTTAATTTGTCACAATAAATATAATCTCCACTACTCTGGAAAATTCCTTATAAAAATTCTGTTCAGAATTAAGTTATTTTTTCCTATCAGAAAATATCACAAAAAATAAAATAATATGAATAATACTACATAAGTACATATTCGCTTTGATCATATATTTTTGATCATAATTTCTGCCTCAGAAATCTTAATTATAAAAGTTATTAAACTTTTTATTTTTCTCTACTGTTTTATCTTTTAATTTAAAAGTTTTACAAAAGAAACTTTCCTTTTACATAAAATAATATATTTATTTTTTATGATTTTAGTTTTCAATTTCAATTTTTCATAGTCTTGCGATTTTATGTTCACATTTGTATTCTTTTATTTTTTATTTTATTATTTTTTACCACTTTTCTTTAAGTCATAAAATATAATAATAAATATTATTTTAAAATAAAACAATTTTTAGATTAAAAAAATCAATAATTATATACGTTAGAATCATTTGGACTTGTGTTTTGTAATTAAGTATAATGATGTTCAATGATGGTAGTATTATGCTGAGAGGTAAGAAATAAAACCGAAAAATTTACAGGGAAATACGAAATAATTATAATTTTAATTGCGATTATTTTTATTTTTATTTTTTTATTAATTCAAGGTTTAGCAAATAAAAATTTAATAATATCTTTTAGATAGTATTATATGAGAATTATATCAATTGCCAATTGAGACCATGATGAGAACGAAAGACTATAAAAAAGAGTAGAATTTTCGAATAGAAACATTAAGAAAATAATATTTGATATTTTTGTTATTAACTTCCAGTCTAGTTTGACTAACATTCTTTAGAATACCAAATAATTTTCTCTATTTTAGAATACAAAATATACATTCTAATTATTTATGGAAAAATAAGAAAATGAATTTAGATTTCTTCAATTACTCTTTTATATCGCTAAAAGAAAAAAATCAAAAAATGAGGTGAGCAAAAAACTAATTAAAACTTTTTCACTGAAATTTGAAACGAAAAAATAAAACAAATATTATTTTTTTTTTTTGTGGAAAATGTTTTTCTTACACTTTATTTTTAAAATAAAAAATTTGTTAAAAAAAATAAAACATCATAAAATATAGTGTGGCTAACTTTTAAATTTGCGACACAAAAATAAAAAATAGATCCAGCAATTCAAATTATTTCGTTGAGATCAAAAATAAAATTTGATTTCATTTTGTAAAAAATCATCAAATTTTATTATTGATTTAGAATATTAAAAATAGTAAGAAACTTCGATTCCATTATAATTATTAAAAAAATCAAGAACTTTATGGTATATAATTATAATGTTCCATGTCTAATTATATAGACATAATATATTCAAAGCCACGCCTTACTTGTGATCAAATAAATTTTTAATGTAAAATTCCATGTCTTATATATACGGAGAAGAGAAATTATAATCATGGGCTGACAATAAAACTTAATATTAATTATTATTATTTTGATTAATATTATTTACTATTATATATATCTAATAGTTTAAACTTTTTTTTTTTTTATTTGAAATGAACCAAAAATGCATTCAAAATAATTTTTGTTAAAACTTTTTATTGTCTGAGAAACTAAAGAAAAAGAAAAGCTAATTTCGTTAAGATGTTTTTCATTTTCTACTTAATTTTTTGTTCAAAACAACAATGAAGTTTCCGAAAATCAAATTTTTCATTATAATAGCGGAAATTAAATTTTTCTTTAAAATTTAAAAAAATAAAAATAAAACAAATTTCATTTTTGTTATAAGTAAGTTTAAATCTTAAAGAAAATTACAAGGAATTACAAAAGCTTGTAAAAACATAACATTTTTTAAGTTATTTTAGTATCCAGTTTTGGAATTATATAGATTATAAACTTATAGTCTACATACTGGATTAACTAAGATCACAGATACAATTCCATGCTAGATTTATTTTCTATTTTTAGTACTTTTGCTAATTTAACATTTGAATTTGTACCGCCAAAAATTTTTTTGAATACGATCTATACAAAAATTATTTTTTATGAAGAATCGATTGAGTTATATGCAGTAGTTAACACTTTACTTATTAAATAAAAATTATTCTATTTTGCCAGCTTCTAATTGTTTTTTTTTTTTGTAAGTTATACCCACACAGCCTTCAACGATTTTTTTCAATTTTCTTAATTTTAATCCAATTTTAATTATACTCGTCTTTTAAATAAAAACCTAACAAAAATAAAATTAAAGTTTTTCTAGTTTCTGTCAATTGGTAAAATTTTTTTAAATGTAAAAAACTCTCAAGTTTTTTTTTTTTTCTACTCTACACTATATTTAAATGATTCCCACCACTTGTTTATCATCTGCTTAACTATTATTTCAACATAATAAAAACAAAAAAAAAAAAAAAACAATGAAGAACTGAAGAAATTTTTTGTACAAATTTTATACTGAAAGTGGCAGTTTTACCACTTAACATAATACCTAATTACAAAATAAATAAGGAAACTTCAAACTTAAAATATAATGGAGTAGTGTGCAATTAAAAATATTTTACTTGATTATTTTTTTGGTTTTTTTTTTTTTTTTTTGTAATTTTTCACCCATTAAAAATTTGTTTTCATTATTAACATTAAAATTTTTATTTTCAATTCAAAATTATAATCAAAAAAAATTTATTTAGTCTCAATTTCAATTAAAAAAAATTATATAGACACCAGAATTTTTAGGACGTTTATGTCGAAATGGTATTTAAAGAACCTCAAAAATATTTTTAGCCATCGAATTAGTGACAACGTACCACATACCTTATTTGTAGGTTCAACTATCTCTTTCATTTCAAGATCTATTTATAAAGCGTATAGTATCTTACTAAAGTATGGTGACGACTTTCTAGATCTAGAGTGAATAGAATCATCAGTAATAATATTTGTTCTTATTTAACTATACTTTTACTAATTTAAAGACACAAAATAAAATTTAAATTGAATTTAAAATTTAATTGGAAATATATACGTCCATTGTCGCTCAATACATCCAAAAATTCTCCTCGTCTGATGATTCCCAAATAAAATAAAATTTCGTAATCTATTTTATCAACACCATGAAATTTATTTCATATTAATTGCTTTCCTTACCACTTTTATTTATTTTCTGGCTGATGTGATTAAAAACAACCACCATCATCATTTTTAATTGAGTTTTAATAAGACTTTGTGTGCCAGGTAAACGGATTTTTATCTTATTTTCGCGTGCTAGAACATTCATTTTCTTCTTCTTTTTATTTTTTTTTTTTGTCATACAATTTTGTTTTTATTTTTTCATTTCAATTTTAAATTACATTTTAAAAATGACACCATTTGTATTTGAAATGTTTACTTTTTTTCATGCTTAGTTTGTAAAAAAAAATAAATAAAACAAAATTATTTATTTTTATACAACTTTCAGAGACAGTTTTTTAAATGTTTATATAAATTTTTCCTATATACTAAAACTAATTCGAGTATTTCATTTTTATATAATAACGAATTTTCGATTGTATACGGCTATTTATAAAAGAAAATTTAAAATACATTGATGCGTGAATCAACAAGTTATGTCAAACGTTGAAAGCACCAATGCTTGAACATATAAATTGTAGACAAAAATATTATTTTAAAAATCAATTAGTTTAATTTTTTTATTTTGGAAACTGCCAGATAAAAATGTATTAGGTTCACGAATTTTCTAGCATTGGAATCCTATGCAGCTCTATTTATTATACCATTTAATTTTCTAACAACTTTCACTTTTTACTTTTATTTATTTCACCTAAAAATGCTAATATTTCTTTTCTCATTATGTTGACACAAGAATTTCGTAAGGGTTAAAATAATATTTATTCGTAATAAATTTAAATAAAAATTATTATTGTTTTGAATTTGAAATATCTCAAATATATACAGAAAAAAAAAAATAAGTAAATTTACTGCAAATAATATACATATTTAAGATTTAAGAGGATTCAATTTTATTTAACGGAAGGATTTTATTCTATTTTTGGAAAATGATAACAGAAAACTAAGATATACATATATATTGTGTATATGTGTTCTAAAATATACGCATATATATAAAAGATATCCTTGCTTTTTAACTTAAGTGTCATCTTTATTGAAAAAGAATTTAAGACTTAACAATATATAAAGGTAAGAAAATTTACTTTAGGAAAACATAAATTATATTGTTATTTTTTTTTTTTTGTTTTTGTTTTTTTAAATTTGGAAAATATATTAAAGAAAATTTCCTATCAAAATGAATTATTGTCGTGTAAGAGTTTTCCTTTTTCTTTTTCTTGATTTTCTTATTTATTCTTTTTTTATTTTTCTATACTTACTTATAAACAGTGGATTTGTCATTTTAATTCTGAAATTTAGGGAAATAAGTAATTTATTTTTAGAAAAAAATAGAATAAATCCTCTAGTCCGATTTAGATGTGAACAAAAATGTTAATAACTTATTATTTGAATTCAAATTAAGTGGATATTTATTTTGTTTATTTAATTGTAATAAGGCACTGAATAATAAGACAATAAAACATTTTATATGATTGAATCTACATATCGTTTTTGTTAACATTTAAAGCAAATTGCAAAACAAATCTGATGACAAAATTTCATCTTCAATGTTAATAAAATTACAATATTTAAGATTTCTTTATCCAGCGAACAACATTATAAAAGAAACAGAATATATACATTATTGCAAAAACAGAACTACCACTAATGTAAAAAAAATAAATTTCAATATTGTTTAAGTATTTTGACTTTAATAATTCTATATAAATATAAAATAAAATTTAATTTAATTTTTAGTTCTTATATTTTTCCCTTATATTCCAATTAAATTTATATCCCAAGTCAAAACTAATCCATATTTTATTTTTATTTATTTTTCAGGATATTGCAAACAATTTTTGCAGTCATAACAAAGACGTTGACAAGTCGCTTTCATAAAACCATGAAAAACTATAAGGAAAATAAAAAAAAAGCAAAAAAAAAACGACGACAAAACCCGTAAGTGCCATGATTTAAAAATAACTTAAATTTTATTATCCTTTATCTTGTAAGGACCAAAAAAGGACAAAATCTTCAAATAAACTAAAATTACAAAAAAAAAAAAAAAAGAACCAAGAATGTTGTTTCTTAAAGCTTTAAAATGGTTTTAAATTAAAATTGCTCGGATAATATGCTAGAAAATTATAAAATATTTTTCAGACAATGTGTCCTTTAGGTGAATCATAAAAACAAAATTTATTATTGCATCTAAAAAAAAAAATTATGATTTTAAAAATTATGAAAATGCATTGATGTCTTCTTCTTTTATTTTATTATTTTTTTTTTTGGTGAAGAAAAAGAGGTAATTGTACAGTAACAAGTTGGTGGGATAAAACTTGTATAGTTAGAGAATCCCAGAGGTTATCTGGAACGTACACGCAATAAATTTGAGTCTTCTTTAAATGTCGAACAATTTTTTTTTTCATGGAAGAACTGAAAGAAACTACAGAATCCAATTACGAATCAAAGTTTGATCATAAAATCTTCCGCACCCCAATAATTAAACGATGGTAAATAATTGAAACCTTTATTCATTTCATTTTGTTCCATTTTATTTTTACTTGGGTCTATTCAGCAGTATATTTCAACATATTCCTGCTTTAATTGGAAGATGTAGAAGCTAAAGCAGAAATAATTTTCTTACAGGCGATTACTACAATAATAATAATGAATCTATAGAAAACGTTACTAAAGGATTAAAAAATCATATCGAAAATATTGTGGGCTTTCACTATCCTTTTTCTGGGAAATTATGTTGAAGTTTCATTAAGATAATGTCAAAATGTATAATGCTTGTCGAATAAATAATTACAAAACGAAGTGATCTAAGTCAAATTTAGCTCGTACAATTATTTATGAATACAAAAATTTTTTTTTGTATATTCGTTTATCCGCTTAAAACTCAAAAACTAACCATGAGGGATTGCAGCTTTCACAATATTTTAAATTAGATTGTGAATAAAGTCTCCGCCACAATAAAGCTCCCAATTCATACAGCTTATCGAACTCAAACTCACAGCACAGATTCGTTTTTTTGATCGCGACAGTTTTTTTCACGAGCTAGGCGGCTTGTCGACATTATGCTTAATAAAATTTGATTTGGTCCCAAACAACTTCATTGTAAAACTTTACGTGAATAAATAATGAAAATTCCAACTAGCATATAAAAAAAATCTCGAAAAACTTCGAAAATTATTATTTAAAAATTAAATCATCCACCTTCGGTTTCCTTTTTTTCATAAATAAAAAATCTAGAAAATTTAAATTAAAATAAAATTTTGAATGCAAAAAAAAAATTACACCATGATTAGGGCGAAACAATTTTTGAACCGGGCTCAACTAGTAAATATAAATTTAACTGAATACAAATCAACGTTCAAATTCAAGTTCAATAATAATGTTGTTTAGAAGTATAGATATTGGGATTTTTAACTAAAAAAGTAAGTGTATCAAAATATACATTATTTGTAAATCTTGGGACTTTTTGATAAATTTATCAATAATTTAAAAAAAAAAATGAAAATATTATTATGAAAATTAGAAGAAAAAAAAATGAATAAATAAATTAGGTTACAAAAGACAAAAACTTTTCTTATTTAAACTTTATCCTTGCAACGCAAAAATAAAGTTTTTGAACTTGGTACAAAAATTAAACTTTTATTTTATTTTTTTTTAAGTTTCATAAAAATAACACATACATTTTTTTTTTTAAATAAAAAAATCAACACGATAAATGAAAGAAATTCAATTTTTTAAATTTTAATTGCCTCGTGTGGAAAAAACGAGACTAAACTTTGTCTGATAACAATTTTAAATGTCAAAAGGTTTTCGTATAGTCACAAAAAGTTCAGATTTTCATATTTTTTTTTTCGGTTAGCAAAAGTAAGAAATATTTTCCTTTCAATTTTTTTTAAGTTAATCGGCTTACAGTCTTATTCAATTTTTCAGATAGATTTGTATCATTTTATTTTATTTTCAATAAAAACAAATATTTCCAGAATCATGACATGTGGTGGTGTCAGCAAAAGATTCATTGAAATCGTTTTGGCTAACTTTTTCGCAAACTCTTGGTTCGACTGAGTTGCACAAATTTATTCAAATATGGAAAAAAATTAAAAACAAATTTTTTTTTATTTTTATTTTTTTTTCTAAATTTTCCTTTTATTTTTTGTTTATTATTATTTTTTTAAATAATAAAATTCATCATCAAATATAATAAAATGTCAACCATATATGATTTCATTGCGAAAAACGAAAAAAAAAAAATGTTTTCCATTTACATAAAGTGCATAAAAAATCATAAAAAGAAAATTTTTCAGTTGTGAAAATGTTGCAAAAAAGAAATGAGATATAATTTTTTTTTTCTCGACTAAGTCAAATACAAAGTTAACAACATTTTTCACACCTAATTCACTTATATGGTAATAATTTTTCCTTTTTTCAACAAAATTGTTGTTTTGATGTGAATTCTGTTAATGCAATCCCTAAAATATAAAAAAAAAATTGTAAATATCGCCTTGGATACATAAATGCTTGTGTCTTTCTATGAATTTCAAAATTAATGAACTATATTTAGCATCAAAAATTAGAACTTTGAACCTTCGCATAGGTTCGTAAAGTTACATAAGAAAAATTCTGATCAGATTTTTTAAGTTTAAAGTAATATAATAAAATATCAAAAATTGACATTCACGGATTGAAAGTCATAGGAAATTTCGGAAAATATTCATAATTTCCAAATTAATCAATTTTATTTTAGTTGACAACATCAGCGGATTTTTCTTCATAAAAAAAAAAAATTATATGATTCTGTAAATTTATACTTATTTTTACATTTTATATAATGTACACTACATCCATTCAAAATCCTTAAATTTAAGAGTGCAATCTTTTTAAAAAAAAAAAAAAAAAGAAGAAGATATCTAGCAAAAATAAGAATATCTAACAGAATAAATATATATGTACTTGAAAAAAATTATAAAAAAAAAAATAATAAAATTGCACAAAAAATATTAAGAAAAAATATTCATAATTTTCAGTTTGTTAATAGAATTTCTTTAACCCTGTCAGTCTTATTGAGTGTTTTTTAAATTCAATGAACCATTTCTGATTCATACATTAGTTGGAAATTATGATATGATTTGTTTAATATTTTCCGTGTAGGCCAATTGAATTTCGATACTTCTTTGTATGTCATTTGTATCCTTTTTCTCGAAGAAGTCCAACTTGTCTGCCTGAGGAATAATTATTGACAATGAAATTGATTTTAAAATGATACAAATTTATTTTTAGCATTGTGGGTTTTTTTTTTTTTCAAGCTTGAATATATATTAACAATATGTAAATTTTGTTCTTCTCGTGGATCATAATGGTTAAAAAATAAATATGAACTTAATGGTACGTAAGAGAAGTTTATTTCATATGAATGTAACACATTTTTTTGCATACACTTAACATTTATTTTTATTTTCTTTTTTCTTAAAATTTTTTCTCAAAAATTTTTTGAATTTAGTAACGAACAGAAATTTATTTAATGTGACAAATTTTATGAGCATTTTCACTTAGTGCTTGTGGATTATAAATAACTTTTCCATTTTCAGCAAATATAATATCGAAACCAAAATCGCAATGAATTCCAATAATGAACTAGTAATATTTTTGATTGTTTTTTCCGTGAGACTTCTCACATTTTTACTGTTTTTATGTAAACCGCTTCCAATTACCTTTAATAGATATCAAAAAAATTTATGAATTCGAAAATACAAGATACCCAATTTTTTATTTCTACGTAATCGACCTACCCTTAAAGTATACAAAAAATGTACTTCATTAAGCATTTAAAAAATTGTTGTTTGATTGTAAAGAAAACAAATTAAAGATTTTCAGTCATATCAATAGTAATTGGGAACAAAATTTATTCTATAATCTTATTTCAACTTACCTGTAACACCACGATTCCACGAAATAAAGTAAGAGCTTTACTTTAATGTTCATTTTCATTATTCATATGGCAATATTATAAAAGCAATTTTTGTGCAGAAGAACACAACTATTATTAACACTTTTAAATTATTTCGTATCCTTCCTTTTTTTTTATAATATTATATAAATAAAGAAAAATTGAATTCATAATTTTTTTTAATTTTTTTTTTTGACTGACAACGAGTAAAAGATTTTGAAGCTCCCTGCACCAACAACACCATAAAATCATTAAATACACATAGTAATAAATTTTTATGTTTGTTTTCCAAAAAATAAGTATTTGTTCTTCTTAACATTTTAGCAATAACATATTACAGAAAAAAAAAAAAAGAAAAGAACTTTTATGATTTTATCCACTTTTTTAATAAAAGAAAGGACATATGTAAAATGACTGTGATAATATTATTATAATGCAATAATAAAATTGTAAAAAAGAAATGGGATAAAAGTGATAATTTTCAATAGACTGAACAAAAATGAATATTCAGACAAATCTCTTTAAAAGAACAGAAAAAAAAAAACTAATAATATAAAGAAATTTTAAATGGAGCAGACAACATAGTCCTTATACTTGATATCATTTTTTTTTTTTTTTGTTTTTTTTTTTGCCAATAAAAATACATCCATAGTTGTAAATTAAATTAAGGATTTTGGAATTTAATAAACACATATTAATGCCGGTGCTTATTATAGAAATTTAAGCATAAAAATAAAAGAAATGTTATGGTGTCCTTTCTTAGTTATAAAATGATGAAAATATAAGAAAAAGATAGCGAAATCAACATTGAGAAAATTAAGTAAAAATCGTCATTTTTTCAATTTATTTCGAAAATATACATTTAATTAAATAAAATAGAAGAGTTGCAGAGATCTACCAGTGTAATCGTTTGATCTAGATTAGAATTTGCATCCCCAGTTATCTTAAATTGTAAAATTATCCACTTTATTAAATTGCCTTTCGTCCTGTCAAATACTCTGGAGTACATTGTCAAAATTTTTCCATGCAATAAGAAAAAAAGCTTAAACAAATGTTTAACAACAAAATTTAAATGAAGTTCTAAGCTTCTTTTAATTATTATTGAAAAATGACTGACACATATTTCATAAAACGCTTTATAGACAAAAATGCGAATAGAAATTATCAGAGAACATTTACATTTTGGTTTTTACCACGGATATATAAACAGGATTGCTGACTTCTGAACAAATTTTATTAGAAAAAAGTTACTAAAAAGAATCCGTGGTTTTACACATTGATCTTAATTAAAAAAAAAAAATATCATTAATTTGTATAAAATTATTATAGAAAATAAAAGTTTTCACCTCTAATCATAATTTAACATCTAACCTGCGTGTGTTCGGAAATACTAATTTGCTACAGAAATAATTTCCTTTTTTGTTTTTATTCAACTCAATTAATAAAATTCGATGAATTCAAAAACATTCAATTGATAAAAATAAACTTTTTATTGGTGAAATTTCTTCATTTTTATTTTCCTTCGATTATTGAAACTTAATACCCAATTTAATAAAAAAGAGAATAAAATTTATATATTTATTTTACTAAAGTCTGGCATAAGAAATTTGTATTTTTTTTTTTTTTTTTTTACTGCTGGATCAAAACTTATTTATAAATTTTCCTTAAATTGTACTTTGCTATTCTTCAAGAAAACAACAATTTAATAATGAATACCTTTTCATGAAAATGAACAAAAAAAAATCTGTTTTATTCATTTAATATATAAAAAAAAAAAAAAAAATTCATCCCTAAAATAATAATCCTTATTTAAGCTTTCATGTCCTTTTCAATGTAATTTTCAAATAAAAAAAAAATCCAAAAACATCTATAATTTTTCTCATTTCTTCCTTCCTATGTCCCTATGTTTTTTTTTTTTTATTTAGTTCATCTTTTTAATTAAAGCAATTTTCTTAAACAAAAGATTGACTTTTTTTTCACTTAAAAAAATATAATGTCCTCTCAAAAAAACAAACCGAAATTTTTTTTTTTTATATTCGTGGCTCCAAGAATGTAAAACATGTTCTCGAATTTCTTGGAGTAATACATACCGTAGAATCTTTTGATTCACTTCTTAGTGAACTTTGATATGAATTAATATTGTCTACGAAGTCTCATCAAAATAAAATTTTTGTGTTAAAGAAACCTAAATATGGGGAAGAAAATTTATTAAAAAATGCCTTCACTTTAGCGAACTAATCAGTTCCAACACCAGAAACTAAATAAATACTCACTACATATTTACATTTCATTTATTATAATTCTTTCTTTTAATAGCAATAAATAAATAATAAATTAAAAATTATATCTTTAAATCTTTCGACGACGACGTTTTGAGATAAATTACAGACATTTCAACAATTTCTTTGACTTATTTAATTAATTAATTTAAAATAGTTGAAGATAGAAATTTTACTGTATTAAAGTTTGAATATTTCTTATTCATGAATTTCCACATATGACTGAGAATTTAACAGATTATTTATTATTGTCAGGGTTCTGAGAAAATCTGAGAAACATACACAGAGTAAAATGCCCCCTAAAAAACCAGTTTAGTATATAAGAATGTTATATTGATGATAAGGTTATAAAAATTTTATATTTAGTGTTAAACATAAAAAATATTCTTTTATAAAATATATTTTTTCCTTCTAAAATTTTTGTTCTTCTTTTTTCGCAATCTTTTTTCATATAGTTTGGGTTTATAATTTTTACTTACATAAGCAGAACAAAAAAAAAGTGAAAAATAAATAAAATAAAAATCAAACATTTTGTAACATATGTTTAGGCCGGATGGACAACTTTAAATAGAAATATACTTCTATTATGAAAAAGGATACGTCGTTATTATCATGACATTGTTATTAACAGGGGGAAAAAAATACAAGAAGAAAAAAAATTAAATATATAGTACATTTTGTATAAAATGAGAAAAATTAAGTAAATGTGATACCATAATATAAATTTTTGACATTTTATTAACTAAAAATTCATCTCGTTAGTAATGGAATTTTTTTTAAGATTTCAATTGAATGATTTTTCATTACATTGTGCATATTCAAATTACCCCTAATGAAAATGGAATGGAAGGACTATTTTTTTATTATATGAAGTAGTAAAACTCTAAATTTGTTTTCTAGCTGATTAGCCTGTAAAAAATCTATGTCTAGCCCTCTAGTCTATAGATATAATAAATTATTATCTAATTACTTAAAAAATAAAATAATAATAATCATAACTTTAATCTTCTTAAATTGAATATTTAACAACACAAAGATTTATTTTCGCATTGATAATAGCCAACTTACATTGAAATAACGCAGTTCAAAATGGTACTTGAACATTAAACTTCACATGTGTTAAGATAACAACCATACAACTTGGATGAGCATAGAGTTTCATGTTCTAATGTGAGATATGTTTCAGAAAACTGAAAAAATACGGTTTAACTAAAATAACAAATATAAATTTCCAATTTTTGCACTTTACATTTTGGTGCGGCAGATATTTTGGTAATAAAAAATTGATCTGGAATTTGAAAATAAAGACATTGGTAACAGAAAATTACAAACTTTTTAATTTAATGTACATTTTCTTTCTCATTCAAAATCGATATTATTTATGATTCAAAATTTTATATTGTACCATGAATAAAAAAAAAAAATTTTTTTTTTTTGTTTTTTTAAATTTGATACACATAAGAAAAATATTAAACTCAAAAACTGAAAAAAAAAGTTTCTTCTTTTTCACAATCGAAAATGCTTTCTCTTCTGGGTTCTTTTTTTATATACATATATATAGCATGAAAAAGAAGCCCCATTAAATTTAAGACGTATTTCCGTTCTCGTTTTACTTTTCATAAATTTCTTTTTGATTTTCTATTCATCTATTCAAGCAATTTTTCTTCTTTTCAATCGAACTAAAAAAAAATAAAAAAAAATATGGGATATGTATATAAAAGAAATATAATTTTTAGCAAAAAAAAAGAAAAGAAAATTATAATGAAAATTGGTATTGAATTGACGATATCTTTGGAAAAATAAGTTAATAAGTTTCATTTTTGATTTATCAATATATTTTTAAGCTAAAATGACTAAGGCTGTCAAAACTTGCAGACAGAGTTATTTCTCTCATATTATCACGCATGAAATTAAATATCAACCTAGATTTCCTTATGGATATCTATTTATTAAAACAACTTCAAAGCTCAACTGCATGTTATTTTGTTATGTTTGTTATGGATGCATGTTATTTTGTTATGTTATTTTGTTGAGGTCAACTGCACTTATTTTGTTATTGAGGCACCTTTCGTAAACAAAAAACAAATGAAGGCGAATAAATTTGAAAATTAGTTACTTTTATTTTATGTTTTTTAGTATTGGTTTTACTTGTTTAAATATTATAACTACCGATTTCTCCTAATTTTTTTAATTTTTTATTTTTTATTTTTAATTCAAAATAAAATTTATGAAAACCTCTAAAACTTAAGCCTATAAGATATTACCTTTAAATTCGTTATCTCGAAACAATAAAAGTAAATTTTTATTTTATTTCTTTTAATTTGAAAAGGTGAAACAATAAATTTAATTTATAAGAAAAAAAGGAGGCATGTTTTTATATGCAATTTCATCAGACAAAATAAATTTTATTAAATCTCATAAATTAATATAGTTTTTATATACATTTAATTATATATACATTTTATGATTTTGCTATACAAAAAAATTTCTTCTTAAGCTTGAGTCCTTCAATAAAATATTTTTCTTTATGAAAACTTCAGTTTTATTAAAACTAAAATGAATCTACCATATACGATTTGATCCTATAGAGAATTGAATAAAAAAAATTAATGTTTATACAAACTTCAATCAGCTCTTTATTTTCAAAAATACTAGTATGAAATAAAAATTGCATTTTTAAAAATATTTCTTTTAAATACGAAAATTTTATATTTGAGTCAATCCAGTTTAGATGATAAGTAAGTAAGTATCAAATAGAAACGGTAAAGAGGATTGAATATATTTCGATTATAAGTAAAAATTAATTCAAACACATTTTGAGCATTTATAAATTGCTAATTAAATTCTAAAAATTATACTCTATACAATATATAATCTATAAAATAGAATTATCACAATAATTTAAAGTAAGAATTCGTTAAAGTAAATTAAGTAATAACTATTATATCAAACTACATAATAATTTTTTTCATTCTCTACTTTTTCAACTGCTGCGCTGTACAAAAACTAAATGAAAATGTTCCTATATATGCTTTCTATATATGTACGAGTATTATATAAGAAATAAAATAGGATTAAAGTTAAATTTCTTATCCATATGGTGGAAATTTAAAAAGAAGAGAACTGAAAAAGGATACAAATCTGTTTTATGAACAAAAGTTAAGAAGGATAAAATTTCATTTTTAATGTTACACAGTGATATTGGTGTCAAAATTATTAAGTGAACTCTTGATATTTTTTCTTAATCATACTACATGTACAATTATTGTATACATATATAAGAAAAAAAAAACCTCATCATATATACTTACTTATTTATTTCTTTAAGGATTATAAAATATTAAAAAAAGGAAGCATATTTTCTTTTTATAACATTTTATTAGCGGAGGCCTCGTCTGATTATTTTCATTTCCTTTTCGTATTTTCCTGTTGATGGTAAAATAAGATTTTTTATACTTATAAATACAAATATATAATTTTTATTATATTAATTCATGTGTGTAACTTAATTTTGAAAGATTATTACACACTGATATTAAATTAGATATTTTTCTTTAATCTTTACTTTCTCATAATTGTGAAAAAAAAAAACAATTTTTTCCAAGGAAATAAAATATTTTCATTGGATTTATTATTTGAAAAATAAAATTAAAGCGATAATATTAATCGATTTTACTGAGATTATAATAATATTATTTGCTTTTTTTGAAATTATATATAAATACATAATGAATGAATAGTGTAAAAATATCATATTCACAACTTTTATTTCTTATATAATATGAGCTGCGGACTAATATTCTTGTTGCAATGAAAACTTATAAGCGTTCCAAGAGTTACACGATTAAAATTAATTAGTTAAAGTCTAGAAATGTATGACAAATAAACATTATACAAAGCTGAACCATAGACTTCAAAATTAATGTCATAGAGAAAAAAACATTATTTAGCCATATTATTTAATGAGAGAATATTAAAACTCCAAATATTTTAGAACAAAAATTTTTTTTTTACCCGGACTACATTGTATTACATATATATTTATGCACATATCTAAATAAAAAAAAACAAATTATGAACTCATATATGCAGGTAATGATGATCCACACATTTGTATAGAAGTGACCAAAGCATACATTTCATTGGATATATAATGAATGCAATTTGTAAAAAATCAACATAACTAATCCACCTATTTGTGTAAAATATATTTGGATCAATAACATTTAAACGTTTTTATTCTATACTGAATAATAACTAAATTTAATCCTGGCACGATTTTCCAGTTTATCACTGTAGACAACATTTATACACATTATAATGTATTTATGTATATGAAAAAAAAAAAACAAAAATTAAATTTGAAAGTTTCTAATGAAACAAGAGTGGAAAATATATTGATTAAGTGAGCTAAAAATAAAGTGAATTAAAATTTAGACAACTTGAACTTTTGACTTCTAATTCAAATAATTTCCAAAGCTGGTGGCAAGCACGGTTTTGGAAGAAAGTTTTGGAGGGGATATATGTATATACTTAAGCACGTTTAATTCAATAATGATAAGTTATAACTGAACTGAAATCGTTCGATTGAAAGACAATTTCAGTTCTTGCAGTCATTCGCTAAATATTGATTAAATTCTCAAAAAATTTCCTTTTACACGAGAACACAAGAACCTAATTAATATAAATCCTTAGAATATGAATTAAATAATACAATACTGAATAAATTTTCGATTAAATACAATGTTAAAGTTTTTCATGAACTATACTATAATACAAAAAATAAAAATTTCATAAAATACTTCGTTTATTGAATTTCGGAAAAATCAGAAAAAAGTACCTACAATATTTTGCATAATAAAAAGTATTTTAATAATTTGATTTTTTTTTTTTTTTTTGAAACAAAATCATGTAGCCGTAACCTTGGTATTCGTAAACGTAAACTTTTTGAATGAAAAAAAAAAAGTTGAATTATTCTGATTTTATATCATCTTCTTGGGTGCAAAATTTTGCACATAAAAGTTAAGCACCTATACACAATTAATGGTGCACCAGTGAACATTTTATCGTTTTAAAATGTATAAAATGTATATAAAGATTTTTATTTGATTTTATTTAGAATAAAAAATGCACACAAAAACGTAGGGATTTGAAATAAGCCCTTGTGCAAAAAAAAAAAAAACAAAAAACAAAAATACACAAATAAACTGGTGAAGCCAGTCATGTTTTTATTTTATACACAAAACTTTGAAAAACATGCGAAAATTCATTAGGTTTTATTCTGCTACAGAAATTCTATTTAGTAAACTATAGGATGTCTTGAAAATAGTTTGAAATTCAATTTTTTTGAACAAATTATTTATTCGTAGTTATTTCAATGAAATTGAAAAAAAAAAAATCCATGAAATTAACAGAATAAAATTCAATATGTGAACATAACTAAATAATGTAGCTTCCGAGTGCCAGAATCTTATTAAAAGAAGAAATTATTAATAAATTCTAAGATATAACGACTACGTCATACACCAGCAGTGGTTCTTAACAGGAGAATATTGTTTGAAAATTTTTAGGAGTGACTAAAAAAGTTGAGAACCAATGCACAAGAGCCTTTAATTTAAATTTGGGTATAATATGAAGTCATACACACAACAACAAATAATAGTCACAATTTTATTCTCTAAAGTTATTAGTTTACATTTTCCTAAGATTATAATAACCCAAAATATTTTTAGTTTTAATTTTTGATGGCTTTACCATGAAAACGAAATTTCTTTCATTTTCACAAATTTTTGTTGTGTATATGTACAACGAAATTCAGGAATAGTTAAAATATTTCCGATTTATTTTACAAAATAGGAGAAAAAAATGCATAAAGTTTTTAATCCTTTACAATCATCACTTACGATTATAGCTAACATTTAAAAGTCGTTAGCAATAATAATGTATTGGAAATACATGAGAAAACATGAGAGAGCGATATTCTCGACACGGATGATAGTAAAAAGTAGCTTCGAAATAGTCGACCGCACGACTCGCGAGAGTTCGGGCATTATACAGTTTAAAGCTATTCGTCACAATCTGGACACTGTTCCATGCTTTTAATACCTATATCATAAGTAGTAACATAGGATAATATTGGTAGTACTTTCAGTATGCAAACAATTTAAATTTAATTAAATTTGTGTTATAATCAAAATAAATTTCCGAATATTTAATCTGTATTTTCCAGAAATAAAAGTACATAGATAATATTCAAAATTGCGCAAATATAAAAATATCAACTATGTAATAAATTATTTTTTTATAGTTTGAACTAAAATATTTTATAGCTCTCTTTACACAATTAAATTAAATCTATATTCTTATTTAGGACAAATTAATCTTAAACAAAATTTTTTAAATTTTTCAGTCTCTTAGATATTATAATTCCAATTTTTATTTTTTATATAGGTATCTGTGTATATAATTTTACCTTTCCAATTCCTGTATAAATCATTTCATTTTTTTATTTTAATTTATTTCTTTGTATTTACAGACATAAACTAGCTTTAAATTTAATATAATTCAATTTTGAAAGGAAATAAAATTTAAAATTTATTGAATGCGTAAATTCTTACATAACTATGATGTATGTATGAGAAGTTGAAGTATTGAAATAAGAAATGTAGAAAACTATACTACGGAATCAAATAAAGTGCAAAGAAATAACATTCGAAAATTCCTTAAAACTTATTTCCTTTACCAAACATGAAGTAATGATGAAATTTTATGAATGAACTTTAAATACAACTTAATATCTAAAAATACATAATGTTATTTTTAAGTTGAAATGAGTAATTAGATTTATAGATTAAAAGTAATTTCAATTTAATTGACTTGATTCTGTAAATAATTTGTAAATTTATATTTCTTTAAAAAAATATATATATTTATATAAAAATGTGTACATATATGAATAATATAATTATTTTTAAATGTAAGTGGTAGTTAAAAGGATTATAAAATCTAAGTAATTAAACTATTTTAAAATTGATTAAATTAAAATGAAAACGCATAAGTCTGACAGGGAAATTATAATTATTACATAGTAAAATTTAAATAAATTTTTTGTAGTATATTAAAAGTTATATCATACTTTGTCTATAATTTGAATTTATAAGTTGAACTTATTTTTTCAATTGGGTTTTAACTGGTGAAAGATTATCTTTGTCATATAAAAAATTTAAAGCAATCGTATAGATAAATTTTGTTTTATAGTTTGGTTAAACTCGACGTGACGCACGCGACGGACGCGACGCAAATGACGTAAGAAATATTAAATGTATGAAAATATATGGACGCGAACAGTCTCGACGTTAACGACGTTAATGACGCTAACGTAAAATTATATGGTCATTAACATCATTCAATAAATTGCGTCGCGTCCATCGCGTCGAGTTTGCCCAGGCGCTTAAGAAAATATAATTCGATAAAATTTTGAACTATGAAAGTACGTATCTATAAATTCACATAAAAAATAAAACCTATTTAATTCAAGTTAGTTTAAAAGTTTACGACCTAAGTTCTATAATGGTGAAAATTTAAAGTTTTTTTTTTTAAGTAAAAATAAAATTTCACCTGATACTATAACAGATCTAATAATTTAATCTTCTAATGCGAAAAAAATAATACAAAATAAAAATATTAAGTATCATCCTTTGCTCAAATAAAAATTCATTAAACTTTTTATTATCCCAGACATTATTACACATTTAATAAACAATGTTCAGATATTACCTTTGCTTGAACACACACAGACCAAACATTATTCAATTCATATTAGTTTCGGTGTTATCGTTATTATGGTAAAAATGTTGAAGAATTGGCGGACAGTTTATGATATTTTTATATCATTTTATAATTTTATAATTCTAATAATAAAAAATACAGCATTCCAGCATCTTTCGAAAGCATAGCGAAAATATCTATAGTCCAAAATGTTAATGTTCCAACATTTTGAGCCATTTCAGAAACTAAATATTTGAAATATACCTAATATTTTTTAAGAACAAGTGAACAAAATATTTAAAACTTCAAGGTCGCAGTGAAAATGGAACCACTACCGAATACGCCCGATGCAGATAACGGCAAAACGGCTACTACTACAGATCTTTTTTTTTTTTAAATCATCGTTGCTTTTAGGTTTTAATATCTTTTCCTATATATATACCTAAAGTGTAGGTATATAAAATATGTTGTTCAGAAGGAACAGAATTTATGTTTTTCAATGCTGTAAAATATATGTGAGTATTTTTAATTTAAGTAATTAATAATTTTATCTGACTGAATTATCCTTATATTAAAAGTGAAAAATGTAAAAAGAAAACAAAACATCTATAAAATTAATATAATTTTAAAAATAAAAGAGTTTGTCTTCTTCATGGAGAAATGTAATTAAGTTTACATGACCACAAAGTTTCTGGAAAATTTATTAAATATTTTCCAAGCCGTATTTATCGCGTAGAATGAAAGAAGATAGAAATTTCACCAATTAGATTATTAAATAAATAAAGCAAAGAAATTGAAATCAATATAAAATCATATGCGAAATAAATATTAAGTATAAAATTAAGATCTTAAAGCAAATTTAACTTAAATTTATTTTTAATTTTGACACAAATAATTTTTTATTTCTTTCAAGTTCATTATAAATTTTTTCGTAATTTTTTTTTTTTTTTTTACAAATTATTTAATTTTTAATTTCAATTTATTTTTTATATTCGAAAACTACAAAATTACCAAAAAGAATTTTATTAGCAAAAAAGGTAATAAATCTGAGAATATCTTCACAAGAATTACAATTTTTAAATTTTAATCATAAACTTTTTCCGGTTTTGCGCCATCTTGCAATTTCCTCAAAATAACAATAAAAATTTAAATAAATTCAAAAATAATATTCCTGACTTTATTTCCACAAAAAAAAAAAAAAAATAAAATAAAAAAATAAAAATAAAATAATAATATCCTTAAAGTAAATATTCTAAATTTATAAATTATAATCTGCTCAATGGATCAAAGTAAATTGTTACGATACCCAGGTGGATCAATGAGTTGATTATTATTAGGTGACGCCGTTTGAGTAAAAGTATTTCTTAAACAAAATTAGAGCTCAAATTTATATTTAAATGCAATAATGAAGTTGCTTAAAATGTTGTCTTCTATAATACTTATATAGAATAAAAGAAAGAAGTTTAACACAATTCTTAAATTATTTCATTATACTTTTAGTTTAATACTAAACAAAATAAACATAATGTGGATTTAGATTATCCATAATTATATAGTTTAATAAAGATAATAAGGTATATTTTTAAGTGTCATAAAACCATTTCATCACTTTTGCAGTTCAGATTTACTATTTTGATTCTTTCTATAACTAAGTTTCGTATAATCATCATCTGGTGAAAATTCTATCAATTTTGTAGAATCAGTTGCTTTAATTTTATACCTTAAGAAAAGTAAATCTTAGAAATTTCCTACTATTTTTATTGATATTTTGTTTTAATAACCCTTAAAAAAGATAATAATATTTTACTTCCAACACAATACAAAAAAAAAAACCAAACAAACAAAATAAGAGCTTCTTAAAAGAAATAAAAATATTTTTGAACAATAAAAATCTTTAATTTTTGTTAGATTTAATTGCTTCAAATTTTATTTCGAGTCCTTTTTTGTGGGGAAAAAAGGACTAAAATTGAAGATGTAATAAAAAATTTTCATCTCTTAAAAAATAATTAATCGAACATTTTATCATGAAAAACAATTTATTGAATTGTCAAAGCAATTAAATCCATATGCCGTCAAAATATATGTGCGCGTGTATTTATAATCTTTTTAGAGAAAAAAAAAATATTGTTATTTTCATAGGATATTTTTCTATTTTTTTGTAGATATAAATTAATGCCTGTAAAATAGCGACGCAGTTTTTCCTTCCCCCCATATATATTTATGTTCCAGACAATCAATAGATTACTACATTGTAAATTTCTATTAAATTTTTTAAAAAACTTTAACCATATAAACAATGATAACTTCGTTTGGCCTTGAGGAATTAATCACACCAATAATATAAAAAAAAAAAATATTTTCGGCTTATAAAATTTCAATAGTTTTTTGCAAAAAAAAAAAATTAAATTTTCTACAATTTTACATAAATACCATCTACATAATATTTATTGTTCTAAAAAAATTTAAATTTAAAAATTGAGCTTATTTTAGTCATGCCCTAAAGCTTAATCTTCATTCCCTTATATAATTAATTTCTGTACGAAAATATAATAAAATAAAAACAACTTAATCAAAAAACCATCAAAACTTAATAAGATTGTCAGAAATGATTTTCTTCTTGTTTTTTTTTTTTTTTTTTTTATTTTTGCAATTTCAAATCGATTCTCATTAAATGAACTGCTTCAGCTGAAAAATAAAACTCAAAAGCATTTTACATTCAATAAACTCTATTATTATTTTAACAAAAATACCTTATAAGTTGTCTCCAATGAGTTTTCATTTTCTCGAATTTTTTTTTTTGTTCACGTTATATTGGCATTATTCTCACATTAGACTTTTTAGTAATTTTGTTCATAATAATTTTGGAATATTTTT
This sequence comes from Hybos culiciformis, assembly GCA_964007475.1. NCBI lineage: Eukaryota > Metazoa > Arthropoda > Insecta > Diptera > Hybotidae > Hybos > Hybos culiciformis. Next base: position 30,783,951 of record OZ023275.1, read on the forward strand.
TTTTATATAAATACGGTAATATTCAATCTTACATTCAAAACACTCTGTTTTATTTTTTCTGAACTTCACTAAAACTCAAAACTAGAAATTCAGATCACTAGTAAAAGTGATTTATATTATTTTTATATACTTGATTCATCATATTAAAAAATTGAATTTTTATAACTTAAAGATCTTAAATAATATTCTGTTCTCAGATCCTCAACAAATTAAATATGTTCTTAAAATCTGTTTCATGTAAAAAAGTATTATTCTTTTATTCAATTCAATTATTCGGTTAGTCAAAATTTAGCATTAATTCAAATATAAAAATAATAAATCTTCAATTATTTCAGGAAAACAACAAACAAACAAAAAAAAAAAAGGAATGTATAAATTTATATCCTTATGGCATTCCTTTTGATACCAATGTCGTGTATGCCATAACTATGTTTTCAAGAAAAAAAAAAAAACAATTTTTTTTTTTTATAATTTATACTTATGTGTATAGTTTTTATCTCCAGTATCAATTGAAGAAAAATATAAAAAAAAAAAAAAATATGTCCCTTAAAGGATTTAGCCTGAGAGTGAAAAAATATTTTTACTATTGGAAAAAAAACAACAGAAAATAAAGGATAATGTTATACATTGGAATCATATTTTTTTATTTTTTGCTCATCATATCTTCTTTGTTTCCTCAAAGAGTATTTTTCTGGTCAAACCAACTTTAAAACTTCATTTAAAATTGACCTGCAGCATTCCAAAAGAATATAAATATTTTTTTTTATATTATGCTGTTGTTGTTGTTGTTCTGTCGTTATAATAGCTAGCATGAAAGCAGGAGCAATTGTTTGAAAGAAATAAGTTAGGAAAAAAATATGCTTTTTTTTTTCTAACGTAACATACTATATGAATAAAAAAAAAAAAAAAACCATATATACATAAATATTTTCAACAAAGAAATAAAACCCAAATATTCATTGAACCGTTAATAAAATGAATTAAACGGTTATGTGCACTTATTTGAACTTATGTTACCCTTCGATTATTATTATAGTTGTTGTGATAGGTGGAGCAAGTGTTGTAAAACAAAAAAAACAAATCCAAATATTTTGTTATGGTTTTAGAATTAAACAAGAAACCATATTGCTGAATTAAAGTGTTAAGTGTTAATGACTTTTTTTTTTACCATCAATTTATATAAATCAAATTTTAATAACTTTAAATCATATTTTCTGGATGTTAGCTTATTATCGTATATAAGTTGTGACCTCAAACAAAAATAATTTCTACAAACAATAATAATTAACTGATCAATTTCCCTAAAAAAAAATCACATAAAAAATACTCTACTTACTTATATATTTGCTGAATCTATAATAAATTTAGTTTCCAAATCTAAGCATAGTTTTTCATATAAACTATGTTGCAGTCTTTCACAAAAAAACCTAAGCTTGAACAAAACTAACTTTCAGGGAAATGTTAAGGTATATATAATATGTTGCTTAACATAAACAAAATGCCTTGTTTATAGCGAATTTACCTATCTGAAAAAATGGTACCGTAAAAACCGATTTTCTATGTTATTATTCTATTTATATTTAAGCAAATTTACTGAAAATGAAGATATTAATTTTATCTATTTTTCGTAAAAAGAATTTTTTAAAAATATTTTCAAATAATTAAGAAAATTGAATTTATTGTTTTTTGATATCTGAAAAATTTCATTACTTCACAAAATTATTTTTTTGTTTCTTTTTCATTACGTTTCCTACGTTTTACGATACCTTTCCTGTCAAAAATTTTTTTTACGTTTTTTTTTTATATTTTTTGCAGTTGATTTTTTACTTTCAGATAAAATTAGCTGTGAATAGGTTTCCGGAACATTCCTCCAAAAATTACTTTACTGTGGTAGCTATAAACAACGCATAACAAAAACTAAATTTAAGTTTTTTGCATTCAATATTTTTAATACATTTTACTTATTATTAAATTTATTTAAAATTTAACTTAAGATTCTAAATTTATTCAAAATATCTATAAAATAATTTGTTACAAATTAAATTTGAAACATTAGAAAAAAAAATCAGAATGCCTATAACATAAAAATACATATAGCATTTCAATATATGTTTTCAATAAATGGAAGGGTTAAATGGAATGATCTTATAATGAAATTATGTAATAGAAAATGTAATAAAATTCGTTTAAAAAAAAAATGGAAATAATTTTCTTTTTATTAATTTATCTACAAATTGTTCTACGTTTAAATATATTTATAGTTCAGAGGATTAGGTGCGTATAGGTTGGGCTGTATAAGAATTATTACTCAAGCATTGAAAAATATTTCACATGAAAACAAAAAACCAATCATTGTAAAATTCTTTAAATTTGTTAAATAAGTAATAGTTAATAGTAATTTATGTGCAAATAATAATTTTAATTAATTAACTTTGCGGAAAACTTAAAGAATTAGCATTCATTGTTTAACTAAATTTGTTTATATAGTTTAGAAATAAAAATTAACAAATTCTTTCGAATTTAATAAAAAAAAAAGATTTAAAAATAAGTATAGTTTATGAATACAATGTAGATTGTATTTTAATCCACAGATTATTTGATGTATCTGCGTCAAAAATTTAAACTTTAATATTTTTATTTCAATATTTATGAAAAATTAAATCTCTATAACATTCAAAATGTGAAAAATCTTCATACTCTACTGTCTACTTTACCTGTAATTTCCTCATTAAAGTTTTAAAAAGATTTATTGTCCAAGCAGACATCATTTCCGGGTAAAAGTAAAATTTTCTACATTTTGGTATGCAATTTTGAAATTTCCGTTCAGCATGTGTGGTGTTAATCCTTGAATGAATAAAATTTGTATAGTGTGTTATATTTTTTTATTTTTATTTTGCATAATACCTTTTAGACTTCAATGTAAAATCATTTTAAATCAAAAATTTGAGATTTTTATAGTTTTTGAGCTGAGTTATTTGCACTGTTACTGATTAATTATCATAATATGAGTGCATTAATCCGCGATTTTTTGACTTAAAACTAATTTCGAAATAATTTTGGGGAGTTCCGACAAAATAACAGTGTTACGGACATGGCACCTACATATTTGGCAAGGAAATATGGAAGGAATTCACTTCTTCTGGGAACAGTTTTGGTTCATATACATACACTATTTACAAAAAAAATTTAGCGTAATATCACGAAAGAAACAGTATTATTATTAGTGTTTTTTTAAATATGTTTTATGTAATACATTTTGTTTGTGAAACCTTTGAAAAGTCTTAATAAATAAAGTAAAACTTTTTTTCGTAAATATATCCATAAACTTAACTTAATACGGAATAACTTTGATATGCTTTATTGTCAAAAACATTTTTAGAAATCGAAATGTGATCTTTTGGTACAGTGGAATTGGTAGTTATTACAAAACACAGAATACATTGAAGTATACCTAACAAATTTCCATTTGAGAATTAAAAAAAAAAAAAAACTATCTAATATTTTTATTCCATCAATGCAACTAACACGATTTATGTAATTTTTGTTCAAATTAATGTTTTTTTTTTTTTTAATTGTCTTATAGAAAAATGTGAAATGATTTTACTTCCGGTTTTGAAACACTCAAAAATATTTCACCTGTTATCTTTGCGCAGCGCTTCAAAATATTCGAATTATATACAAAAGTTACATGTATGCATATATGAATATATATATATATATATATATATATATATATATAATATAATAACAAGTATCTTCTATTATGTTATAAAATTTTGTAATTCTATTTTTTCTTCTATCAAATTTGACCATCCCATTACGAATTTTTTTTTTTTTTCTTTTTTACGAACCAAAAAAACAAATATTTTGACTATAGGGGCGCCAAATTCATTTCAAGGTGGATGAATGCTTGGTTACAGATAATTTTTCAATTGTCTCCTCTTTTTCATTTCAGAAATAAACGTTTAGATAAAAAAAAAATAATAATAATAAATAAATAAAAGTAAAAAAGTAAATCAATTTTCTTTATGGCTGAATAAATTTATTATTAAATTTTAGAATATTGTCATATAGTATTAATTTCCCTTATTTTTGAAAAAAATAAATATAATTTAATTTATTGCGACTATACGATGATATTGAATATTATTGACAATCATGGTTAAGGCAATATTCATTACAAAAATGAATAACGAAATTAATAAAGAATTTTTGAAACATTTTAATCTCATTTACAAATTATAAAAACTGATTTCTATTAGCAGCAACAAAAATAACTCTTAGTTCTTGTAAAATTTATAATAACTCAATAAAGTAGAAGTAAAATTCAGTATCTAATTCTTTTCGTAATTATAATTACAATTCAAATATTGAAAAATAGAAAAATTGAAATACGGAATAAAAATCTGTATTTAATAAACACAAAAATTTAACTGAGTTTGTGCATTAGTATTTATATAAAAAAAATTTTAATATTATCCCTTAAAATTTTTCGTTTAAATTGGCTATTTTTATACAACCTAAAATTTACATAATACCTCTTAACATAACTTTTTATAATAGTTATAGCCTAATATAAAGTTTAAAAACCTTTTTAGATCAAAATGTAGAATATTTAATACCATTTAAATAATGCAATGGAAATTTATCTCTATAAAAAAAAAAATCCTAAATTTTATTAAATAAATGAATATGTGCGTATTTTTACCAGGACCTTAATATTAGAGATCGATATGTAACTTATTGACTTTTTAAACAAAAACTCTTAAATTTCCATTTGCACTATTAATATAGATACTTTTTTTTTTCGTGGTTAATTTTATTACTTCTACAAAAAGAAAAACAAAAACAAATTAAACTTAAATTTATTTTCTATTTTGAAATTTTTATGGAATGCAGGTAATCAAAGGAAAATAGTAGTAATGTAGTAAAAAAAAATTGAGGTGAATAAAATTTTATTTTTCTCATAAATTTTCATTTTATAAGTCGATTCGACAATAAATACTAATATATATATCGTAAAATATGTTAATTTAAATTTTAGTTATAAATTCCCATTAAAATTACATGTGTCATATGGTTATAAAAGATATATACCCACATATAGAGGAGACAAATATTATGAAAAACTTTATAATGATGCGAAATTATTCAACTTTAAAATAAAAAAAAAAATAAAAAATATCAGACAAATAAAATGGGCTAAGCGTATGCGAGGGGAAAATTACAATATATTAAGTATAGTTAGTATTTTTCATTATTTTTTCACATATAGAAATTTTCAGTTCAATTCTCATAGTTTTTTTTTTTTTTTTTTTAATATTTTTGTAGGAGAAGCATTATAATTTCCGGAAATAAATCCAATGCTTCAGTAAACTTTAATAAAAAAAAAAAAAATATATTTTTACTTTATTTTTTTTATTTGACTAAAATTTATTATTTTTTTTTATTTTTTGTCAATTAAAATACAAAAATTTTTATTTAGTTTAAACTTTGAACGCGATGTGTAATGATTTATTTTTTCAAATTTTTTTTTAAAATTATAATTATGAAATTCTTACGTGAAGTAATCAAAAGATTTTTTCAAAAAACAAGAAAATTTTCGGTATGAAATTTTCAAAAAAAAAAATATATTATTAACTTCTGTGTTTAATGTTATTAATATTATATATATATCTATAATTTTTGAACTATAAATAATTATCCGAAAAATTAATATCGATAACGATGTTCTCAAGGTAAAAAACGTAAAAAAAAAAAAATGTGTGTAACTTAAAAATATCAATTAAATACTATCAGTGATACTACCAAATAATTTAACTGATCGAGAATTAAAATTTAATTTTCTTGTATTTTGAGATAAACACATTTGAAGTAAATATCTATATAGTGCAGCTTATAACTTTTTTTGAATGACAACTTTAATTTCTTAGTGATATTTTCACATTTTTTTTATATCTGTGACAATTAATGATATCATACCAAAAATTAAACGAAAATTAAATTTTATTTTTTTTATACTTTTCATTTTGGGAATGTTTATATACTATTTTAACAATGAATTTTTCTAACATCACAAAATTCATTGAACAGCATTATTATATGTTCTTTATTTAAGTATAATTATTTAAAAAAAAAAAAAACAATGAATGTCACGGTTTATCAAACATTTTAAAATGTAATGTCCAAAATTGTAAATATGTTACCATTGCATTAAAATAATGTCTTTATGTATGTTTGTTTTAATCGATTTAGTTATTGCGTATTTGTTGAAGTAAAAAAAAAAAAGTATATTCCATAAACCTTCAACATCAACGAAGATTCTTAATTGTGTGTGGATAAAGAAAATAATAAAAAGACTTAGATTTTGTTGAACAATACTCTTAGAAAAAATAATTTTTGAAGATGACCTATGTAAGAACCTAAATAATTATATTTATTTAATATACTTTTGTCATTTTTTTTCTCACAAATTATCTTTGAACTGTTGAGCGATTTTTGTACAAACGATTAGAAACTTGCCACTTGAAAGCTTTAAGAAACTATTATTTATATCACAATTATGTGAACGCGAATTTATTTAATGTGAACGTATGAATTTTATAATTTCTCCTCATCTAGAAATCATTTATTGTGATCATTGTATGGAACGAAATTATTTTATTCAAAATTGATCAGAATATCGTTTATATACCTATACTATTATATATAAGTACAATAAATTGTAAATTGTAAATGACTTTTTAACAAAAATAAAAAAAAAACATTAAATTATAAAACTTAATTACTTCTTGAAAATCGAAAACCGAAACTAAAGCCTCTCAAAAAAAATCTATTTTTCAAGTTATTTTTGTACCGAAAAATTTATTCCAAAAATTATTTTTTATAGATGTTTTTGTACTTTTTTTACTTTAGAGCGACGAACCTTAGCTCTTTATTTAATAAATTTATCTAGAATAATTGTGAGAATTTACAAAATTTATTGGTCTTTGCTGAATTAGTACACACTTCCACTGAATTAGTACACACACACATTTTGGAAAAAAAGAAATCACTTTTAGACATACCTATACACAAAATTAATTTGAATATCACTTTCTTTATTAAAGTATTAAAACTATTTAGTGGTCGAGATAAAATGCGATTAACCTTTTGTCTATATTTCTCTTTTTTTCCATTAATTTCATTTTATATTATTATCTCTGTTCTATTAATAAAAAAAAAACAACCAACAATAATCCTTAACACGGACATTGGTATTTAATGAATTAAATTGGATACAAATACTTGATTTATCTTAACCTGGTCCTTTATATCTTTATTAAACTCTTAAATTTGTTTTTTTTTTTTTTTTGTTTATATTTTTCGATTTCATTTTAATAAAGAAGTCACATTCATTTCCAATAATTTCTCCGGATTCATTTTTTTTTTTTTTTTTTGTTAAAGAATAATGTGGTGTAACTTTATCTCAATTGAAATTGCACATTCTTTAAATTTTAAATTGACATTCGACGGATTATTAAACTAGTTTATCTTACATTTGAAACTTATGTTTAATTTTGTTTATTAAAATGATGAAAAGAGTTTGATAAAATATATAGTTTATTCTGTTATCTAAAATAGAGATTACAAATAGGGTAGGTGTCTTAAGCCCACGGAACATAAAGTCAATTGAGTTTAAAATTAAATCAAAAACTAAATAAAGTCAATTGTACTTTCACATTATTTTAAATAGAGACATAAAGTCAAGATCTAAAATCCAGATAAAGTTGAGAGAAAACTAAAATTTACGACACATGTTAATTAGTGTCAAAGAACAAATAAATGTAATTTAGGATCAAAAATAGAAAGATTTTTAAATATATTTCTGAGCAGTCCAAAAATTAAGTCATAAGGAAATATTTTTGCCCTATTACAAAAATATTTTTTATTATAAAATAAAAATACACGACCGTATGGAAAATATTGCCAAGCAACATCTACTAATATATAATTTTTCATGAAAATTCAATCTCAGTTTCAAGTCCGAAACCTTGAACTTGATTAGGAAATTTTATACATAATCTCATTCCAATTTCATCAAATTAAACAATAATTAAAAATTAACTTTCCTGTCCTCTGGTCTGCACTCATATTTTTCTTATTAGCTGCATGTTTATGCCCCAATTCAATAGTTTACTTTTTTTACCTTCAATTAACAAAAAAAAAAAAAAAACATCCAAGTATTTGTAAATATTTTCATTATTTTTTGCATAAACTTTTCACTTTAACCATAGAGTATTTTTTGCCACAAGGGGATTTCTTTTTTTTTTCTTCTTTCTCTCAAAAAAACAAATTTATTTTATATTCTGTTCGAGAGAAAAAAAATTTTAGATTTATTTCAGGGATATCCTTTTTTTGTGCAAAAATTGATACAAAAATGCAAATAACTTTTCAAATGATACAATCAATTGAGTTCAAAGTTCAAAATAGTTAATGTCTCTTAGTAAATAAAGTTCTGTGTTCTGTTTTTTTTTTTCTTTTTTTTTTGTTCAATTTTAAAACATTTTAAGGATCATTGAAACTAAAGGACTCTCAAATGAATGATCCTTAAAACAATTTTTTTTTTTTGCAAACAATATTTAAATATATATATATATATATAAAAGAAAATTTGTTTCAAAATTTCTTGAAAATTTTAGAAAGTCTAGAAAAAGAAATTTTTTTAAACCAAAAATTTGAGTTTTTATGAAGATATTGAAATTTATTTATATTATATTATACAAGAACATGTAAACATGTAAACATGTATATTATACAAGAACATGTAAATATTGTTCGTAATTACTTTAAGATTAGTCTCTTATATACGAATTATGATTATTTAAAATTAGAATTAAGGTATTGCAGCTTGTAGAAAGTATACAGCAACCTAAATCAAAATATTAGTTATATGAACTTATTAGTTTTTAAATTATATATGTATATACAGAAACTTCTTGTTAATCCTATATACGGCACTTAACAGATTGACAAAATATATCAATTAAATTATTAATAACTTAAATTACATAAATAACATATTACGGCTATATGATGTATTATCAAATTTTTCGGACAAATTCATAATTGTTTAAAAAAAATTCTGGCACATTTCACCTTTAAAATTTCAATCAATTATGACCAATAATGTTTAAAACATATTATTATCGGTTTTTGGTACTACAAATTCAACAAAACTAATAAAGTGATTATTTGTAAGGACCAAAATTATTATATTTTATAAATTGATGAATAAAAATCGATATAAAAAGTTTCTTCTTTTGAAATTTAAAATAATTTTAATCTCATTAAAATATGAATTTTCCCATATTCTGCAAAAGTTTTTCTAACAACTTTTGATGACAGTCAATTATTAGTTTATGTGAAATATAAACTTCTAATTTTTTTTTTCTAAATTTTTTCCACAAATCATCGATATTACATTCATATTCACAATATAATTATATATATAAAAAAAGTTATTATAATATTATATATTATACTTAGGAAAAATTAAAAATAACAAATTTAAAATAACTTTATTCTTTCACAAAATTTCTTCAGAAAAAGAAAATTTATAAAGAAATAAATATTAAAACCTTTTAATTTGTTCGGCTTACATAATAAGAGGAATAAAAAAGTGATGTTGAGGAATTAACTTTAATTAAATTTTTTATAAAAACTGATTACTGGAATTAAGAAATTCAAATTGTTGGATTTTTAGACTGTTAAATTTGTCAGAAAATTTATTCGAAAAATATTTGAATACCAAACAAAATTCATAAGCGGCAGAGCTATATAACAAGTATTTGAACTTTTTATAAAAGGACTCTGAAACCTTCAATTATATGCATTCATTATTTTAGTTAATTGATTGTAAAATAACAAAAAAAATTAAAAACTAATCGAGCGGAGCCCAAAACAAAATTGCCTTTAAAATTTAATTTTATTAAGTTGAAAAAAAAATTGTTTTTACCAGAGCCGTAACCAAGCAATGCGTGTACATGCACAGCACAGAGTGCAAGCAAAAAGGGCTCCATTCTTAGACGTCATAGATCCTAAACATGCAAACATTAATTGTTTTCACGTTTTTTTGTTCCAACAATTTGCATCACAAAATTAGTGCATTCAATCAATTCTAATATCTTTATCTGGTCAGTGCTAAGGGCAGATATTTTTACAAATGGTCAATTTTCATAGGGCGCTAAACAAGCGGCTCTGGCTTTTACCATAAAACTTAAAATTGAAACGTTTTTATTTTTCCCTCATCATAATTTAATTTTACTCAATTAAATGAAATAAGCAAAAACATAAAACAACATGATGTATGCTTTTATGTTAGTCTTTTATTCATAATTTTGTTACAAGTATATCGCTTTCTAATTGTCTCCTTCAATCGTAAAGGAAAAGTATTATAATTTTTGTAAAAATAATTTTGAATTTTTTTGGAAGCTTTTCCTGCACACGACACTATACTAATTGCCAAGGATTTTCACAGATAAGAGTTATAAAATATGCCGAAATTAATGACCTGCTTAAAAACCGTGAATTATAATGTTTATGTTGTAGATATTATGATATTGTAGCAAAAAGAGCATTTGCATATTATTCTACACGACTGTAATGAAAAGGAGTTGCTATAGAACGCCTAGAACTGAATACAAGATGATAATTCTTAACGAATCTTAACATGTACATTGAAGTAATAATGTAGTATTTAATAAATCATATAATTATGATATATATTTTTTCGAACTTGAAATTATTTTAAAAGCATTGAAAAACAAGACCCTACATAAATTAATAATAAAAGCGTTGCGTCTATTTGGTAAAGGGTGAAAAGCTTGTTTTTCAATCCAAAAATATCTACCACACATTTAACATTTTTACAAAGAAGCAATATACAAGGATAGTGTGTTTTACAAAGTAAAACATAAAATTCACTTATAGTTTAATTTAGCGATAGTGTAGTAAAAATATATATATGTACACATAAAAAAATAAATTGCTTGATATAAACATAAAGTAAAATTTTAAACATTTAATTAAGTTACGACTTTTTTTGGAAAAACAATTTTAGAATTCTGTTAAAAAAGTCTGTCTAGTAATCGTGTATATAACTGGTGTGCATGCTATCTTCATTCATATTCTTTATAAGCTTCATATATGCCCCAGTTGAGCTAAAAAATATATCCAGGATAATGTTTGTAGACAATTTTATTAATGTTTGTCATTTAATTTACCTATTTTAATTACAACCCTAATTGAAGAAGTCAAAAAAATTGTAAATATTCGACAAAAATTTAAGTTGCAAATGTTCAGAATTTGACAAAGTTTTTTATTCACAAAATTCTTAAATTTATTAATATTTAACATGTTCTTATTTACAGAATATGATTGATTTAACCTGTTTGTTGGCAAAATATTTATAATTTAAAGTTAAAAGTACAGAAAAAAATTTTGAAACTCGAAATCTTTGAAAAATACATTTTTATGTGAAAAAATTAAATTTCAGCCAAATTGTTAAAAAACTGGAAAATTTTCTCAAAGGGAAATATCATACAATGCACAATTTATTTTATGTATTTTTCAATTATGTTTTGAATTTATGGCAAATTTTTCTTTTCAGTTTTATTTAAAATTACATAATTCCACTTTTTAAAAGCAATAAGCTTTTACTTCTCAATAATTGTACCAAAAATGCAAACAACAATAAAAATATATATAATCCGCCAAATCATCTTTGTCATAGCCGTGGTGTCGTGATAGTAAGCTAAAAACAAGAATATTTTGTTTCTCAAATAATAGAAAATACCTGTATATTAAGGAAAAGTATCTAAAAATATGAATTTGAAACTTAATAAAAAGTTTTGCATACTTTCACAATAAAAAACATTATTTTTGAATTCTTTTTATATTTTTATATTCTTCTCATCTTCTTATTTATAACTCAATGTTTTTCAAATATAAATTCATAAAACAAAAATCCTTTTTTTTAAAGATTTTATTATTTTTATACTTTTCCGAAGTCTCAACAGGTGATAATATTATTTTAATATTTAATAGCCTGATGCCAGTTTCCAATATACACCAATTTTTTTTTTTTAGTTTAGTTACTTTAATTTAAAGATACCTCGGTCCCAATCAGGGGCTAAACATATATCTTACAGTCACTTCAATATCATTATACCAATACAATTTAGTTCTGTATACAAATAGTCCAAGGCCTTGCGTTCTAACCATTTTTTTAAGACACTCTGCTCGGCATCTATCCACCCAGTATGCTAATATTTGATCGAAGCCCAAATATATATACAAATATATATTGTACAAATATAACAATTTTCATCAACATCCTTAGTCCGAATCTAATTGACATCTATCTACCCACATACTTATTTTAATCAGAATTCATTTAAAATTTCATGAAATATAAATTTTACAAAAATTTTATATGAAAATTATTTAGAGCTACGGCTGACTTCCCAAACCTGAAATGATAGACTATCAATTTTGAGTCGAGGTGAAAATGAACGACATGAAACTTGTTTTGAATTTTAAAGCATGAAAATATAAAAGCAATTAAAAAAGATTTTTTTTTTTTATTTTGCATTTAATTTATCACCAAATGTAATAAATATAGACAATGCTTGAATGGAAACGTTGGAATTTATTGAAAAGTTTTTGATAACTAAAAAGTTCTCATTTTTTTTTTTCGTTTTTAATTGGTGTTTATAATAAACAATTAATAGAATTTTTATAAAATATTTCAAATGTTACATTTCCGAAAGGTGTCCCTTTTTTTTCCCAATGAATTTTATATTAAGTTTGTGAGAAATTCTTTCACGTAGAACAAAAAAACTTCTTTTTTTTTACATATTCGAATGATGAAAATAAAATTTTTATTATTTTCTCTATGTATGAATTTCCGATGTGTTTTATCATTATGAATTCCCTATATTTTTGAAGATATCATTTTTATATGTTAAAAATATTCTAGAGTAGAATAGATAACTGTTTAATATGTCAATTTCAATTTCATAAAAATTAAAAAAAAAATAAATAAAGTTTTACTTTCCTATTTTCAAGGAAACATTAACTTAAATTTTATTTGACAGGACATATTTTTATTGCAAAGTTGTACAGTATACAATTATTATACATATGTATTTTTTATTTTATTTTATTACGATATGTTACTTTTATTTTTGAGGTGTTTATGAATTTTAATGAATTCAGAAATTATGTAGTCAAATAACATATTTTAATGCGTTATGGTTATACCTTTTCTCTGAATAATTCATGAAAATCAAAATTAAAAACCAACGTATGTGAGATACATAAAAATTAACATAAATTTTTATTTTTTTTATATTTCACACTATCGAATTGTATGAAAAGTTAAACTAGTTGTATAATGTCAACTGAGCAAATCTTTTGAACGTAACGTATATAACAATAATATCATTATTTTTTCCTTAATGTGTATTATATTTATTATGTATTATATGTAAAATCCATAGCTTAAATTATTTTAATGATTCATTCAAACTAATAAAGAAACATTATATATTTTTTTAGTTATTTGCTGACCATTTGAACTTATCTGAGGTTGGGCTAGTTAAGTTTGTATAGTTCATTGAATTTAAAGCGCCATTTAAGTTTGATGACTGATTCCTCGCTTAAGTTATATCTTGAGTGGTGCCCTAAGTTAACTAAATGAGATTAAAAAAAACATCAAAATCTATATATATTTATTTTAAAACAAAACGCTATCATTTCTAGATTCAAATTTTCAATCTAAGCAACAATTTGTTAATTATTAGCTTAAATTTAGATCGAATTACAAGAATGGTCAATTATATTTTGTTAGAATTTATCTGTTAAAAATATAAAATTAATTTTCAACCACAAAAGTATCTAGGAAGACACTGTCAATGTTTTTTCTATTCCTTTGTTTTTCTTCTTATAACATAATTTCTTTATAAATTTTATTTTAATAAAATACCATAAAACAAATATATATGTATATGCATTTATCTAATAAAGTTTTTAAACCACAAAAAAAACAGAAATTTAAGTACATAAATACATAAAATCATATTTTATGTTTCAAAGTTAAAAAAATTAAAATAAAAATACATAAAAACAAAAAATCCCAAAAGCATAAAGTAAAAATTCAATTTACCACCAGAATACAACACACAAAAACAAAATCTATACACTTTAACCTTAAAACAAGACAAAAAGAAACCTCAAAAATAAATTTATCAATGACCAAGATGTAAACAAGATGTGAATTTTATTTCTATATATACCTAGGTATTTTTTTTTTCTATTCAACAATTCTCATGAATCATGGCATCAGCAAAAACAAGGAAAACTTTTTTTGTACGTACAAAAATTTTCCTTGAAAAATAATATTTTCTGAATATTGTTTTAAATATACAAAAAAAAAAAAACAACACATATAAAGTGTAGCTTTTTAGATAATTTTATCAACAAATTTAGTTTTACAAAATCAAAGCATATAGGTATGATTAGAAACAAAAACCATTCTATGGAATAGAAAAAGACAAGGCATAGCGGACATCTTACATATAACTATTATTTTAAATGGAATAATTTCCATACACACAATATAAGATAAAATAAAAACTAGGATGCGGTTTTATAAAACCTCGATCCAACTGAAATTTTTTATTATAAAGATTAACGTGGACACAAGAGCTATAAAATGCATAATATTTTTAAACAAAGTCAAGTGAAATTATTTGAAAGAAGGTTAATTGAGATGTCATGATTTTTTACAAAAAAAAACTAATTTTTGTTGACTTGAAGTAAATAAACGGGATCGTGTCGAAATTCTGTATTGCAAAATTCTTTGTTGCAAAATTCTGTATAACAAAAAAAATTCTGGGTTGCAAAATCTGTATTGAAAAAAAATTTATGAATAAATTCTGTATGTACAAAATTCTGTTTGACAAAATTCGGCTATAGTGAAATTCTGCTACAATAAAATTCTGTATGGACAAAATTCAGTTATAGTAAAATAGGAATAAAATCTAAAAAAGGAGATAATTATTGTTGTTGGATTAATGTACAATCATGTTAATCATGTAGCTTGTAAACAAAAAAAATCAAATTATTTTATTGCTAATTAAATTCATCTATTAGGTATTAAAAAAAAATTTTTTTTCATATTTAACAAATTAATAACTCTTTTTTTTATAAAGACAGATGCGTTGCAATTAATTTAAGAAACTCGCAATTTTCTAATTTTGTCCTTTTCTTCATAATTCTTTTAATTTTTTTGATTGTTTCGCAATTTCTTTTTTTTATTGAATCTTTTTCCTAGTTTAGCCTTTTCCATTTGGCATTTTGAAATAATTAATTAATTTTTTAGATTACTCATCAATTTGTACAACCCTGAATGACGTTTACCCGCTAAACATTTTAATCGTCTATGGTCTATGCCGAGCCCGTACATTGTTTTGAGTCCTTGGAAAGCTCTAAGTATTGAATTCAAATTTAGTTTTCAGTTTACACTAAAAAATATACGTAAAGAATTTCTGTATTGGAAAACAGAATTTTGCTAAACAGAATTTTGGTGTACAGAATTCTGCAGTACAGAATTAAGACCCCAACCCTTATTCAAAAAAAAAAAAAGTCGGTAATAACTTCTTAAAAAATAAAAAATTAATTTTTTTTTGACTAAAATAAAAAGTATAGTGAAAAATGATTAGATATTTTAGAATTTAAAATAGCTAATTAAGAATTTAAAATTTTTATAAACAATAAAAACATATTATGTATATTTTTATCAATTCATATTTTTATTTTATGAGGATATATAATGTACAAACTTTAGATCTAATAGTTTTCCAATTGCAATAGTTATCCCTCTTCTTGATTTTTTATTTATTTTTTTTTTAATTTTATTCGGCTTCTCCTTCCTTATGTTTGGTTAGTTAGTTAAATTAACGGGCCCTCTGTAGTTGGGAAGCTCCCAATTAACCCTTACGCACCGATTTGTTACCACCAATCACTCTTATCGTAAGTATAGCTAATGACGATAAGTCTTGCCTTTTATATTTAACAAAATAATATAATAATAACTATAAATTTATTTTCATATTAGAAAAAAATTAAAAGCTATAGAAACTAAAAAAAAAATCCTGTACTTTGTTTAAAATAAATTATAAAATATGCTCTAAAATAAATATTTTTTATTACTCAAAACCAAAATAACAACAATCAAATTTAATTTACTTGATAAATTCTAATTAAACCCTAACACTATAAAGGTTAAATTCTTCAAAAAAAAAAAATTTAAATCTAAAAAATATTATATTCTATGAAAGAATTTATTTAAAATTAACATGTAACACATCATTTTATCTAATTTTAATGATAGTAATAAGAGATACCATATTAATTTTTGTTTGTTTAGTTTTGAAAAAAAAAAAAAAAAAAAAAAAACTTTTTCTGTCCAACGTTAAAGTAAAACCACAATACCAAAATTTGTAAATAAATGTAGAAGAAAAAAAAAAAAAAAAGAAAAAGAAACCAAAAACTAAACAACATTATTATATTCTATAATTAAAGCCACTAAAACCAAAAACTAATATTTGTCTTTAACATGTTTAGCCACAATTAGGTTTGGCCCAAACACTTATTTTGTCAATTATTTTACTTAAATTTATGTACACATTACAAAATGTTTTATTTTTATACCAAATTGGAAAAAAAATGTCAAATTTTAAATTGCCATCAACAATATATAGGGAAAATTATATGATTCATTATTTAGAAGCATTTAAACTTAAAACAAATAACCGATTTAGAAGAAGTTCTAAAAAGTCTTGGAAAAATATTATTTATGAGACATAACATTTTATGATGATTTTGAGGAATCGGCTTCAACTAATTCCTGTTTGATGAATTATTTATTTCACAATCTTTCACGTTGCAAAAGAACTGGTGTATCATATGATAACTGCCCTATTCTAGTCTTAATTTTCTCTATTTTCATGAACTAAAATTATAAAATTATAGTAGATTATTGTATATGTAAACTAAATTTGTTATTAATTAAGAGTTCTGTATACACAAAAATACATTGACACGAGTCAATACTTATATCACGAGACCGAAGGTCGAGTGATATAAATTGACAAGTGTCAATGTATTTTTGTGTAAATACAGAACGAGTTGTATAACAAATTTTGTTTACATATCCAATATACTGTTTTAATGCGTAGGGGGGAGGTAGTTGCAAAGAGAGAATATTTTTTCTTCTCATTTTTTCTCATTTTTTTTTGTATTTGGCTGTATTGAAATATTGTGAGAGATATTATGTTTGTTTAGGTATTACGTAATATTCAATACGAAACATCTAAATGATTTCATTATTTACGCTGATGCATCTAAATTTTTTCATTATATACGCTGATGCATCTAAATTTTTTCATTATTTACGCAGATGCATCTAAATGATTGCATGTGTATTGACGCATATAATACTCCATTTAGTGATCTAAATTCTATAGCACTAAATACAACATAACGATCCCCAACCCATTAAAATAATTTATTTTTTATATGATTATGAATAATTTAACATGGAAAAAAGAGCACATTCTATACAAAATGTTACTCCGAAGCACTTTTTAAATTCGATTTCTAAGTACATTTTAGTAAGGTTTTAGCTGTATACAGGTGTAAGGTATGTTATAAAATCTTATTTTGGTGTTTTTATATACATATCTATCCTATTTTATTTTTACAAAACTACGGCGCTGTAAGATTTAATTCTAAAAGGTTTTATTATTATAAAATTCAGTATTATTTTTGATACTCTTATTATCTATTTGAAATTATTAACAATACTGAAATTTTTTTTTTCATATTATCAAACTTTGTCTGCAATGAAAAATAAAACAACTTATATATTTATAATTATCAAAATTATATTATAGAATTAATTTCTACAGTGTAACAGTTTTTAAACAATTTTATTCTGTTTTAATTTAATTAAAAAACGCTTAAAAACTAAAATTTCCAACTTTCCAACTTTTTTTTTTTCCTATTAAACTTTTAACTAAAATAGTTACGGAAATCATAATTTTTCTGATCCAATTTTATGACATTGTTTCGAGAAAATTAATATAATCTCTATGGATATAATTTTTACACCTGCAGAGACTAAAAATTTTACATACTAATAATATTCTTCATTTAATGTGAACTCACCGTACCATGTATACCTGTGATCTGCAAAAATCTTTTACCACAGATAATAATAATGAAATCCGCAAATAGACAGCCAGTTGCATATATTTTTAATCTTCAACATGGAGTTTCTTTTTTTCTTAATATCCTTGATATAAAATTGAAGTTCCTTTCTATTTGTTTTATTTGACATAAGAATCATTTTAAAGATTTTTTAGAAGATTATAATGAATTTGTGCAATTAGTATATTGTTCCGTGAATATGAATCAAACTAATTTACGGTATCATAATTGGTAGCTCCTCTAGAATAAAAGGATAAATTCTTCAGCAAATGGTAAATATTCTTAGAAAAAGAGCAAAGTTCTTGGGGAAAAAAGATTCTTCAAAAAGCAAATTATATGAATTTCTTTTTTCTTATCGTAATAATAAATTACGCATCAAAATAATAATTCACATTTAATTTTGAGAATATTACGATTCCAAGTTTCGAAATTGTGTGTATACTTGTATAATATTGTTAAAATTAAGTTTAGTTATGTTAATATTAATTATTGCAATTCTGCCTTTTGTTTCCAGTACGAATCAATATTTTTAGTAAGGTTTCCATTTTTTAGTTATAAAATACGGAACTAGCGAATTCCTTTTGCTTTAACAGTTTGGAATTTTGAGTTATTAAAAAATAAATTTATAATCAAATAAACCATTTTGTATTTTGTAATCTGTTAAAATTGAAAGCTGAATTTTTCCAAAACTCAAACGCCTTTGGCTTCAAAAAAAAAAAATGAAAAAAAAATTTATGGAAGGAAAATTCATATTAACACGTACTAATGAGTAATTTTCATAAAGTGATAACATTTTTTACCATAAAATTTTTATTTTATGTTTTTTTTTTTCTACTCTTTATTGTTAAATTGTATCCTTATTTATCATTCATGCAAATCTTACGAGTTTAAAAAAGAAAAAAAGTTTTATTTGGAGGGAAATAAAATAAAAAAAAAATTACTCTCTGTTAGAAACGAAGGGGTGAACTTGATTTTTTTTATACTTTATATAGATTTAGATTATTTCCTAAAGACCTAAAAAATTATTTATTCATATGTAAATTTTTCTCGCGAAACTTTTTCTTTCTTTCAAACAAAGTGGTAAACCGTATATGAAACTTTTATTATTTTGTGTGGATTACAAAAGCGCGAACGTTAGGCAATAATTTAGATGTGGAAAATTTTAAGAATATAAATGCGATAAAACCCATTTTGCAGTCTTTTATTTTTTTGTAAATAAAATTCAAAAGATATTTAGTTCAAGCTTCCTAAAGGTTAGAAGGGCTGCATTTAAGGTTTATTAAAATGGCAACACCATGCCACTATACACTAACAAAAACTTATCTAGATCATTTTTAGTCTAAGAAATTTGATTTTTTTTTTCACAAAGTTTGTTCTGATAATCCAAATCTTCGGTTAAGCTATTATTTTTCAAACATTAAAATTTTTATCCCAAAATTAGAATTAGTCCATCGTGGTAGTTGTTGCAATTTATTTTCAAATTAATTCACTACAAAAAACAATTTTCAGATATTTTCATTTTAGCTTAAATAAGGGTAACAGTCTTCTTCATCATCACAGTATTAAAATTAGGAAAATAAATTGAAAAAAAATGAAATTTATTTCTTTATAAAATAAAAAATAAAGAATTCAAAATTTTCTGATAAATAAAAACCACAAATATGGTTTTGTAAACATAGTGTTATTTATAATTTTCTTCAATGTAAAAAAAATTACCTTCAATTTTAACTTAAACTTTAATTAGAAAATTGTAAAACTTTAAAAAAAAATGTAGTATTTATTAGTAAGATAAAATGTGATATAATCAATATACACATATAGCATTAATAGGTGACAATAAAATTCAAAAACAATAATCATCTGTGTACAAAAATTTGCTGACTTCTGAACTATTCTATTTTTCGAATTTAAAATATTCTGAACAATAAGGAATATTATAAAAAATATGCAACAAATAGTCATTTATAACGAATAACTTTTAATGTTAGTAAAAGATCTTGTTGCATAAATGTGGCTTAAAGCTTTAACAACCTTATGAAAAACATTTCAAAACATCAAACACTCATAAAAAATAAGATAAATTTCGGCCCTATCAGGAACAATTCTAAAGTCTAGAATTGTGTAGGGAAGTTACAATTTAAATACACCAAAGCCGACGGCTTTCAATATTAGCATCATAAATAGCGTTTTAAAAGGTAAAAAATATATATCCATAATATATGCCTAAATAATAACTGAATTGACTTATTTTTAATTTTATTCTTTAAATTTTATTAAAAAGATTTGAGTTTTTCTTTCGACGGGAATATATAAATAAAAAGGATATAGGGGAAAAAAAAAGTTGATGTAAAAAAATATATATATATATATATTTTTAATTTACAAAGAAAACATGACATAAATTAATTTTCGCTAAAAGATTTCGTCTTTCTTTATACAATTTTCGTTAATGTGAGACTTATTTTTAAAATAAAATTATTTTGATTAACTTCGTCGTATATGTAAGATTTTACGAAAATATGATTATAAAATGTGGGGGAGTTTTAAATGAAAATTTTATTTGAAAATCGCTAATTTCTGTTGAAATAAATCATTTATATCCATACATTTTAAAAATTTATTTTATGATTAAATTTAAAAATTTATCTTTATTTTTTATTGTTTTCTTTTTTTTTTTTTATTATATATAATTATTATTAAGCCTCTAGAATCCTGTTTACACTTTTACGATAAATTAGAATTATGTCAAAAATAATAATTCTTTTAAATTTTGAGTAAACTAAGTAGTGAGTTGTTAATTAGGTACTTTACTTGTGACATGAAGTAAGTTAGGTACATGACATAAAAAAATATTGAATTATGCAAATGAAATACAGCTTAATTTATTACTTTACGAATATACCTACGAGTTTTGCAAAATTTTAACTATCATTAAATTTTAATTGAATTTCACAAAATAAATGTCCAAACTAGATAAATGTCCAAACTAGATGAATGTCCAAACTAGATACCTAGATAAATTTTTTGTTTACTTAAATTTATTAATCCCTGGTAATTTAATATTACTTAAAATTTCAGTCAATTTATGTACAAACAAAATAAATATATTTATATACACATTTTTTTTTTTTTTTTTGGCAAAAATTCTTCCACTTCTACTCACTGTTTTCATCATATTTATGTTAAAATTTATTATTTCATTCACGTTCAAATAATTAAATAAAAATAAATATATGATTTTCATTTATTTGCATCATCATTATTATTATCATCATGTTTTCATACTATCTATCTCTCTCTCTTTTATCTATTAAATATTAAATTAAATATTATTAACATATGATTAATATTAATTATGCAATTATTATTATTAACATAAAATATACAATACATCTATGGGAATTCTGTGGAAATTAAAAAAAACAAGTGATAATAATAATAACATTTTTTTTTTTTTTTTTTTTTTATCCTCATTGCCTTATATTCATTTTTTGACATGTCAATTTAAATATGGAAAAATTAAGGTGCACACAATAATTTTTTTTTTTTTTTTTTTTTTCAGATTTAATAATTAATATATTCGTGATAATTAAATTAATTCTCAGAAAAAAGGGTAATTAATTTAATTTCATTATGAGTATTAGTTAATAAAAAAAAATACTTTACTCCATTAATTTATTGAATTTGGGAATTTTATATTATTTTTACCTATTTTTAATGCAAATTTATGCTTTAAAAATTTTCATCGATAAAATTTCCGACAAAAAAGTATAATTTGTATGTTCTGCAACTTTAATGCATATTATATATAAATATTATATGAAACTAGTATAAATGTTATATGCAACTTTCTAGTACTATGATTGTAAAAATTGTCATTCAAGCTTACTGATACTTATCTTTAATTGAAATTCGCTTGATTTAAATACTATAAACGTCAATTAAAATTTTATTTTAATAACAATTTATTCATTTGATTGACAATCCGAATGTTTGATTTTTACCCGGAGAACAAGCACATCTGTAACAAAATTCCTAGGACAATAACAGACACCTAAAATTAGAAATAATAATATGTTAATACCAAAACCACAATTCAAAAATAACAATTTCACATTAATTTATTAAATATTAAAAATAGAGTTTATTAATATTTTTTTCATTCTACTATTAGAATATTATACATAATATTTTATTTTTCTAATTATTGACGATAAATATTGATAAAAAAAAACATATTTTTTTATTCAGAAATTGAAATGTTGTTCAATATCCTTTTTCAGTGTTTGTTTTTATTTAATGAAATTAAAAAATTCACTACGAATGCAAAATTATTTTCAAAACATATGTTACCAAAATTGCCTAGATAATTTAATATAGCAAACATATAAAATACACATACAAGTTTCTATAAATATTTATATATATATATGTATATATATATATATATTCATTTTTGGTCAATTAAACTGCTGAAATTTTATTTTTATTTACAGATATAAATAAAATTAAATTTTTCCTGGTACCAAATCAGCGAAATAAAAAAAAATTAAAAA
Source organism: Hybos culiciformis (assembly GCA_964007475.1). Classification (NCBI taxonomy): domain Eukaryota; kingdom Metazoa; phylum Arthropoda; class Insecta; order Diptera; family Hybotidae; genus Hybos; species Hybos culiciformis. The sequence goes on from OZ023275.1 coordinate 30,806,825, forward strand.
AAAAGGAAAAAACGAAATAAAATGAAAATCTACATATGAAAAATTCTATTTGTAATGTAATTGACCAGAAGGACATGCACAGCACAAAACAACAAGGACACTTCCGGGTAAATACAGTTATTAATAAAACAATTTTTTATGTGTTTTGGTCAGCGGATGTTATTGTGGTTTTAACTGCAATTCTGGCATCAAAATATACATGTGGATATAAATATGAACGTATTTATATAAATTTTTGCTATTTTGATTTTTGACCAGAAAATTAAAATAGTAATAATTTCTTCGAAAAGTTAACGAATTTGATAGGTATTGTAATTCCAACAAGCGGGAACTGAAAATTATAAAAATGTTCATAAATTAGCATCAGAAAAACGATTCTCACCTTTAAATTCGTAAAGTGGTTATTAATATTTTTGTAATAAAATTCCGTCATTAGCATTTTAAAAGCAAAAGTTGACTTGAAATCGTCATTTGAAGCTTGACCCGATTTATAATTATCGAAACTCAATCACTGATTTATAAATTAAATAACTCATCACTGATTTATAAATTAAATAACTCATCTGTATATCTAGAACATGCATTAAATTTCCACTGCTAGAGAATCCGACCCTTTAAATTGAAAATTTTAAAGTCATATTTTTAATGTCAAATATATGAGCTAGGTATCTGTTGAAATAAAATTCGTTCAAATTATCTATAACACTTATTTTGTATCCAATAATTAAATTATTTTAATTATATTATATTCTTTGAATTTAAAAGAATATATGAAAATTATTGATTTTTGTGTATTAAATTTGATTTTGACCGCAAATTTATTAAAAATGCATATAAATAAAACACCAACGGAATGATAAAAATTAAATGTTACGATGATGACGTCTGCAGACAATTTGAATTTAATTATTTTGTTATTTATTTTGAATAAATTTAAATACAAATGGAATCAACTTAAATCAATATGTAATAAAATTTATTTACATAGCAAAAAAAATTTATTATCTGATTATAACTATACATATATATAAAAAAAAAAAATGTATAATAAATATTTTTAATAAACTTCAGGCCAAAATCACAACAAATCATTAAAAGAATTAAAATTGAGAAAAAAAATGTTATACCATAATTTAAAATTAATTAAAGTAATATTGTTTTAAATTTGTTTGCGTATATTTTTTTGTTAATGGATGAATATAACTTTAATAGGACTAATTAAGGAATCATAGAAAATCATTATCCTTGCTAGGAGTTTTTCTTAGTATAAATTAAAATCTACTTTAAATATAAAATATTCTGTCCAATAAGTATAAGATACAATTATTCTGGAAAATTATGAATCTAAATACTTTCTTAATTATATTTTAACTTTCACCGCAAAGCTTTAACAACTAACTTATATTTACTACTTTTTGCTTAGTAAATAAAAAATACTTGAATAATTATTATTCTTTATTTTTCTTGACATATCAAAGGCTTATGAAAAAAAAAAAATGATAAGGGTTCCGAACCTAAAATCGCTCAGCAAAAAAAATGTTTAAATTTATACCCAATGCTAATTCGATAACATACTTAAATTTTCATCCCCTGTCATCATTTTAATTAAATTCTTTTCAATACAAAATAATTTTTAATAACTTAATTTTTGCTTCTCCTAGAAAATAATAACAAGTTGATTAAATTTTTTTTTTTTTTCAAATTGCCTTCAAATTAGCGCTAATCAACTATATAAAATCAAATAAAATTTTAACAAAAAAAAAAATCTGAAAATCTTTAATCCTTTTATACTTTATTGGTTGCTGCACTCCAGACACAAATAAAAAAAAATTCTATAAAAGATGTAATCATCTTCTTGAAGCATAATCAACCATAATCGATATAATATCATTCTCTTTTCTTTTTTTTTTTTGCCAACAAAACAAAAATACGAAAAGAAAGCAAGTAATCCTTTTTGTACAGGAAAAAAAATAATAATTTTTTTTACTATAATTTCATATAACAAACTCTTCAATCTTTCAAAAGTCAAACCTCCCAATTTAATACTAATTTGTAATCATCCTCTTCTTTTTTTTTTTGTATTATTATTCTTCAACAAAATTATTATTGTGTCCTTTCCTAACAACACGTTTCATAGACCAGTTTATTTCAGCCTAATGAAAATAGTTTTTTTTTTTTTTTTTTTGGACTGTTTATCTAAAAAATCAACATAGGAAGACAGAAAAAAACATTATTTTTTTTCAAGTGAACAAACACAAGTGCATAAAACATAATATAATTGTTGCAAAGAGAATGAACAAAATCAGTTAAAACGATATAGGTAAGTTTTATGTTTTATGACCGTTCGTTGAAACTATAAACTCAAATCTTGTAACAAATTCATTTTAGAAGTTAAAATTTTTTATAACAAGATTGTCTTCTTCCATCTTAAAAAATTTTCAAATCTATTTTTCTATTTATTTTTACAGAAAAAAAAAAAAAAAACAAAAAAATTTTGCACCTCAAAATACTATGAAATTGGTAAATATTGCTTAACCAACCGTTGCTAAATCTTCTTCTTGTACTTTAACAAGTCAAGCGACTGCAAGTTAAAATAATGTTTAAAGATATACTTACTTTAAATGCAATATCATTAAAACTTGAAAAAAAAAAATGACTTGACGACATCTCAGTATCTAAAAAAAAAATAAAAACTTTTTTCTTCTATATATATCCTTGTAAGATAAGTTCTTTTTTTTTTGCGAATAAATTTTAAAGAATATATGTATATATATAAGAAATATTCTCTCAACTGTTGATATCATTTCTGTGGATGAAAATTCTGCACACAGATGTTTTTAAAGCGCTGTGCAACAGGGAAAAATAAAAAATAAAAATTATATTTTTATTGAAAGTGCAAATAAAAATAAATAAATTTTGAAAAATATTAGAAGTTATTTCAAATATTTCTTCTTGCAAGTATGTACACAGTTAAGACTTTAAATTTCTTTAAGTAAACACAAAAATTCGAGTCCAAACAATAATGAATTACAGATTGCGATCATATATCAGGAAAAGCAGGCGAATAAGTTAAATATACGATTAAAATTTTATTTATTATTTCTAAAAATGCATATTTTAGTTTGTAAGTTAAAATGGTAAAAATGTACGAGATTAAAAACATTAAACTAATAATTTTGTTTTTTAGTTATATTCATATTTAATTTTATTTGCTAATAAGAACTTGAAAAGAAGCAGTTCGGGGAAAAAAATAGGTGCGAATAAGGTATTATTCAATTACTTAAAGACATGTACGTAGGTTTGCATATTAAAATCACTGACTATGTACAAATTATTACTCAGCTCGAGTTAAAGAAATATAAATAAAACAAATTAGTTATTTATAATGTTTTCACCCACAGTCTATATAATTATAATATCGAGATTAAAAAGAAAATCTGTATTTTACAGTTTAATAAAAAATAAAAATAAAAAAAATTGCACAAAATATGTTTCTCTATAAGAATTATTTTTCAGTTTTGCTTTGCTTATTTTCTTCTAGTCTATTTCATTTTTAAGATGGTGTGGTAGATGAAATACAAAAAAAAAAATGTAAGTAAATTTTTTCTATATAAACATCAAGGTGTATCTCTTTTTTGTTGAGAAATAATATATTTATTTATTTTTTTGCTTTGTTTTTTCTTTTATTATTTTTTTTTTCTTTTTCTTAATACTCCAAAAATTTATTTTATCTTGGTAGAAAAAAAAAAATTAATAATAAAAATAACGATAATAATGTAAAAAAAAAAGAAAAAAAAGTTAAATTGTAATTCTATGAAAGCAAGCAGTTCCACTTAAGAATTTTCAAGAATTTCTTTATACTTGAATGACTTAAATAACTTTATTTGATAAAATGCAATTTATTATTAACGGGCAGAAAAAATTCCGGAAAACAATTTCTTGAGCAAAAAATAAGTTTAAAAAATAAAAAAATTTATTTATATTATTTATAACTTTTACTTAAAATATTAAATTTTTATATAGAAAAAATATTTGAAAATTTGTAATTTATATTCTTTCTGATGGCTTTGTATATAAATTAATAACTCCATTTGAAATTGTCATTAAAAAGAATATATATATACTATTAAATTTCTGCGTATTTCTTAATAGACTCCGACAATTAAATTAAAATGTTAAAAAATCAAAAAAATAACTATGCGAATACGTTAAAATTTAAATCTTAATACCTTTTACATTAACTTCTAGAACACGGTGCAGGTTATTAAAAATAGGAGCAACAAGTAAGTAAAAAGTCATAAAATTATAAAAAAATCAAATCGCACACCCCTTTCGAGTGTATTGTAAGTCGACTTACAACCTAATCGAACTATATAAGAACTAAAAAGATTATTTGGCAACGCATCCACCCTAAAAATATGGTATTCCTCCCTCAAAAGTTATGAACCAAAAAGCACTTACAATATTGGACCTTTTCTTCAAAAAGTCCGATCTATTATGTTGTAAGTATACTTAGAATATACTGGCAAGTAAAATTTAAAGTAGAATGTATTGTAAGTCAACATACAATATTAATGATCGGAATACATTATACATTTAATTTTGTAAGTCTTCTTACGATAGAATAAGCTTGTATTTTCCAGGACTAGTCATATTGTATGTATTAGTTACAACAATTTTAAATAAATGAAAAATATTTAAGCAATGTTGTAAGTATAACCCACTACTTTTTTTTTTCAACATAATTGTTAAATGTATATAATTATGTTTGTTAAGTGCTTTTTTCCCCGCTTTTTAAGGGTAAAAACATAATTCTATCTATAACAAAACGGAAGAAAGAAGCAAAAGAAAATATAAAATCTTTAAAATGCTCTTCTGAAAAGTTGCATTTTTGACTTACAATATACTCGATTGTGGTGTGCGAATTTATTCGTATCGTATGCTGTGAACTTGTATAGATTGACAAGAAAGTTTATTCTATCTATTTATATTATTTTTAATACCTAATTGCTTAATATTTAGTACACGGAAAAGTTCTCTCTTTACAGAGATAATGTTCTATTGAAAAGTAAAAAGAAAAATTTAAATCTTTTCTTTTTTAATAGTGATAATAATAACTTTATGTTGTAAAACAAAAATATTCGAAAATAAAAATCGAAAAAATACAATAAATTTTAAAAAGTTTATTACTTTATACTCATTCCAAATATACTTGTTAGAAAATTTCATCTAGATATACTTCTTTCATATATATAAAAAAAAAATTTATTTTCTTCTTTAAACGAATAAAAAATCTTTAAGTCCAAAAATTTTTTCATTTAAAATAAAAGTTAAAATAAACAAAAATAATCATTTAAAAACCTTCAAGGTAAAAGAAAAAAAAAAAGAAGTAATTTTAACGGCAACAAGTTGAATTGTTTCAGTCTGCGTTCAATTAGGTTGAACTGAAATTTGATTAATAAAAATTAAAAGATATGAAAGATTAAATTTTTTTTAATACATTTCAGTATCTTTTTAAAATCGTAAGAGTATATTGTATTTGGCTATGGTACGTCACGAGTGTATTTAATTAAAGAAAATTTGAACTAGAATAGTTGCCATTTAATTCAAAGAACATTCATTACTGGAAAACGTATTGTGAAAGACTTATTCCAAGTGGTTTTTTTTTTAATTCAATATTATTTTATATATTTTTCCTATTCGTAATTATTCGAATATTAAGTCAAACGAAATTGTGATCAATACCCACCTCAGAAACCAACTTAAACAAATATAACGATATCAAGCAAATAAAGAATATAAATAATGTGAAAAATGTACATGTACTTTTATTTTCTTTTTTTCTTAATATTTTTTAACATAATTGTTTGGGGCGGAAAAGTTTTTCTTACAATTTTTCCTCATTTTTGTTATATTTTAGTTACCATTTATTATGGTAAATGTGTTTAAATAAATCTCAATAATCGTATATCACCTGCAGTGAAAGGTAAATATACATAGGAAGAGGACATTCATTTTAGAATAAAAAAAAATATACATACCAAAATTTCATTATAGATATTATTATTTTCAAAGTGAAATGGATCACTAAAGTTAAAAAAGAATTATATGTACTAACAAACTGATATCGCATTTCAATAAAGAACAATCATCTTTCACGACTTTTCTTAGAAAGGATAGATGGAACAATTTTATTAATGAAGAGAAGGAAGATTTAATGAATTGTGTCAACTTAAGTTGTTCGTTTAAACTTTTTGGCAACTTCTTTTATATATATTTATATATAAATAGAATCGTTGACACCGACGTTAAATCGGAATCCGAAACGTGAAAAAATTTGTCTTTGGCTTGTTATTTTTAGCAAATATATACAAACTTAGCTATTTGCATAATATTAATATATAAATATATAGTATAGGTATCCTGAATTGAATAAAAACAACATATAATATTTTACGTTAAGATATTAAAAACATTATTTTTGAATATTTATTTATTTATTTATTTTAAAGAAAATCTAGTAAATATAACGAGAAAATGTTTATTTCCTTGTGAGCAGAACAACGTGTAAGAATCTAGATGATAAAAGTTTTTCTTGTAAGTTTAAACTATAAAGCACATATATAATTTTAATTTTCCGCAATAATAATTGTAAATATTAAAAATTTAATTCAAATTTAATGCATAGTACAAGTAGAAGTTTTAAAATTTTACTTCAACTGAATATTAAGCTCATAATATAAATTCTTCAAATAAATAAATTATCCAAATACATATAAGATAAGTAATTTTTACTAACTTCTATTCACACAATCTTAAAATCAACAATCAAATAATAAATAATTATAATAATTTTTAAATTATAATTAAGATTTAGCAATCGTTTTTTGTTAAATGAATTCATTTAATTATTATGATTGCTTTTACTCGATAATACAATTCACGTAGGAAACAAAAATCAACTTTTAAATTACACAAAAATTTGTTTTTTAAAAAAAAAAATTCTTCTTTTTTTTCTTCCAATTTGATAGTTTTTTATACAACTTAATATAAATAAATCATTAGGATCGTTATTTAAAACCCATATTAAATTTAATGATTGGAACGAAAAATATCATTCAAGAAAAAAAAAAATTTGATAGTGAACCACAAAAATAAATTATAGAAAAAAAACTAGTTTTTAATGAATTAATAATATTTTCAAATGTTATGTACGTACATGCAACAAAAAAAACCCACGACAATTTATTTCAACACAAATCCTGCTGGGAATTTGAAACCGTAAAATTATTATTATCCTTTTGACATATTATACAAAAAACAAAAAATATAATAATATAGATATTATGATTTGAGCTTTACTGCATCTTGAGTAAAAGCTCCACAAAATAAACTTTATTTAAAAAAAAATAAATAAATAAATAAATAAAAAAAACTTAAAAATTTATATTTGAAAAAAAAATAAATAAAGAAAAACTCTTGAAAATGATTTATTTTTATTGAGCACCTTGCATGGAAAACATGAAATATCTGAAAGATTTTTTATTTTTTTATATGTATTTTATTTCATTTCAAACACCACATTTATTCAGATCAATGTTATGCCTAAGTTAAAAGAAAATCAAACTAGAATTATATCTTCCAATTCTCTAGTCTTATATAGAAACAGTTTCGGAATTCGTTAATTAATTTATCTCTATACTCTATTTGAATAAAAAAAAATTTAATAATATTTCAAATGCAATATGATTTTAGTTTTTAGGATTTCTACAGTTTTGGAACGACACGATTTCACAATTTCAATTTTCAAAACAAAAATCGTTCCGAAATACAATTATATTTTTAAAAATTTTACAAATGGGATATATCAATTTTTGCGTAAGCTCTGTTTTCGAACAGATTCCTCCATCTTCTGACTTATCTAATTAACTAATTGACAAATATAGAAATATATATTTTTGAAAATAAGCCAAAATGACTTTTGTAATAAATAACTTTACACATTTTAAGATGTTTAGTTTATGCAAAAACTTTTGTTAATTTTTTGTATTTTTTATCTTTTTTATTCATGTCTTTTTTATGCATTTTTTTTTTTTACGAATGGGGAAAAAACTCTTGAAAACTATTAGCGACAAACTTTTAATATCCTGCGGGGATGTTATTAGAGATTTGTAAAAGATTAACATTTACATTCTAAAGGAAAAAAAAAGTTTTACACGTACAAAAAAAAATTTTACAAATTTATGATGACAGCCAGCATTAAATATATAAGAAAAAAATATTCACGTATAAATCGGGTTTCGTAAACAGCGGGCTGTATTTTAAATGATCAAGTTCGTTGTCGACGAAACCTGCATCCTGCGTGAAATATTCATCATAATATTTTAATCTGCATTTTTTTTAAATACATATAACAAATTTTAATTTGTACATCTCTGGTTTATGTAATTTAACACCTAAACAATAAAAAAAAAATTAAAATAAACTTTTATAATAAAATTTTAAAATAGCACAGCAGACAGAGATGTTAAAGCGCATAAGTTGAAGCCAAAGTGTATAAATTGAAGCCAGAGTATAAAACCCTGTTTAAAAAAGTTTAGTTATGCTATCATGACATTCTTAAAACATTATTATCTTATATCAAATACATACTTAGAATGCTCACACCGGACCAAGTGAAACATTTTCAGAAATAAGTTAATGATGTCAAATAAACTAAACTCAGTCACAACAAAAAAAACGTTCTTTGGATTATAAAGCTTAAAATAATTTTTGCTTTTGATTCTATAAATTAAATCGCTTGTATTTCTAAATAATGGATTTTCACTTGGTCCACTAATGCTCTCATAACCTCAATTAAAATATTTACATTAGGAAAAATTATCTTATTTGTTGTCAAGTTTTGAAATTTTAAGAAGAAATTAAAATTTACTTTTTATTTGTGATAAGCAAAAATATAATATTTATGAAGAAAGATTTTGTCATGGATTTCCATATATTTATATTAACTAGGATTGTTTACTTGCATGTTCCATATCAATTGTTATAATTACACACAGTTAAGCATATAATAGAGAAATTTATAAGAAAACGTAAGTTTAGAAGCACTATTATCATAAATCCATAATAATGGTAAAATAAGCTTGTATTATAGACACATTTAAACCTATTGAATGTTCTAATAAATTAATAAAATCTTGTATTTAAAACACAATTTGTTAAAAAATCAAAAAAAAATTTTCGAGCAGTTCTATTTTCTTGTGTACTTCCCATTCCGATGCATTTCGGTTTTTTGATACTTAATAAAAAAAAAAAAGTAGTATAAATGGATTTTTTTTACGACATTCCTTTTTATAACAAAATTTGCCATTTTTCTATATACTAGATGGGTAAAAATTTAATTCGAAATATGCAAACCATAGAAAATGATAAATAATTAAATTTTGTTTAAAAAAAAAAAGTAGAGTAAAATTTTAGAACCTTTTTTTGTGTTTCTAAACTGTTTTATTAGGACCCAAAAATCACAAGCTTAATAATGATTAATGACTAATGATTATTGTATCGATGTAAATAAATTAATATTGATCCTAATAATTAGAGATCCAATCCAGTTTGTTCATTAATCCAGTCACGGAAATACGATACGTTGGTATAAAAATCCGGATAGGAAGATCCACAAGGGAGTGCAACAAAAGAAGCGACACCAACTAATTGACCATCATACACAGCTGGTCCACCAGAGTCTCCATTGCAAACGCCATAATATTCATCGCTATCAAGGCAAATCAAACCATCATAATATTCAAAATTAATTCTGACTTCTGAACGTAATGCTGAAAGTAGTGCATCTTCACATGATTGTGGTGATAGAATTGTGATTGTATATGTATTATATTGCAAAATATCCGGTAATGGACCAATTTCGGGTTCCAGAAGTCCCCATCCGGAAACAATAATGTTACTACCTGCTGGTATTTCATTTCGAGCAATTTTAATGGGTTTAATAGTTTCTGTAAATACCAATGGCTCCATTAATTCCAGTAAAGCAATATCACGTTCATTATGGGCAATTATCTGTTTAATATCAGCAGTAGTACCACCACTTTTTAATGAAATTGTGCCCGCCACCACTCTAAACGGCCTTGCTTCTTCTCTGAATGTCAAAAAAAAATTATTGATTCAGCTAAAACTTTACTAGAGTTAAGCATTTAAACAAATAAAAAATTGAATGATAAAAAAACGAATGATGAATTAATACTCTTGCTGCAGTAATCAAGGCTTTTGATGGATTTTGCCTGCCTCAAAGAAATTTTACAATGGAATCTTTTAAAATTCACAGCATGGTTCAAAAAGAAAATCAACGATTTGGTGAGTATGAAACAGAACTATGGACCCAATTAAAATATTGTGGATTTGAGTGTACAAACTGTCACACTTCCTACACTGATCGAATGTTACGTGACAGAATTATTATTGGAGTTCATAATAAAAAACTTCAATTAAAACTGTTAGACAGTAAAGATAGTCCTCTAAACAAATTGGTTGATGCATGTAAGCAGCAGAGGTTAATAAAAAAGTATTGGAAGAAGCGTTAGTTAAGAACGTTGCAAAATTAAATGTTGAAAACAGTAGCATTGGAAACACTATTGACGAAATAAAAAAACGAAAGCTGTCCTGTTATAACTGTGGTCAGCAATTTGATAGTCGTCATAGGTTGGTGTGCCCAGCAAAAAATATTACGTGCAATTAGTTCAAATATTCTAGATAATATAAAATGTAAAAGTAATTTAAATTTTTTTCCTTCCAGAATAGATTCGAATTCATCATCAAATTTTTTAAAGAAAAATGATTCTTGGAAAAAATCATACAAAATTCAAAATTTTTTAATTACATTTAAGATTGACTAGTCGAAACCCGTGAGATATTCACGGAAGTTAAATAAATTTAAATTTTTGAAATACATTTTTTAATTTTATTTTCAAACAAATTTACCGTAGTTTGCAATGCTTTTTTCGAATTTTACAATGTTTTTTTCATTGATTTTTTTTTATGCCGGCAGATATGTAATATATGTAAATTATATGTATATGTAAATTCCAATAGATGTCTCTATACTTTATATTTTATTTTAACTCCAATAGATGTCTTTACTTACTAATTGATACATATATAGATAGATACGGTCGAATGCCTATTAATATTATGATTCAGGTGCAGATGTGAACTGCATTCCTTTAGCATTTGTAAAACAACTAACTAATGTAAATATTTTACCTAATAACAAAATTGTAACTGATTATAGTTCAAGTAAAATAAAAAATTTTGGTGTAGTTGAATTAAAATGTTTTGATGAAAAATATAATTCTGAGCATAAAGCAAAATTTTTAGTTGTTGATGATGAATTTGAGCCTATACTTGGAAAAGAAACATCACATTTGTTTGGACTTATTAAATTTGTGGATAACCTCTCGGTAATTCATTTTCCTAGTACTAGAAATGAATTTTTAGATCAGAATAAGGATCTTTTTGACGGATTAGGTAAAATATCAGGAAACTGTTCTATTGTGTTAAAGGAGGGTTCTGTTCCATCCCTACATTATAAAAAAAAGAATTCCATCTAGCCTTATGGAGAAAGTTAAGGATTTATTAGATTTAATGGTGGAACAGGGTATAATAACTTCGGTAAATCTTCCTACTGACTGTATTAATAATCTTCAAATCGTAGAAAAACCTAATGGCTCGTTGCGTCTATGTCTCGATCCTAAACCATTAAACGCCTGTATATAGCGAGAACATTTCTTAATTCATACTGCCGAAGATTTGATTAGCCGATTATCAAGTGAAACTGTGTTCACTGTTCTTGACCTTTTTAATGGATTTTGGCATCTGGAGTTGCATGAAAAAAGTTCTGAGGTAACAACTTTTATGACTCCATTTGGTCGTTTTAGGTGGAACCGTGTCCCTTTTGGATTAAATTGTGCCCCTGAAATGTTCCAAAAGAAAATGGTCCAAATTTTCGGAGATATTCAGAGAGTAGATGTTTACTTTGATGACATTAAAATTGGCGGGGCTAATCACAATGAGCACGATAAAGCATTAGCCAAAGTTTTGGAACGAGCACGTAAATATAACATTAAATTTAACTCTAAATAATCCAATATAGAACTCAAACAATTAAGTTCATGGGAAATCATCAGCCAGAATCAAATAAAACCAGACTTAAAATATATTGAAGCTATAACAAATATTAAAAGGCCTAATTATAAAACCGAAGTATTCAGGATTTTGGGGTTAGTAAAATATCTCGCTCGATTTATTCCAAATTTGTCTAAAATAACTGTTAACTTGAGGGAACTAACAAAAAATGATGTACCATGGTCATGGTCAAAACTTCATGAGGATGAATTAGAAAATTTACTTTCTATTGTTAGTAGAACACCTGTTTTGGCTATATTTGATCTATCTAAACCAATTGTTATTCAAACAGATAGCTCCAAGACGGATTAGGTTCGGTTCTCTTGGAAAATGGTCGTCATGTAGCCTATACGTCTCGGTTTTTAACAAAAAGTGAACAAAAATGGGCTCAAATCGAAAAAGAGCTGCTTGCGATTGTGTTTGCCTGTCAGCGTTTTCATTATTTTGTATATGGACGAGAATTTACGATTCATTCTGATCACAAACCGTTAAAAAATTAAGTAAGGATTCTGTTGATTCACTGTCTGCTCGACTGCAGCGTACGTTATGGCTCTACTTTATTATTTAGGAATGAAAGTAGTTTATATTTCAGGAAAGGAAATGCTTATTGCAGACTGTTTATCGAGAGCATCTTTAAGTGAGACTGGGCCTGTTATGCCAGAATTAACAAGTTGTTCTTTCCTTAACTAAAAGTGCATGTTTATCAGAGAACAATTACTGAATATATACAAGTATCTTAAAAAATTATGAGCGTTATTCCCGAATAGTTAAGTATGTTGAAACGGGTTGGCCTTCGTACCATCAACTTGATGATTTGAGCCAAGTATTTTATAAAGTTAAAGATGAGCTGCACTTTGAAAATGAATTATTGTTTAAAAATCATCGATTAGTTATACCGAGTAATCTACAAGCTTTAATATGCAAATGGGTCCATGCCCCACATTTAGGAATCGAAAAAACTTTAACTCGGGCGCGTCTACAGTTTTTCTGGCCTCATATTACAAGTGATCTTAAGGAGTTGATTAACAAGTGCAATATTTGTCAAAAATTTCAAAGAAAAAATCATAAAGAGCCACTTTTACAACATTCCAAGCCGTTTCATAAAATTTCTACCGACTTATTCGAATATGCGGGCCGTGATTTCATTGATCTTATAGACCCTTACTCTGGCTTCGTCTGTTCAGAAAGAATCGATAATAAAACGTCTGGTGAAGTCATAAAATTTTTTTATAAAATATTTAATAAACTTGGTTATGCAACGGAATAATGTGACAATAATCCGTTTGGATCAAGAGATTTCGAAAAAATTGCAAATGATTGCAATATAGTTTTTAATTTCTCTAGTCCTAGATATCCGAAAAGCAATGGACTGGCGGAAAAAGGCGTGGGAATTGCTAAAAACATTCTTAAGCGATGCTACGATACAGATGAGGGACACTTATTTCAATATCGATTGCTCGAATATAATTCAACTAAGGTTGCTGGTGAAAACCCTACACTTGCAGCCTTAGTTGATTTATATAACATATATAATGTTGTTCTTTGGTCCTGAAATTAAAAATAAATTACCTATATCTAATGAACTTTTGTTACGACATAGCATAGATGAGAAACAAATCCAAAAGCAATTCGATTTAAACGGGATAAGCAAAGAAAATATTAATATCGGCATGTTAAAGATTTGCCTAGTTTTAGTATAGGAGATAAGGTTAAATTTAAATTAAATGGTAGGGACTGGCATTTTGGGAAAATAACAAAAAAAGTTAATAACAGATCATATATTATAAGAGATAATTTTCAAAAATACTATCGTCGAAACAGAATTTTTTTATTTAAAGATATAAATGATAATCTAAGTAAAAGTGATGTTTGTTTGAATTTTGAAAATGAAAATGAAAATTTGGAATTGGAAAATCCTCAAAATGCAAACAATAATTTTGAATATGTAAATGTAGAAAATGTAAATAAGAATTTTAAAACAGAAAATTTGGAAAATATGGATAATTCTGAAAATTGTGAAATTTTTCCAAAATTTGAATATGTATATGTAAATGATATATATATATGATATATGTATATGTAAATAATAATTCTGAAAATGAAAATTTGGAAAATATGAATAATTCTGAATATTGTGAAAACTTTACTAATAATTCTGAAACTGAAAATGTAAATAACAATTTAGAAAATGACAATAAATTTGAAAAATGTACCACCTACACCCGTAGGGGACGTGTCAATAAAAAACCTGACTATTATGGAGAATGGGTCACTAAAAAAAAAAAAAAAAAAAATAGCATGTAATAAGTTAATTAAATTTATATATTTTGCCACTAGAGGCGCACAGCAATTATCATAGTTTTTATGTTGTATTGTTTTGTTAGTGATCTGGTAACGGAGATCAATATTACATCAGCACATTTATGGAATTGGAAATAAAACAGACATTTTAATTTAAGGAACAAAAATTGAATTTGTTTTATTAATAATTAATATTCGAATAATTATTACACATATCTATATAGTCCCAAATGTGGTTCAAGAATTCTGAAAATGGATTTCGTTGAAAATTAGTTTCTACATGAGTAATTGTAATTACTGTTTGTTTATTGAAACATAGACCACAAACTCGAAGTGAATCTGAAATTGGATTTAGGTAAGAATTGACATGTGGTGAACAAATCACCAAAAAAATGTTTGGAAAACGGACTACGATCTTCATTTATAAAGTGCTATGAAGTACTAATATTTTTTTTGTTTCCACTCACACGACACAATGCTCGGCAGTGACCACCCATTTATCTGAGATAATTGAACCACCACAAATATGACCAAATACAGGATTTTGTAAAGAAATCTGGTGTGGAAATTGTCCTTCTTTAGCATCGGATCCATTAACAATTCTTCCCATTTCATGTGACCATGCTGATAGCACAAACAAATGTAATATTGCGATTTGTATAAAAGTCATTTTAGTCGATTTTTTAATTATTACTAATAATTATATTTATCCGTAACATGTATTTATATATGAATATTTTTTGCTGATTTTATAATTTTCGTAATTTATAAATATTAATTATGACTTATGCAATAATAACGATAAGAGGCTTGCTTAATATTAATTACTTTGATTTGGTATAAGATTAGGAATTTATTGTATATGTATATTCGTCGAGTATAAACTATACTCTCGTAAATGCTGAGTCACGAAAATGAGTTTAGATTTTTTTTGTTTTATCCATATGCTTAAAAGTTTGCATAAAGCCATAGGGTTTAAAGGTATAACTCTTAAGTCCAATTGCAATTGGATATAAAACCAAAAAAAACATTTTTTTTTTCAAGTATGAGACATAAAACCGTATACATTTTTTCTCTTCAAATAACCTTTCCTTTTTTGTTTGATAATTCCAATAATTTATTTCTGTTCTGTCCATTTAATGGGTTAGATGTAAATGTAAGTAATATCTAAATCTTTTTTTTTGATAAATTTCTGAAAAGTGTACCCTATGATTGAAATTTTTCATACAATTTTTTTTTTTGAATTTTTATTTGAAGGGTTAGTAAAACAAAATAAAATACTGATAGTGATAATACACAGCTTTAATTATCAATATTTTGAAAGTATTTTATTTTGTTTAAAAAGTAAAAATACCAAAAAACAGGAAAACAAATTTTTGGATGAAGTTGATTGTCTTGGGCTATCAATAATAATTGTTTATAAAGAATCAGAACTTATAACTATTATACTTTTCCATACAAATGGAAACCGCAAAAATTAAAAAAAAAAAATTCATTAAATTCCAAAATCAAATAAAATTTTTAATTTTTACGGGAAAAAACGAACTGATATGATTTTAAAAAAAAAAGTATTCCAAAACCCTACCTTTTTTGTTTAAATCAAAATCAAATTTTCACTGTATGAAGTTTTTATAAAAAAAAAGCTAAATTTAAATTAATTGATGCATTTTTATGCAATTTTTTACCGAATCGCTAAGAATGACAATAAATTGACACTTACAATATGTAATTATATATAACAAGTGTATATGCGTTCAATTTGGGAATATAAATGTCCTATGAAATGAAATTGATTGCATTAAATTTGATATCACACAAAATATGCGTTGACATAAAAGCGATTTACTCTATAGCCTTAGAAAAAAAAAATGTGTTTATTTATATAATAAATTTAGTACAAAATCCTTTTATTTTATTATTAGAAATCAAGAACAAATATTACTTCAATGAACATAAAAATACCTATTATTGTCTAGATAAATAAAACAAAATATTTCTTTAATCTGTCTTTTTTATAAATTTTCCAAAAATTGATTAATGTTATTATTAAGTTAATGTTTTAAAAATCGAGATTGTAAACTTGACAAAGTAAACGCTCGTAGGGATTTCTAGTATGCTGCTAAAAAAATAATAAAATTATATTTGACAAATATCGAACTTCGAGCCACCATAATAAACAAGTTTGCTGCTCGGAAGTGTATTATTATTAGAATTCTAATTCACTCTAAAGTAAAATCCAAACGGATTTTTGAATGATTTTATGTTAATCAGCAAACATCAAAAAATTAGGGCCACAAATAAAAATTCTGGAAAACCTTTGAATGGAATATGTTGAATGATTACATAAAAGACATTCTTTTTTTTTTTGCCTTGAATGATTTTCAGCTTTATTTTTGTATGCCTTGTAAATTGATAGCATACGAATATTATTCATCGAAAAAAATGGGAATGAAAAAATTAGCTTGTTGAATTTCAAAATAATGAAAATTTCATCAGTGTCAATTTTTTTTTATTTTTTTAACTGCACTGCTTATGTTTTGATTAAAGGAATTTAAACAACAGAGGCATAATATATGTATATTGAATTTGGGTGGTATATGTATTTTTGTTCTTTTTTTTATATAAAAGGATAACATTGAATATAGCCTTTAAATATGAAATATTGTAGTTGGTATCTATGAGAAAAAGCATAATATTTTTTTGTAATTTTTGCAAACACGTACCTGCATATATACATACATAAACACACAAATCTATAGATTTAAATTAAAGTGGAAAATTTGGTTAACTTTAATTAAAAAATTGCATAGATTTAAAATTTAAATGATCCCAAATTAAGTAGAAAATTATTAAAATAGATTTTGAAAATTTGATATTTTTATGATTTGTAAACATACATTAATACATTAATACATTAATAAGCATAATAATATATGAAAGAAAACTTCATTTCTCATCTAATAACATTATGTACTAGAATATGTACAAGATTATGTAATTCTGTTAAAATTTAAAATGCATTAAAAATTATTTCAGACGTAGATTTCAAATCAGAATTTTTGTTGTTATAAAAATAATTTTTTTTTTTCACTAAATTCCTAATTATTTTTGTAATTTAAAATTTAAACTTTAATTATTTTTTATTATAAAAAACACAATTATTATTCAAATTGTTATGATTATTAATATTAATATGGCTTTTGAAGTTATATCAAGACGTATGTTAACAGGTTATTACTAATTTTAGAACTTTGAGTTTTTCTATAACATAAAAATTATTTATGTGATGTAAATCTGAATCAAAAGTACTGGAGGTATTACAAGTAACAATACTGGTAAGTTCTAAAGTTCTAAAAAAAATATTCAAAAATAATTCCATAAAACAATTTTTAAGATAGAGATTAAGATTTTAACATAATATAATCAAAAGAGTATAATTAAGAAAATGTTGGTTCTCAAATTAACTCGTTATCATTATCAATTCTATACACTATACATAAAATCTAATCTACCTTTCTGTCTTCGCTTGTTGAAAAAAGATCGATTAAAATACGAATACAAAAATCATATATGTATCGCATGATCGCTTTGATAGTCGAGGACATGAAGTTTTCAACCAACATAAAGTGATAAAAAAAGAACATTCTTATTAAAACTCTCGTTTATAAAATTTAACAATGAATTTTTTTGATTATGATTTATAAATACATATTTTATATCGCTAGCACATGAAATACAACACTTAGGTATAGGGTTGCCAGTTTTTAAAAACCCGAAATCTGGACAAATAGAAATTTTATTGGTTCAAATCAGGACAAATCTGGACAAAACCTAAAGAAATCTGCATAAAAATTTGGACAAAAATGATAATTTTTTTTTCAAAATTTACCATGAAATAAATTAATTTAGTTTTTTTTATCGATCAATATAATTTTATTGCTTATTAATTCATAATGAATTCTTATTATAAATTTTGAAAATTATTATATATAATGATACAATCTAAATTATATAAAACCAGTGCATCTTTTGTAAAGAAAAAGGATGTGGAACTCAACATTTTTCTAGGTAGGTAGTAGCCAATTCTCAGCCACCTGACTCATTATTTAACTTTGAATGAACAAAAAGTATAGAATATCAGCTTTTGCCACTATAAAGATTCTCGCTCTAGATCTTCTTCTCGTAATAGTATTAAAAACAATAATCACAATCATACAGATTTTTGTTGGTATCATTTCAATTTTGGTAATAATGCTTCACGTTTTAAATCACCTTGTAAATTCAATAAATCTACAAATTTAGATAGTTCAAAAAACTAAATAAACCCCCATTATCAGTTAAATCACATCGTTTATTTTTATATGATAAAGAAAATAATCTTAATTTTTTAATTGATACTGGGGCAGATATTTCCGTCATTCCTAACACTGTTTTTGGTCTTTTTAAAAAAAATCCTACTTTCGAATTATCTGCAGCAAATGGAACTATTATAAATACTTTTGGTACAAAACTTTTAAAAATTAATTTTAATCTTCGTCGTCCATTTAATTTTATTTTCACTATAGAAGATGTTAAAAAACCAATCATTGGAGCTGATTTTTTATCTAAATTCGGTTTATCCGTCGATTTAAAAAACAAAAAATTAGTAGATTCTCAAACATCTTTATCTGTTAATTGTTTTTCAAAATTTGATAATTCACTTTCTCCCAAACTTTATTCTATTAAAAATTCAAATTCTTTTTCTAACATTCTTAAAAAATTTCCTGAATTAATTTCTACTCCTCAATTCGATAAACCCACTAAACACAATGTTAAACATCACATTTTAACTAAAGGTAATTTACCTTTTACCAAACCTAGAAGATTAGATGCTAAAAAACTTAAAATTGCTAAAACCGAATTCGAACACATGTTACAAATGGGAATTTGTAGACCTTCATCTTCTCCAGTTTCATCAGCACTTCATATGGTTCCTAAGAATGATAACAACTGGAGACCTTGTGGTGATTATCGCCAACTAAATCTTGTTACAGTTCCCGATCGTTATCCTATTCAACACATTCAAAATTTTATTTTAAATTTACATGGTTGTACAATATTTTCAAAAATTGACCTAGTTAGAGCTTATCATAATATTCCAATTGATTTTGGTATTTTTCAGACATTTTTCTACATAAATCGGGATTGTTTTATTTAATTTTTTTTTTTAATTCGTAGAATAAAGCAAAAAACCCATTTTCTCCTATTCTCAGTCTCAGCCACCCAAACTCTATTCTCAGCCACTTTGGAGTTTTTAAAGAAGCAATAAAACTCGGTTTTAAGTAATAATTTCGTTCAATTTAATTTAATTAGGAACTATAAGTTCATAAAACCTAAATTAGAAAACTTAAAAAAAACTAAAAAATAATTTTTATGCATTATAATAAGAAAAGTATAAAAAAAAATATTTTAAATATAAAACGGTAGTGGAACTGAGTTTAGATAATATTTACAATAAATTTAGTTTTTGAATACTATTTTTTGTTTCAAATTTTATTTTATCTGCTAACAATATTGAAAAACTGGACAATCCAGATGTCCAGATTTGTGTCACTGAAATTGCTGGATTGTCCAGATGTCCAGATTTGAAAAATTTAAAATCTGGACAGGTGCCGAGAAATCTGGACAATCCAGATGAAAACTGGACGTCTGGCAACCCTACTTAGGTATTCTCAATATTGAAAAACGTCTTTGCATCAATAATAATAATAATGAATTTACTTTTATATGACTCTAGAAAATCCTGAAGCAAAAAATAATTTCGTTTGCTAAAGAATTTAAATTGTAAAAATTTATAAAATGGAAAATTATTTAACTTTCTTCCCTGCTAATGGTCAATTTTTAAAATTTATCCTCTTAACTGGTAACTAGTATAAAACGTGTTAATCATCAAAGAGACTTTTTTCCTACCACGTTAAAGCGATATTTTTTCAATTATTTTTTAAGGGTGTAGCATAATTGCTGTTGTAATTTACTTCTTTCTTTTATAATCGTAGATTTGTTTATTTATTATTGACAAAAAAAAAATTCAACAAATAAAGGAGGAAGAACCGGCATGATGATAGAGTACTACACTGAAAAAAGAGATAGCTGCGGCACCTATATTTTGTCTATATTGTTTGCTATGATTATATATAGTTCAAATCTATTTGTCATAGCAAGGACAAATAGCAAATAGTTTTAGGCCGGCCGCACACAGAAAGAAAAAAACAGTTTTAGTCAAAAACGTTTTTGCTTTAGGCCGGCCGTACACAGAAAGAGCAAAACCGAATTAGTCAAAAACGTTTTTGACTAAAACTGCTCCATGTAGATGTTTCAATACAAAGTATATGGACTGACGCCTTACATTTTTTTATAGAATATGAATAAAGATTAAATTTTGATATATTATGCATTTTCAAGTCTAATTATTACACCATTAAATCTTTTATCTCGACAGTATTTTAAAAATTAAGTTTAATAAAAAAATATATGTATCTAATTTGGGATTTTAAATTTTGTATACCAAAGTGTTTTAAATTAAAAATAATTAAATTTTCAAAATATTTAAAAATATTTTTAGGGAGTTTTAAATTAGGACAATAAGAGACAGCTTTTTTGTTAAGTTTTAATTTGTTCCATGACGTTTCTGAAGTTTATGACGAATTCAGTAAAATCACTAAAAAGACAGAACTAAAATTTAAATTTAAACTAATTAAAATCCTTTTCTTGTATAGTATAAATATAAACATCTTTTAATCCAACCACAACCCAGCAAAATGGCAAGAAAACTTGTTTTAACTTTTATTTATATCAAGTTAAAGCATTAAAAAAGAATATTATCATATGTACAATTTTTATATCCTTCCCTTTATTCTGTTCAAACTTCTCACGGCACAGCATATGTGTAAATTTTAGCTGTTGTTTTTCCTTTATTTTTTTGTTTGTATAAACAACATAATAAAAAATATTTCGATTCTTCGTTTTTTCTATATATCGCCGCTATTATAAAAACAACAAATATTTTTTTTTTTTTTTTTATGATTTCTCTAAATAAACACAGTATAGAAAATTCAATTTTTTCTGGTTCAAACTTAATTAACTTTTCTTTCCGATTGAAAAAAACTCAAAGTAAAACAATGAGTTATATTCTTCTCAAAGTGAATTTACTATAAATAAAACAAATGCAGGAAAGGTTGGGGTACAAAATATATATATGTATATGTATACGAATGGAAAAAAAAGGATATTGAAGGACATTAATTTTTCTTTGTAAATATTAAATATAATATTTTCCAAATGAATAACTTTGACAAGAAAAATTTGTAATTTCATATTATACTTCAATATAGAGACAACAAAAATTTGGCTTTGAATCATACCTGTTCCTGTATATATATATTATAAGTAGCTAGGATATAATTGTATAATTTAAAATTTTAAATAAAATAATATTCGTTATACAAATAACTTTAGAAACCATAATATAAAAATTAAATTATAGAAAAATTGTAATTTGTGTCTAATTATATATATTCATATTAATTATTAGGATTTTTTCGAAACTAATTACCTAAATAAGAAATAATTAACAAAGATATAAAAATATTTTACAATAATTTTCAATAAATTAATAAAGAACCACGAAATGACATAATTTTATAACTTATGAAACGGTTAACCCTTTGATTTCAACTATATGAAATTTTTTAGCTATTTTTATTAATATTGCTTATAATCAATTAAATCTTGTTTATTGAATTAAACAGTTGATTTTAATTTGAACGCATTTTGCAAGAAATCAATTTTCGTTCAAGAGTTTAATAGAAAATTTTTTAAATATACTTTCTCTCATTATATTAAATAAAATGGTTAAAAATCAATTAAATATACATCGTATATAGCAGTGGTGTCAATAACGTCGATCGCGATCTACCGGTCGATCGCGTAATTATTTTAGGTCGATCGGCAATAAATATTCATATTTCACATATTTATTTCCTTTCAAAATACCATTTTCAATTTCAAGAATCAAAAACTATGTACTAAATACGTACAAAAAATCACAATAAGAAACTATTAAATAAGAAATAAACTACAGGTGGGAGAAACTGATGATGACCATCCGAACTGCTCATGCGTACTTATGTTAGGTGGTTAGGTCGAGCACAATTTCTACCGCGATTTAGAAATCTAATAAATGAAATTAAAAAATTTCTTAGCGAAGGAGGCGATTAGAAGCAATAAAATGACGATATTTGGTTATTAGATTTGGCATTTTTAACCAATATAACAGCTAAATTAAATGATTTAAATTTAAAACTACAAGGTCCTAATAAAATGATTTTTCATATGATCAGTGCTGTAAATGCTTTCATAGAAAAATTGAATCAGCTTGTATCAAAGCTAGAAAATAAAAATTTATCCAATATTAAAGCAGAAACAATTGAAGAAAACCTTTCTATTTTTTTTTTTAAATCGTGAAATTCTGATTGGATGGCCTTCTTTTCTTACTCCTACTTTTAGAAAAGTAGATCGCAGAGGATTTTTACTGCGCGAAGTAGATCTTATAGAAAAATTAGTTGACATCCCTGGTATATAGTGTCCAATACAAACGACTTTGTTTGAATTCTTTATTTTCATTTATAAAAAAAAAAAGGATAATAACATTCTTTTTGTAGTAAAATTCATTTTTTAATTAAATAAATAATTACTTATCTGACTGCAAAGAATCTTTAAATCCGAATTCAGTTTCGTCGTTACTATGTTTTTTTACTAAAACAAATTTTTTTCTTTTTTCACTATTAAAAAATATCTGCACAAATATGCCAATTATTTCTTCATGAACCATTTAAATTCGATATTTAATAAAATAATTAAAAAAAAATGTAAGTTAAATTCACTTGATAATTTAAACTTCAACACCTTGTATATTTAAAAATTTGAATAATGGTATTTATTTATCGAATTTCAACTCTTGACTGATGAAATAATAATTTTTTTATCTCTTTTAATATTACAATATAAAAAAACATTAGATTTTTCAAAAAGATGATATTATTTTTCTTTTTGAAAAAAGTGCAGGTGAATAAGAAAAATATTAATTTTCTAAAGGAGAAAAAAAAATAATCATATTTTGGCAAAAAGGAAAAAAAACCTAACTGTATATTTACCTAACTGTAGTTTTTTATATTCAGTAAGATTTTTGTTAAAAGGAAAAAAAAGTTGAGTGGTTTTGTTGATAGTTTTTGAAAATTTTCAATTCTTATAAAATTTAGGTGAAAGAGTCAAATCTCCAAATAAAAAAATATTTTTCTTATTGAAAAAAACCATTTTTCTAAACAAAAATTTTAATAAAAAAAAATTTTGTTTTTTTTTGTAGGATCGGGAACGAAAAACAAAATGTGTAGGAAGAAATAAAATTTTACTTCTTTTCATAAAAAATTTTTATAAAAAGGAAAAAATTAAATGAAGCCAATCGAAAATTCAAAATTGAATAAATATTTTTTTTGTATTACATCGAAGGAAAAATTTTTTTTTGTAAATTTCAATTTCACCGAAAAGACAATTTTAACTTTTCTTCTATTGGAAATAAAATCTTATTCTAGTCCATAAATTTTTGGGTAAAATACACTTTGAGAAACCATTTTTTTCCAAGTTTTGTATATTTCAGCAACAGATTTTTTACGGTGTATATGGGTAAAAATTTAATTCGAACTATGCAAACCAAACCATAGAAAATGATAAATAATTGAATTTTGTTTAAAAAAAAAGTAGAGTACAATTTTAGAACCTTTTTTTGTGTTTCTAAACTGTTTCATTAGGACCCAAAAATCACAAGCTTAATAATGATAAATGACTAATGATTATTGTATCAATGTAAATAAATTAATATTGATCCTAATCCTAATAATTAGAGATCCAATCCAGTTTGTTCATTAATCCAGTCACGGAAATACGATACGTTGGTATAAATATCCGGATAGGCAGTTGCACAATCGTCTGCACCAAAAGAACAGACACCAACTAATTGACCATCATACAAAGCTGGTCCACCAGAGTCTCCACTGCAAGAGCCATAATATTCGTCGCTATCAAGACAAATCAAACCATCATAATATTCATCATTATCAATGCTGACTTCTGATAATGCTGCTACTTCATCTTCACATGATTGTGGTGATAGAATTGTGATTGTATATGCATTATATTGCAAAATATCCGGCATTGGACCATTGTAGTATTCCAGGGATCCCCATCCGGAAACAATAATGTTACTACCTGCTGGTATTTCATTTCGAGCAATTTTAATGGGTTTAATAGTTTCTGTAAATACCAATTGCTCCATTAATTCCAGTAAAGCAATATCACGCTCATTATGGGCAATTATTTGTTTAATATTAACAGTAGTACCACCACTTTTTAATGAAATTGTGCCCGCCACCACTTTATACGAAACCCTCGTTTCTCTGAATGTAAAAAAAAAATTATTCATTTAGCTAAAATTTTACTAGAGTTACGCATTTAAACAAATAAAAAATTGGTGATAAGCGTGAAAAAAACAACACAAACACTGAATTCAAATGGAAAAATTGACACAAATTCCAGTCCGAGGTGGGAATTGAACCCACGACCGAACACGCCGTTGGATAAGGGCAATACCACTACAATATGACGGCCGACAAAAAAAAAACGTGTCATCCGTCTTCGCAATATTTCTAGTTTTACAACTGAGTAGAAAAAACTATACATACATTTAGGTCTCTTTCTATAATTCAAGCAAAAACATTTTTAGTCCTATTTTATTCCTTAATTTTTAAAAGTAAATAAATTAAAATTCTGGCTTAAAAGTTTTATATTTTTAAACTTTCAAAAAGTTGCAACAGATTTCAACGAATTTTATTACCGTCATATCTAGTCCCAAATGTGGTTCAAGAATTCTGAAAATGGATTTCGTTGAAAATTAGTTTCTATATGAGTAATTGTATAATTACTGTATGTTTATTGAAACATTGACCACAAACTCGAAGTGAATCTGAAATTGGATTTAGGTAAGAATTGACATGAGGTGAACAAATCACCAAAAAAATGTTTCGAAAACGGACTACGATCTTCATTTATGAAGTGCTATGAAGTACTAATTTTTTTTTGTTTCCACTCACACGATACAATGTTTGGCAGTGACCACCCATTTATCTGAGATAATTGAACCACCACAAACATGTCGACAATATACTATAAAACAAGCTCGTATAGAAATCTGGTGTGGAAATTGTCCTTCTTTAGCATCAGTTCCATTAACAATTCTTTCAATTTCATGTGACCATGCTGATACCACAAACAAATGTAATATTGCGAATTGTATAAAAATCATTTTAATGGTTTTTTTAATTTTTACTAATAATTATATTTTCCGTAACATTCATTTATATAAGAATTTTTTTTGCTGATTTTTTCGTGATTTATAAATATTAATTATGAATTATGCAATAATAACGATAAGAGGCTTGCTTAATATTAATTACTTTGATTTGGTAAGATTAGGAATTTATTGTATATGTATATTAGTCGACTATAAACTATACTCTCGTAAATGCTGAGTCACGAAAATGAGTTTAAAGTTATCTCCAAGCTTCTCGAGATCTTTGGATCTATCAATCAAATGCTTAACTTTTCCTCAAAAAAAAGGTTCATAGAGATTAAGCTATAAATATTATAAGTTAAAATGCTCAATATTTCACAATTTCAAGAACCCAATGCCGCTGTACTCACAATCCATTTTGCAAGAAATCAATTTTCGTTCAAGAGTTTAATAGAAAATGTTTTAAATATACTTTCTCTCATTATATTAAATAAAATGGTTAAAAATCAATTAAATATACATCGTATATAGTGTCCAATACAAACGACTTTGTTTGAATTCTTTATTTTCATTTATAAAAAAAAAAAAGGATAATAACATCCTTTTTGTAGTAAAATTCATTCGACCATCAAAAATATTTAACGTTCGCATTAAGCTTACGCTTCATATGTCACAAAATTTATATAAACTTTGTGCCCTGGTTTTTTTTTTTTATTTCTGTATACAGATAAATGTTATTATTATTCAAAATATCATTACTTACTACCCAAAAATATGCATACGACTACCAAAATTGAATACTATATCGATAGACTTCAATGAATAAATTTGAAAATAAATTCAATAGAAAATTTAATTTTTATTATCATTTTTTTGCTTTTTTTAAGTTTTTTTTTTTTTTTTTTGGATATTACCTTATTCTGGACAAAATTTTATTAATACCCATGTATTTTTTTTTATATTTTGTACAATTTCCACCTTCCAAGCAAAGGAAAAATATTCAGTTGTGAATTTTTAAAATTACAGAAAATCAAATTTATATCAAATGATTATAAAATTAAAAAAAAAATAGAAATACACTCTTTATGAAAATTGACCAAAAATATATAATAAAAAAAAACTATTTATTTTAAGGACGGCTCTAAGAAAAAAAAATCTTATTTTTGATAAAATTTAGTGTATTGGCAATTTTAATTTCCTCATTAAGACTGATTTTTGTGAAGAGATTTTTTTTAGAACATTGAAAATCGATTAATATTTAAATATTTATATTAGTCATATCTTTAAATAACCACATATATTGAATGTTAAATATTTAAAGAGTTATAGCTAGTTATTTTAGTTATAACAGAAATTAATCGCTTACCATTTAATATGTATTGTAAAATCTGGAAATAAAAAAAAAAGTAGAGAATGCTTAAAATTGGATTTAAATTGTAGGATCTAAAATTAATTTAAAAAAAAAAATAAATTTACTACTAAAAAGGCACTGAAATCAGTAAATTAAAACAAAAAAAAATAAAATAAGTTAAAAGAAAAATCATGACCGAATCTAGTGAATTTAACTTCTTTTTATAATTTAAAACTGAATGAGGCATAATACAATATATATGATGTATCTCATTCAAACATTTTTTACATATCTTTTAAATTTTTAAAAAAAGTTTCGTTATAATGCATACTTGAAGCATTTTCAACTTACGAGTTGGTTTGATTAAAAATTTTTTTTTTTTTCTTTTTCAAGTCTAAAATTTATAAGAATTGCCATTAATGTATAAAATAATAAGTGGAAATCAAAATATAACAAAATAAGTGAAAATTTCAACAATGGTTTGAAATGCCTACACAACTCATGTCCCATAAGAACTTACTCTTCGTTGAAAAATACTCTAACTCTATAAATATGCCGAAACGAATTTTCTAGAAATTAGAAAATAGCAACGTCATTGTGAAACATAATATCATATTTCATTTCAATTTCCATACCAAGCCCCATGTAACAATAAAACGAACTGAAATATTCCAGAATTTAACGATAATGACTTTGGTAGGAACCGTATATTAAATTCTAATATATTCAATTCTATTGCGCATATGTCTCAGTCATGAATTTTAAAATTCGAAATAGATTTTATTTTTTTATTATGGGGTTAGACCATATTAAAATTTATGTAAAACCAAATGATGATGATCCTGTAAAGTATATTATGGGAAAAATCATTTATGGATTAATGTTATTATGTTTTGATGATATGTATTAGAGTCCTTTTTCCAATATTATACGTAAATTTCGTATTTTTATTTATGGTATTCAATTTATTTAACAAAAAAAAAAATTTTACATGCATATTTAGACACACATAACAATATAACAAAGGTATAACATTTATACCTACATACATAATTTTTTGTGTGTACAAATTTTAATTTAAGGCGAGTCAGATCAGAATTTATTAAAAAAATATATATATATTTATACTGAGCACATATAAAAATAAATTATCTGTAATTAAATTAATTAATTTTGTTTTAATTTTTGGTTTACAGTGGTTTTCATTATTGCATTTTACCCGTATATTATTAAAAGGAAAAAGAAATTTAGTACCGAAATTTTCTATTCATTTTAGAAATTTTATAGTAGGTATAAATGAAGCCTCAATTGAAATTCTTTTATTTTGTTTTCCTTTTTTCAATTACAGAACTAACTAAAAGCTAGATTTTTTGTTACCTTAATTTCGAATTTCGCTGACTAAAGGCTTTTATCAGACCCACCCAGAAAGGTAATGCTAGAAATGATGTCTCTAATTACCGCCATTCGCAAAGCTTTCCTCAATCCCAAAACTGTTTGAACTCATAATCTTTGACGAAATTTATTCTCATTGCGCAATATTTCTTTGTTGATAACCAACACGGTTTTATAAAACACAAATCGACCACAACAAACTTAGTTGGATGTACTTCCAAATTTCTAGCTAACATGGCGGAAGGTTTTCAAACAGAGTCGTCTATACTGACTTAAGTAAAGCTTTTGACATCTTACCACATAGCGTAATTCTTCTTAAAATGAAAGCTTATGGCTTCCCTGAATATTTTCTCAACTGTATACAGTCTTACCTGTCGGGAAGAAGTTACAATGTCACTTTCAGAGTCGTTACATCATCCCCGATTTCAGCAAACTCCGGAGTTCCCCGAGGTCACTTAGGCCTTTTTATCATTTCTGTAAATGACGTCATTTCCGTTCTAAACCATTGTGACGTGCAGATATATGCAGATGATATGAAATTTTTCAAAAAAATTGTTACTGAATCTGACAGCTCTCTGCTTCAACATGGCATTGACAACTTGTATAATTGGTTTCATGTTAATAATCTTAAGCTTAATATTGGCAAATGCCAATTTGTGACTTATTCCCGTCGAGTAAACAGAATTCAAACATCTTATTCTTTTAACAACGAACCTTTGGAAAGAGTTGAATCAATTAAAGATCTCGGCATTTACTTTGATGAAAAACTTTCTTTTAAAAATCATTACACCTACATCATAAACAAGGCCAATTCAATGTTGGGTTTCGTTAAACTATTGTCCAAAGATTTTCCAGATCCCTATACTTTAAAAGCGCTTTTTATAACTTTCGTCCGACCCAATCTGGAATATGCCAGCCAAATCTGGTATCCGTTCTATCAAGTTCACATTGATAGAATTGAATCCATTCAGAAAAATTTTCTGAGATTTGCTTTACGCAACTTACCTTGGTCTGACCCACTTGTTCTTCCATCTTATCACAATAGACTTAATTTGATTAATTTGACTTCATTGGAAAAAAGGCGAGAGGTGGCTGATCTCATTTTCCTAATTGAAATTATTAACAATAATATAGTATCCAAATATATTTCCAATTACATTAATTTTACTACTAATTTTAGATTGCGCTCCCCAAATCTCTTTGTTACTTTTCTCCATAGAACTAAGTAATTATTGTAAATTTGAACCTGTCAATCGAATGTTGATTTTGGGTAATAGATACAAAGATTTGATTGACCTTTTCTTATCAAAACATATTCAAAAAACTCGATTATTTAACCATATTGACTTTCGCTAAAAATATTTTATTTCTTATGAATATAATTATGTTATGTAATTTAATTCTTGCTAAGATGATCATTTTTTGTTTTTGAGTATAATAAATAATAAATAATTAATTATGTAAGTAAATTTTTGCTTAGATATTGTATATTTTTTGTAAACTGTAGATTTAAGCTTTTTTGTAAAGTATTTGTATTAAGCAGATATGAAATAAATAAATAAATAAATAAATAAAATATAATGACATGTTGGTTGTCACCGCAGAAACAGAGAAATTTTGATTCCCCCTAAATACGTTTTATAAATGTATTATTAAAATAAATATTTGAAATTAAAATGAAATTGAAGCAACTAAAAAATTGGAATCCAAAGGGGATTTAATTGGTATATTATGTTAAAATATTATTCTAACATATTGGCACTACGTTTTTGTTGTAGATATTCGATTGATCATCTCCATGCCACCTTGATTTTTAATCCTTCGTTTTTAGTTCGTTTTACGAAAAAACGGACTATTAGTTTTCACTAAATGACTGACCTACACTATATGCTTATAGTTATAGTTATAACTAATGATTCTTTGATTGCCAAAATTTCGACAATCTCTTTAATTTTCACCTCAGCTGAGATTCGGGACCTTTTTGTCGGGGGTCTACATAATTTTTACAAAAAAATTATATGTTTTAAATTATTTCGAAGTTTTATGATTTTTCGGAGAAAATTAGTATGTTGGTTAGATAGTCTTACATTAGACGAAGTGAAAAATTGCTATATTTCTATATGGTATTTTTATTATGACATTGAAGGAACTCAAAAGAGCCTCTGATTGCTACCAAGATTTTGATGAACTTAAATGGTAATGTCGAAAACAGGTCACATATACTTTAGTTATGAGGTAGCTGTTGCTCTGTATATTTTAGTTATTTATTTTCTTGATCTATTTGTGGCATTCTAATTTTGACGGTTCATAATCAAATCATCATCATTCTAATTAATTTATCAATGATCAATAATCTAACAACGCATGAATATAAAAAAAAAAATATTGTTGATTTTTTGTTTTATTGTTATGATGATACCAATCGTTTTGTTTGTTTTTAAAACTTGATTATATCAATAATATAAGAAAAAAAATTAAAAATAAACAACAAACAATTCAAAGTTTTTATTTAAAAATATAACATATTTAATGGTATTATTATTATAAATTTTATAATTAATTAAAATTAAAAAAATTAATTAATTTGAAACAAAAAATAATATACCTATATTAAAATATTTTTAACACGATTTTAATAATTAAAAAAAAACATATTTCATTTCTTGAAGACCAGAAACTAAAAATTTAATTTCACTAAAATTTTAATTTTTAATTACTTTATTAGTGCCAAACTTTTTATTCCTCTAAAATTTATTAATTTGAAAGTGAAAACTTTTTTTTCTTTAAGAAAAATGTTAATTTTTATTTTATAATGGAAAGAAATGTTCAAAGTTGCGATGAAATTAAAATAAAAATTCCTAAAATCATCTTAAGGTGAGTAGATCTATTTTTCTAACACAATAGGTATATGAAAAAAATATCTAAGTTTAGAGGTATGTAGAATTCCTAAACATTTAATAAGAGATAATTTTGAAAAAGGAAATAAATAATTTTATAGGTTAAAGAAATTACATTTAATTATTTTTAAGTTCAGGTTTTTTTTTCGTTTAATGATATAGATGTGTCCCGAATTTAATTTTTATTTTAAATTAAATTTAATCTTATCGAATTCATTTTCACACAATTTTTAATGTTTCTAATAACAATAATAACAAAAATTTGAATTTACATTTCATGTGATGTTACAATAGAGAATTACGCGTAGATGAATATTAATACAAAAATTAAATAATTTAATTATTTTTAATTAAAAAAAATAAAGCGTTGATATATTTGGAACATTTAACTTTTTTTTTAATATAAAATGAAATCAAAATCTCATGTAAAGTTAATTTGAAAAAATATTGGTTAGAGAAAACATGAAGTGTTTATTTGTTTTAAATATTATTTTTGTCACATTTTTGTTTGGAATGTGTATTTTTGGCAATACTGAAGCTAAACCAGGGAAATTTGATATTACTGATAATCCAGAATTGAGAAAAGCAATGGAAAAGATGGAGGAAATAGTGTTTAGCTCTCGAGGTACAATGGAAAGAGGAGCGATTGTTATGGACAAGATTACGAGATATGTTGAAAAAAAAATTATTGTGGGATAAAAATAATTATGGAAATATCATTATAAATAATAAAAATATAAATATTAATAATTTTATTTGATTGATTTTATTTTAAAATAGTTGAAATGTTTGGAATCTAACCTATGAAAACAATTAGTTTGAAACAATGTAAGAGAAAAGTTCTTTCTTTAGAGTTAATGATGATTTTTAGGTTGTAGTCGACTATCGCATTGTTGAAACTATAATTTTAACATGTCAACTTATTAGATTATTAGACTTTCATTATAAATTGAAAAATTTTAACTCAACTCCCCACTGAAGTTTCTGGTTGTTTCGATACTATGCTTCAGTTATTGATTGGATTGTGTTTTAAAAAATACTATTTTCAGAATCCTCAAAAAAATTAAAGTTTCACCCATATGTAATAATAATAATTCATTAATTAATAATTCATGATTAAAATATAATGACATGCTGGTTGTCATCGTAGAAAGAGAAAAATTTTGATTCCCCCTAAATACGTTTTATAAATGTATTATTAAAATGAATATTTTCAGCCAATAAACTCCATAGAATAGAAATAATGTATAATAGTAAGGAATTTTAAATAGCCCATGTATATTGGTATTTTCCCTTCATAGTATAGTTATTATATTCCTTCTTTATAGAAAAAAAAAAGTTATATAAAATCGCATAGTTACAAATAAAATCAAAATATTAAAATATTCTACAAATGCAAATTTAAAAAAATCCGTCATAACAATTTCCTTGTGACATGCTGCTATACTATTCAACAATATTGCATATGACGCAACACGTTTACAAGTTAATGTCAATGAATTTGTTAAATCAATAGCATTATTTTTATGTGATATTTATTATTTCTTTCTTCAATGAGAGTATTTTCTATGTTATGGAATATTCAAGTGAATTGAAATTGAATTAAAATTGTATTCGAATTTGTTTTCCTTAGATATTGAAATTGATTTTACATAAAATTTTAGCTCGTTTTCCTTAAAGAAATGAAAAACGTACTATATAATGTTTTAATTGAATATCCATTCGTTCGTTACTAAAATCATTTTATTTATTAAAATGTCAAATCAATTTCTATTATTTGCATTCCAAACTGTGCGCAAACTTCTTCACTTTGACGTCAGTTAAAGGATGTGATTGTACGATTCCATGTTTGGAAGTTACAAACTTTCAATCACTCAAGGATCTATAAGAAATTTTTTAAAAGGTTTAAAGAATTGCAACGAAAATAAGTACGTTGGATACCTATCTTGATTAAAGGTTTGTTTGGAAAATGATTTCGATTAGTATATGAGTAGATGTCAATTGAACCAAACAAAAATTTTTAACCGACCGATTGTGACCAAGGTAGGTAAATAAACCAAGGTAAATATATATTTTTTTTAAATCAAAATACTAAAAAAAGGTCGATACTTCATTTGTCAGACGATGTGCTATATTTTGTTTAAACAATTTTTTCTCAATAAATGTCATAAATTTTTCAATAGTATTTTTACTGATTTGCTATATATAATTGCTATGTAAATTTAAATAGAATATTATTGGAACTGTATAAAATTTAAATAGTTTTCTATTATAAACTACTTTTTAAGCTTTATTAGAGCAGCACCAAACTATCTTAATATTGTAAATTGTAAGACTACGAACAAGAAACATGTTTATTTTAATGTGAAATTTAATACTCAAATCTAGCATTAAAGTTAAAGCTTATTTAAGAGAATCTAAAAGAAATAGAAAAAAATTTTAACTTTTCACAGTGTACTGCAGACTTGAAAAATATATTTAAAAAAATTTCTTAATATTCTTAACATTATCGTGATACCATAAAATCTATTTTATTATCGGTTGTGAATCTGTCATCACTATATTACAACCACGAAACTAATATCTAACAAACAACCACTATGCTCTTTGACAAAAATTATTGTGCATTTTCCATTTACCTTAAAATTTATTTAAAATAATATTATGAAAATATTTTTGCATTATACCCATTTTAAATAGTTTTTTTTTCACTTAGAAAAATATTATTATTGTTGTTATTACTATTATCCGCTTAAAATTTCAGAATTATCTAAGAATTTTTTTAAATTTTCTATTTTTTTTTTACAGAAAATATCTACAATTGTAAAATTCATAAAACAAATGTAACATCACCTGCAACTGAACATATGTAACAAAGTAATAATAATTCTTTTTTAGAAATAGTGCATTTCCACTCAAAGAATTAAACATCAGAATTAAAGTAATAAACCTATTAC
>OZ023275.1:30841497-30904912 GCA_964007475.1 Hybos culiciformis
GGTAAGATAGTTCTAGATCAAAATGTGATAATTTTAATTTAATTTTTTTGATTGGTTCTGAAATATCGTTGAGATTACAGCAAATTAAAAAAACTAATTAAAATATCATTCATAAAATATTGTTAGCTGTTTTAAATAAATAAATTAGCACTTGTAACAAAAGTTTTATAATGATAATATTTAAAGATAATATTACACATTTTGATATAAAATGTAAATAAGTAACTCTTATATATTAAATAAATTTATATCATCACTTTATCTTGCTTTTCCAAAAAATACAAGGATTATAATGCTTTTTCCTATA
The DNA here is from genome assembly GCA_964007475.1 of Hybos culiciformis. Classification (NCBI taxonomy): domain Eukaryota; kingdom Metazoa; phylum Arthropoda; class Insecta; order Diptera; family Hybotidae; genus Hybos; species Hybos culiciformis. The sequence goes on from OZ023275.1 coordinate 30,841,805, forward strand.
TTATTTTTACGAAAGCAGTCAAGCACTCTCAAAAATTATTACTTTCATTTAAAAAATTTTAAATTATTAACAATTTCATCTTGATCCAGCTAAATTATTAACAACAAAAATATTAAGTACTAATTTTAATTCCTATTTTCTTAAATTAATATTTGTGTTTCATTTGTTTTTTTGCTGTAAACCTAAACAACCTCTATTTAAGAACATATAAAAATTTTAGATAGATTAATAACAAATTTAACATCCCAATCAATAAATTTGATTTGATTCTGTTTAATTTACATTCTAAAGAGAATGAGTGACGATTATTATTAGAATTTAAATGTCACTTACTCACTGATTGGTTCTTCAACGTAAACATATTTTTTTATAAAAATTGATAGCTTTAAAATAAAGCAAAACATATGTATATAATAATATACATTGTTCTAAATAGAGATCTTAAATTTATTCTCGAAACGTCATCATTATTTTTATATTTAAACAAAATTTATTAAATAAATTTATTTTATAATATTTTAGGGGATATTTCTGTAAAATACTTGAAATTCATCCATCTTAGTAATATATAAAATTATTTTTAAGTAGATGCAAAATTTATGCAGCAAATATTCACATATGTGAATCAAGTGTAAATTTAAAGCAAACTCTTAAGGTGTAAAAAGTTAAGTGGGTTTAATAAAAAAAAATGACTATTATTCTGTTGTAACTTAAAAGTTTATTTTTTGTTTTTCTGTAATATTATTGGTCTTCAATCAATTAAAACTTATTGTCCAAAAGAGGAATACGAGCTCAATAATTTAATTTGAAACCCCTATTTAAAATTTATTTATTATAATATTTTTTAAGCTTTGGTATTACTAAAATGTTCAGTGTTTGAAGATTTTGAATGTTTCAAAAGCTTATCTCAATATTGCAACTTCGTATAAAAATTTCCCAACAAAATATCATTTCTTTCAGAACAGTCTTTTTTTATATCAACATTCTCTTGAAACTTTAAAAATAATCATATTATAATAATTTTAGTTACGATAAGACTGTTGTTCTTCTTTTGGTTGTTTTTGGATTTTTTTTAACACAAATCCTTGCAAGTTTTGTTGTTCTTGTATATATAATTTTCTTTCAACGGTTCTTTCTACTATGGATTATATATATATACATATATATATTATTTGACATTTAGCTCATATGTTTTTAGAATGTAAATACAAAATAATACATTCTGTATATATAGGGATATTAAAAAATATATCATAGTAGACTTCTGTAATCGATGATATTTACATTTCAATTTCTTATTAACGATTTCCATACTCCGAATAATCCTTGTTTTTTTTTTAAATAGAATTGGCGTGAAATAAGAAATAGAAAAGAATAAGATTTCTAGTAGACATTATTTTCATTTTTCAGCGAGATTCTAGATATTTATATCGAACTTAATTTACAACTCACTGAATGCAAACGTCACATTCGATAACTTTGATTGCACTGTTTATTGTTTAATAAGATAACATATTTTTTTTATTTAGACTGACCCTACAGAGAACAAACATCCATTTAAATACACACATATTGGCAAAATAAATAGAATAAATTAAAATGTTATTAATTAAACTCAATTATTTATTATTAGGTATGTAGATACACTTAAAAATAGGCCTTTAAAGGAAACAATAAAAAGTTTTGCAGAATATGTCTTCAGAAAAAGCACATAGAAAACTTAAATCTTCATAAATATTTTCAAGTAAATTTTATTGATTTTTGAAATTAAAATTATTATACAAACATTAATTAAGTACATATATATATTTTTATTTTAATTCTATATCGCTGTTTTAAACAAATTTAATTTGGAAAATTTGATGCAGCTATATTTTAGTTTAACATAATTACATAACATAATAATTTATAACATATTATTTACAAATATTCTCAGGAGGAGGAGGTAATGAATTTGTAAAATTATTAAAAGCATTTTATTATTGGTGAAATAATTGGTTTAAACATTTATTTAATTATAACAATTTAATCAAAACATAAAACTAATTGTTAACTAATTTCGAATATTATAATTAATATTAAAGAAGCATACAGTATTTGTGTTAATTATTAGAATTATGTAGAAAATAACAAAGCCTTTAAAATAATAAAAAAAAAAATAATTTTATGAGATGAATGAGTAAAAACAAATCTTGATAAATTTTACGAATTTTCCTGAAAATTATTCTATTACAGCGAAGAGAGTATAAAACCCAAGAAAAAAAAAATAGAATTTATCAAAATTGAATAAAATATCAAAGAAAATGTAAAATTATTTTAGAATAAATCACTTTTTATAATTTTTCACCAAAAAAATTATAATATATATTAAACTTAGTATTGTTAAAAAAAAAACTTATAAATATTTATTAATTTGTTATCGATAAAAATAAATAAACATTAGTTTTAAATTTTATTTTATAGAAATTATTAAATATTATATATTAACATTATTGACAAATAGAATAATTCAAGTAGATTGGACTGAAATGTTATGAATTTCCTTATTTCTTTTCAACTGGAAAAGCTAACAATTAGACCTAAGGCTAACGATACTTAGAAAATTTGATTATAGATATTGTTTTGAACGATAGGTATCAGCTTCTCGTCCGATTATCTGATAACTTTAGCAAATGCGTCAAACAAAAAACCTAAATCTTAGATACATAATTTTTATCTTTTATTTACAAATAATATAAAATTTTAATTCTATTCCAATCTAATTGTTAAATTTTTACACAAAGTAGAAAATATGTATAGTAAACCTAATATTAATTTTATCTTTTATTTGAATTGAAAATAATAAAAACAAAAAAAAAAAAACTTGAATTTTCTATAAGAGAATAGAATGTATGAGAATATTTATGTAATTATGACGAACATTTATGTTTGTTTATTTTTTTTTTTTTGTTTAACTTTTATATGATTTCGTACCAAATTATTTTAAATAATTTGAGTGCTATGATCTTAACACATCTCACGTGAATCAGTGTTTGCTAAGAAAAGCACCCGATTAGTCAAATGGGTGCTAAAATTATTTTATTTTTAAAATATTAAATTTTTTATTTTTAAATTATACATATATAAATAATTAGCAGTGATTTTTTAAGTTAAATAAAGTATTTTATATTGAATATAGATTTTATTTTAAAGAAAAATTTCTAATAAAAGTACTTATTTTGGAATATTAATTTTACATTTGTACATTGCCGTACTATTTTCAATTAATTTGTTTATCCGGTAGTTAGATCTATCTTAAACTTAAAACTAAAGCGACATCTTTAAATAATTAAATTTTGTTGTTTTAATTAATCTCGAATGAATTTCGAAATGAACAAAATATAATAAACAATTACCTAGTTAACATGGAGAGTTGAAACCGGGTTCAACTACGGTTCAACTACATGTAAACGGTGGTAGAGTTAACCTGGTACCCAAGAAATTCGCTCGGTTAAGTTAACGGTTAATCCGGTTAAAAATAAGCAATCCGGTTAAAAATAAGCAATCCGTTTAAAAATAAGCAACAGCTGTTTGTTTTTTGTTGTTGTTTTCAAACTCAATTGAACCACAGTTCAACCACATGCTTTTCAACTACATCATGTAAACACTTGACCTCTTTTCAACCACATTTCGACTCAAACACGGTTGAACTATCCTGTAAACTACGTAAATAATACTTCCCGTACATTAGCAACTTTTTAATTACAAAAATCAAACACATACTTAGCTTGGTTGCGTGTAAGTGTAACGTCGCGCACACTGGTAATTTTTAAATAGAAGCAACTAAAGAATTGGAATCCGAGGGTGATTGAATTGGTATTATCATGTAAAAATATTATTCTAACCTTATTGACACTACGTTTTTGTTGTTGATATTCGTTTCATCATCTCCATGCCACCTTGATTTGTAATCATCCGTTTTTAATTCGTTTTACGAAAAAACGGACTATTAGTTTTCACTAAATGACTGTCCTACACTATATGCTTATAGTTATAAACTAATGAACTGTCAAACCGATTCTTTGATTGCCAAAATTTCGACAATCTTTTTAATTTTCACCTCAGCTCAGATTCGAGACCTTTCTGTCGGGGGTCTACATAATTTTTACAAAAAACTTATATATTTTAAATTATTTCGAAGTTTTCCGATTTTTCGGAGAAAATTAGTATGTTGGTTAGATAGTCTTACATTAGATGAAGTGAAAAATTGCAATACTACTATAAATGGTATTATGATATTGAAGGAACTCAAAAAATATTTAGCCCCTGATTGCGACCAAGATTTCGATAAAATGAAGTTAAATCGTAATGTCGAAAACAGGCCGTATTTACTTTAGTTATGAACTAGCTATTGCTCTGTATATTTAAGTTTTTTTTTCTTCACCTATTTGTGGAATTTTAAAATTTAATTTTCACGGTTCATAATCAAATCATCATCATTCTAATTAATTTATCTCTGGTATTTGAAACAAACTAAAATCTAAAATCAAATTAATCTAACAACGCATGAATATAAAAAAAAATTTGTTCATTTTTTGTTTTATTGTTATGATATGATGATACCAATCGTTTTGTTTGTTTTTAAAACTTGATTATATCAATAATATAAGAAAAAAAATTAAAAATAAACAACAAACAATTCAAAGTTGTTATTTAAAAATATAACATATTTAATGGTATTATTATTATAAATTTTATAATGAAATTAAAATTAAAAAAAAAAAAATAATTTGATAAAATTAATTAATTTGAAACAAAAAATAATATACCTATATTAAAATATTTTTAACACGATTTTAATAATTAAAAAAAAACATATTTCATTTCTTGAAGACCAGAAACTAAAAATTTAATTTCACTAAAATTTTAATTTTTAATTACTTTATTAGTGCCAAACTTTTTATTCCTCTAAAATTTATTAATTTGAAAGTGAAAACTTTTTTTTCTTTAAGAAAAATGTTAATTTTTATTTTATAATGGAAAGAAATGTTCAAAGTTGCGATGAAATTAAAATAAAAATTCCTAAAATCATCTTAAGGTGAGTAGATCTATTTTTCTAACACAATAGGTATATGAAAAAAATATCTAAGTTTAGAGGTATGTAGAATTCCTAAACATTTAATAAGAGATAATTTTGAAAAAGGAAATAAATAATTTTATAGGTTAAAGAAATTACATTTAATTATTTTTAAGTTCAGGTTTTTTTTTCGTTTAATGATATAGATGTGTCCCGAATTTAATTTTTATTTTAAATTAAATTTAATCTTATCGAATTCATTTTCACACAATTTTTAATGTTTCTAATAACAATAATAACAAAAATTTGAATTTACATTTCATGTGATGTTACAATAGAGAATTACGCGTAGATGAATATTAATACAAAAATTAAATAATTTAATTATTTTTAATTAAAAAAAATAAAGCGTTGATATATTTGGAACATTTAACTTTTTTTTTAATATAAAATGAAATCAAAATCTCATGTAAAGTTAATTTGAAAAAATATTGTTTAGAGAAAACATGAAGTGTTTATTTGTTTTAAATATTATTTTTGTCACATTTTTGTTTGGAATGTGTATTTTTGGCAAAACTGAAGCTAAACCAGGGAAATTTGATATTACTGATAATCCAGAATTGACTAAATTATTAGACTTTCATTATAAATTGAAAAAATTTAACTCAACTCGCCACTGAAGTTTCTGGTTGTTTCGATACTATGCTTTAGTTATTGATTGGATTGTGTTCTAAAAAATACTATTTTCAGAATTCTAAAAAAAATTAAAGTTTCACTCATATATAATAATAATAATTCATTAATAACAAGAAAAAAAATTATTCAATTTATTTGTCATCATTTACAATTTATTTACAATGTACATAAATATATCTAACATACTAGCCAAGCAGACTACACAAAATAAATACATCATTTATATATAATCTAATAATATAAACATTAAAATTCGCATAGTGTATAATTGTATATGAATATTATTGCTTGTCATAATAAAATTAAATAACAAAATCATAAATCAAAATCTCACCAATTTAACCCAAATTGGGTTTATTTTATTTTGATATAAAAATTTATATTTCTGTGCAATTACATATGTCTAAAAAATTAATAATTTTATATTACACACAAATATATGCATGCACGATTCTTGCACTTATGTTATAATAAAATGCATATATATATAAAAAAAATTATTGAATTATCATATTTAGCAATACATATATATGTACGTACAAGTAATTATAATCTAATAACGAGACTATTAAACTATTTATTTACATAATATTAAAATTGTGTTATATAATTTAAACATAATTTATATATACGGTTAAGTAAAGTTTACAAAAATAATATCAACTATGAGATTTTGTAACATACATACTATACAATAATTGTAAAATATTATGTTATTCATTAAAACAAAATAACATAGTTAAAAGTTACTTTCATTTCATATGGGCTAAAAACTTTGCACGTTTTATTAAAAAATTCTTAAATTAAGCGTATATATTGATAGCATAATTTAATAGTTTTAACTAAGTCAAGAGGTCTGAACATCGCCAATATCTTTCTGTGATGATAAAATATTAAAGCAACTTTTATTTTCAAATTAATTCCAATTATTTTAATCAGAAGTCACAAATCAATTCCAATTTTCAATAGAATAAGTAATTCATAAATGTAAATTATATTACAATCTATTTTAAGATAGCTACATGCATACAATAATGAATATCAGAATAAAATAATGAATATCAGAAATAATTTTTTTTAATCAACAAAAAAAGGAATAAAATAAACTTCCTGATTAATACTTTGATTTTTTTTTAATTTAGAATTTTATTCATTTTAAAAATGATAGACATTTTGGATTTTAAAATAACAATTGTAGAACAAAATTTGAATTTCAATTCATTTTATATTACTTGGATATTTATTTTTTTTAATTTCAATCACTACTGGTCAATCACATCCGACCGCTTTTCTTATATTTCTTCTTTAATTTGTTTTTTTTTTCTATAAAAATTTAGAATTATATAACGGATATTATAACCCTTTTTCCATAAAATTAAAATAAGTTTAATTTTAAAAGAGGGTAAAAAAATAGAAAATATGAATGAAAATTAATATCCTTTCTGAAGTTTTTGATAGTATAATGAATGACTTATATCTACTTATGTTTAATGCTAAAAAAGTTACTTGTAAGTAAAAAGTATTTAGAAAATCGTAATCAATTAATAACACAAGTTTTATTTTGTCTGCGTTAACAAAACAGCTCTAGCAAATAAGTTAACTACTTCAGTATCGGTTTTAAGATATCATGACATGACACCAATTATAAGCTTTTTTCAATGATACAAACAAATAAAATAACAATAATTATTACTTTCATTTTTAAGTCAATAAAATTTAATATAACAGTTTAATAAGATTTGTCTTAAAATTATCTATCTCTAATACAATAATAATGTCAATCATTAATATTTTGAAATAAATTTTCATATACCCATATTGAATTAAATTCATTTAAAAAATTATTTCATTAAATTCTAAATTATTAGTTTCAAAATGTAATATTATTTCAGTGGGTTACCTTGTAATGAACAAAAATTTCGCACTAAAATTGAAACTGAAAAAAAAAATTCATTATTTAATTAGATAAGATTTAGGTGATGAAATAATATTCTAATTTGTATAAATTTTTAAAATTCTGTATAATTTATTTTATTCAAGCTAGGAAATATAACTATGCTAACTAGCTTAATTTATCACAAATACAGCTATTATACGATGATAGAAATAAAATTTTACAAGAGACAACAATCACTTTTCTGATTATCAAATCAAACATAGATTTCTAAAGAAAATAATATGAAGAGAGCTAGCTCTGTAGTATTTATAAAACACATAAATTTAAATATTTATTAAAATAAGCAGTTATTAGTATAATAATTATCGCTCAATAAATATATAAAATTTTAATAACTTCACTATGATCAAATTAATAATTAATTTTTCTATTTTATTTTTATAATAGATATAAAGCTCTACTTTGTCTATTAATTCGACAGCTGTTTGATACCAATTCGCATAATTATTTTTGAAATAATTGAAAAAAAAAATATTTCAGTATAATATAATGTATAATATTATAAGTAAGTGCGTATATTACTAGAACGGCGGAATGAAATTATTATTTGTCTAATAAAATAATATGTTTTATTTAACATTATGTGCATAAAACATTATTATACGCTTATAAATCAAAATTTGTTCTATATACCTACAGATAATCTATGCTAACACATGTTTTTCATAAATATTTGTACACCTATCGCTATTAAAAATTTTGTATAAATTCTCTTTGAATTATAATATGATTCATGTATTATTATTTTCTCAAATTTAACAGTTAATTAATTACAGTTGAAATTTTCTGTGTCCCTAAGGACATAGAATATTGAATATTTCCTCAATATTTTTTTGTGATATTTTTTAATTTATAATAAGAAAAATTAATCACAAATTTAGAAATTATAGAAGAATATTTTCCAACAAGAAAGGAAATAGATTTTCTGTAATTTCTAGATTTGTGGAATGAATGACAAGTGTAAATAAAGATTTTCTAATTAAAAACAAAAATACTAAATACATTCCACCTTTGCCCAAATTTTTTGAACTAAAACTTAACAAGCCCTGCAGATAAACAAACAGAATATTCGTTCATGTTAGTTAGTAATTAAGGCTTATTATTATAAGAAATAAGAATCATAACTTGTAATGAGAAGTTTTAGATTTGGTTATAAATTTATTGAAATTAAAAATCAATTATCAATAAATTAATGTTTTAAAATACCTTCGAATTGAACAAAAAAATCGAAATGTGCGTCTGTGTATATTGTACATATGAACAACGTCTACTTCATACAATGAAATAAATATGAATACTGCATTACTTTATGATATGTCAATAATAATTTTTAATTTCCTTTTGTCTCATGAGATTTTCTTTTTGCTACAGATTTCACATTTTGTGTTTTATATGACTTATTTATAATTTGGCATTTTATCTGGATTTTGCTGCACGTTATAAAAATAAAAAAAAAAAACAAAAATAAAGTTGATTAAAATTCTTGTAATAGTAATAAACTATTTTGGACCAATGAAAAAGCAAAAGCTAAGTTAGTATATCTAAAAGTAGGCAAAAGCAAAAAAAAAGGTTTAAATAAGTAAAAGGAAATTGAGATTTCTTAAAAGGTTCATTATGCACATAAAAGTCAACCCAATGTTTTCTTATATATTTAACAAATAATATATGCTCCACACTTTTCCCAAAAATCTAATAATCATTAAAGCCTAATTTAAACCTTATATTATCTTATCGATTAAATTTCTTTTTGAATTTCTTTAAACCACATAACAATGTTCTTTTTTACAGATCCATCATACACCTTAAAAAATTTAAATTGTTATATATATATATAGTTGTAACGATTCTATATAAATATACACGTGACTTATTAAACAACTAGTTTTCTTCATTGGAATGAGTGTTAATCAAAAATTCATACTGATTAAAAGATAAAAAGGTGAATAAAGATTTTTCCCATACTTTGAAAACAAATTCTTAGAAATGTAACCAAACTGTAAATGACACTTATTATAAGAGGGAGAATTCATATTTCCACATTCAAAATAACAATTTCACTTTCTAAAGTAAAGAAAATTATATTGTTTTTTTCGAAAATATATTTGAAAGTACTTTCTTTCGTAGTGAAAAAATAACTTTTATAATGGAAAAGAACCTTTAGAGAAAATAGGAACTTTTATTTTATTTTGAAGCAGTTTAGAGCACGTTTAGAGAATTCTGTCGACTGCCCAATCGGCAATTTTAAGTCTATATTGTTAATGTGTTATCAAACTAATTAAATTACATTATTTTCGTTATAATGCGAATTGAAAATTTTTACCTTAATTCTCGAAGTTTATATAAATTATACTAGCAAGAAAGTCATCAGGTACTATATGAATAACAAAAAAACATATCATTAATTTACAGAACGAAGAAACTTCTTTTTATTATCTTATTTAATATAAGTAGGTGGATAGGTAGGTAGATATAGGTAGATAGATATAGTTAGATTATATGTATATAGAAAGCAATATTTGGATCATTAAAGGTCAACCAAAATTGTTAATTACAGGTCTTTTAAATCAATATAAAAAACTAAGTCAAAGAGAAACTTTCATAATTATGGAAAGCATATCTTCAAATCTAGAAATGGCACTAATTGCATTATGAATCTAATTTCTGGGATAATTCTCACGGAAATTATTGTTGAAAATGTTAATATTCCATTGAATACCAAAAACCATACACGAATTGAGTTTACGTTCAGGTTTTCACAATCCGTGATTGGGTATAGTTGTATCCGAACCCGAATTTAATTTTTGTTTTATGTAAGTCACGTACATTTATCCTAATACGAATTACTCAATTTGGAAAGTTTATATTTATATTATTTTTTTTAAATAATATTAATTTGAATTTTACAAACAATAGAAAATTACGAGTAGATGTGAAAATTAATACTAAAATTATTATAGAAATAAAAAATTAAAAAGAAAATTATAATCTAATTATTTTTAATTTAAAAAAAAAAAAAAACAAATCAGAGAAATATTTGGAATATAAATTGAGGAAACATGAAGTGAACATATATTTGTTCTAAATATCATGCTTGCATCAATGGAATATATTCTAATGGAAATGAGACCTCATGTTGTTCCTCTAATAGGTGAAATCTGAATAAAATAATTAGTTCAACTGCTTCCTACAATTTGTAAAATAATTTTGTGAACTTCGTAGATTGAACGAATAAATATTATTCATTAAAATTATTATGGAAATAAATAAATAAAAGAAATAAAAAAATTATAATTCAAGTTAGCGATTTTATTTTTAAAATACAAAGCGTTGAACGATTTGGAATCTAACCTTTGAAATATAGATATGTAACTGAAAAACTCAATTCAAAAGAATAATCGTCAGAGAATCTCAATTTAATTTTCAAAGCATATAATTTCATACTGAAGTTTGACGTCGCAATCTTGAATTAAAAAAAAGATGTTTTATTTGAGAATAGCAAGAATATATTATTATTATCTATTCATAAAAACTAATTCATTCAACATATTTTCATAAATATTTCATATTTGCACAATAATTACTAAAATCAATATCAAATCAATGTAGTAGGTATGTATGATATGAAAACAAAAAATCTTAAAGCTGTGTAGCTTTAAAATAACTTAATTTAAAATAAATAATAATATAAAGCATCATAATTAATAGTCATTTACTAAATAACATTTTAATTTGTTTCTAAAATAATAATTGTTATTAAATTTTTTTCGAAAACAATACAAACAATACAACAATCTAAGCTGCATTTCAACATTATATTTGTACATACATTTACATAACGTGACATACGTTCATATGTATGTTATAAATATATAGTATTAAGAATACAATTAAATTTTCTCTTATCATGATCTTAATCATCCTCAATAAATTTCCAATGAAATAGTATAGTATCTGCTAAATTAAATACTCTTTATTTTCTTTCATTCATATAAATAGTTAATAAAAATATAAAAAAAAAATTACAACTACCTTAGATACCATATTATAATATATTAATATTACACCATGTTAAAATTTCATTGATATGTTTGAAAATAAAGTATTACAACAAAAATAAACTATTGCTGACAATTTTTAATGTGTAAATAAATGGTTAAACCTAAATCACCCACACCTTTAAAGCAGGTTCTTAAATGTAATGCTTATAAATGATCGCCACCGGCTAACGTTAAGCTTTTCATTGCATATCAAAATTCATATCTTTTGACTACCAGTAATTTAACATAATTAAAATCATTTTCTTTCAATTACCTTTGAATTAATTTTAAGAAAATTTATAGTTGTTTGAATTTAAAGATTTAATGTGATATTCTGTAAATCGTTTATTAGTCTGATCAAAAAAATTGTTAAAAAATTGGATTAGGTACTTGATATTTTGACGTTCAGAAAACTCAGTTAAGTAAGATATTTTCTCTAAAAAAAAAAATCGTCAGTCATTATAGTAAGTGTAATGGTATTATAATTTTCCTGGCCCGTTTTCGGTCGTTTGTTTTCGGTTGTATTTGTATCTCGATATGGAGTTTCTTGAAAATTTTTCAATTGTCCACTCAAATTAAGACCATGAACCGTTTTTAGACATTTATTATATCATATGTACATGTACATATATATAATAAACTATCTGTAAACTATATTATTTCAATAAAATGACCCAGCTACGTATGTTCTTTAAGTTTTTCAATAAAGTTTTTATGATAAAATTTTATTTATATATATATATATACATATATATATGCTTCATGTGTACTAAAAATTAAATATGTTTTGCAATTACCAAACTAAAAGCACAAATTTGACGTTGAGTATTTTTATCAGAGTATTATCTCTATATATGAAATACATTTTACAATAAACTTAATATTGACATTTATTACAAAAAAGCAATAAAATTATTCTCCAACCAATAAATTTAAAGTAAAATTCAAAGCTTTACGATATTCTCACCATTTAAAATTCAGTCAGTTAATCGATGCAAAAGAAACGATAAACAACGCGCTTGTTTATTATCAGAATATTATATAATCCCGAAAATTTAAAATCGAAGTACCTACTCATATATGAAATATTGTAAATTCAAATAATAAATAAATTTTAATTATCATGATGATAGATTAATCTACTAATTAAATAATTTTGATCAAATTATTAAAATCGTGAATCAGTATACAGGTGCTAACCACAGACGTGAATGATTTTAATCGACAATATTTATTTTAAACAATTGAAATAAAATTATTTAAAAAAATGGTGAATAAAACATAAAATTATTATTATTCCTATTCAATTAAAAAATAATCTCTAATCCGTCCTTGCTCCAAATAAAACTATGTTGGTATTTTGTTTTTAATTATTACTACAATTTATATAAAGATGAGTTGTTTTGAAAGTTTTGCTATAACTGTTCTAATTTTTCATTTTTTCGAAAATGTTACTTATTTTTTAACTTGTAAGGGATTTTTTCATGGCAAATTATCTATTTTGTTTCAAAAAAAATAAAAAAAAAATATAAAAAATGCAAATTTACAAAAAAAATATAAAAAACACCACCATAAATTCAAATTGTTAATTGTTCTAAACATTAAATGAATATTAAATCACAGTTGTGAGTAAGAATATTATGGTTAACCTCGCAATACCTCACGACACAATACGTCACTATGCAAATGCATCAAAAGTAATCAGATATTTTAATATAATATTTTTCTTCTTTGTTCTGTTCTCTTAATATGTCATCACAATAATGAAAATTGTACATACAAAAATTTCTCAATATAGTAGATAGATTAAAACCCATATGAAAATAAAGTATAATGTACCTACATAAATATCTAAAATTTTCACACTTCGATGAAGAAATGAACAATTTTAACTATCCATTAAATTAAGATTCAATTTTATTTTATATTCTCTAATAGTTTCGGAAAATATTTTTGATACATAGTTTAATTTTTTAAGTGCGCACGATATAAACGATAAATAATTACAATCTTTAAAAAATAATCATGCTACTAACAAATGAGCAAGTAACTCGGATTGTTTATCATTTTGATAATAATAATAATAATAACAAAAATTCCAATTATAGTTATAAAATTGATAAATACTTAAAGGATAACTATTGGCATTGGTAAAAAAAAAAAATCAGAACTATTGAAAAAGAATAATTTTTGATGGATATGAATTAGAGCATTATAAATATATAATACAATCAAAAATATCTCAATTTATGACAAAAATAACCATAAAAATACAATACTATATTCTACAGATATAATATTCTACAGCTTCTTGATATTAATTAGTTCATACCTAGAAAACTTAAAATTAACATTACTAAATGAAAAAATTTAAAAATAATAGTTATAAAATATAAGCCAACAGAAAGTTTTTAATTGTTAAATAATTCGTAAATTTTATAAAAACATTTCTACATTTGCACAATCTTCATATTGATAAAATCATATCGTTCACTGGCATAGTCATTTTTATGAAACAATAAGTTTGTAATCATAAATAATAAAGATTTATAAAAAAAAAACCAATTCACTTTTTTTTTCAATATTTAATTCTAATAAACGCACGCACGTTAAGAGCTTTTAAGATATTAAATAAAATTTTTTGACCGCACAAATTTTCTAATGACTTTATTATTATTTGAAAAAATATTTATTTTTTTTTTATTTGTGTCTAATTTATGTGACTTCTAGTTATTTTGATAACTTCAATCAAATAAACATATTAAATCTAGTATTTAATTGTAAATTAAAGAAATAACTTGCTTGAGCGACAATAATTAATTGAACTTTAATTCCAATTATAACCGACTATCTTATATGTTTTCAAAAATGTTTAAATACAAAATTATTTAAAAACTTAAAAATGTGAACGAAATTATAGTATATATAGTCATTAAAATAATCAAAAAGCAAAGCAATAATACTAATTTTTGTTAAACAAATTAATTGAATCTATTATTCTTTTTTATATCGATATTAATTCAAATTTGAATTAGAAATAAAAGTCTGTATTAGAAAAAAAATCTATTAGGGGAGTAAAGCTTGAACAAAAGATGTAAAAAAGATACTGGGAAAATTCATTCACATATATCAATACTATGTTTACAATACTATGTTTACAATACTATGTTTACAATACTATGTTTACAATACTATGTTTACAATACTATGTTTACAATACTATGTTTACATACTGTACACATGCAATACCAAAGATGACATATTATCTTTGGCAATACGTACTATATGCAGGTCTTAGAGAATGAGTTGTGAGGTTGCCAGTTTTCCCAAATGATGTATCGGGAATTTAGAAAAAAAAATTTGTGTTTAGGCAGCGTTGGATTTACGGATAGACACACTACTTAGGCACTTGCCTAAGGTGGCAGTTTTGAAGGGGCAGCAAAATAAAACAAAAAACCGATAAAAAAAAAATTAAATTTTTCAACAATAAATAAATTTTTCTGTTTGTAGGATTGAATATGTTATTAATGTAGAAAAATATTATAAGAACGTATTTCGAAATGTAGAAATAAATCTTGAGAATTTATCTGTCACTAGCACATTGTTCTGCTGAAAGCTCGTTTTCTTCTTAGAATAGAATTAAAACTTATCTTCAATCACAATTGAAAGAAACGAAATTAAATTAAACAGTAAATAGAGCTCATTAAATAATACAATTTGTTTCTTATTTAAATTCAAATAACTCTAAAATTCCCAAAAAGTGCCTAGGGGCGTAAATCTGCTCCTGTGTTTATTGCAAAAAAAAAAAATTATTCATAGTTAATTAAATAAAATATTATAAACGAAACTAATTCGTATAAAAAAAACATTAACAGTAAGAGAAAATAAAAATTTGTTGAGACCATTAAAACAAGTAAAACAAATGTTTGCTTTAATTGCTCGCAATTTTCATGTAATTCAAACTAACACAGATTTTATCACAAATTATAACAAAAATTAAAAATATTGAAATAAGTTAAAGACAGAGATTTGCAGTATAAACATTAAAAAAAATAATTGTTGATGAAAAAATGAATTATTTGTGGTAAATCGGGAATGAAGATTGTATTTCGTGAATCAACAATTTTAATTTTAATGTCGGGAAATTCCCGCCGAAATCGGGCAACCGTAGATGTGATTTTTTTTATTAAAGCTATAAAACCTATATCCCTATATGTTTTAAACAAAAACTAGAAATAAGTACACATATATATTTATTTTTTATTTTTAAAAATAAAAAAAATTATAAAATCATAATATATGTTCATTATCTTTTTATCTATTTAACAAGACTATTGTGTTCTTATTAAATATAGTACTACGTAAGGCACTTGTAAAACATTAAGCAACAAATTTAAAATAACTTTCAATCAAGGCACTACTTATACAAAAAAATATTGATAAGGATAGTAAATTTTAATTCACTTTGATATTTCTTAAAATAAAGTTTATAAAAAAAATAAAATTGAAAATTTTAAAATTAAAATGCATATTTATTTTAACTTTAAGTAATAATCTTCAATTTAATATCGTACAAGATTAAACAGAAGCTTGTTATCGGACAACTTTGATTAAAAACACTAGAGCTAAATTTACGTTTGAAAATATTTGCATTACACTTGTCCCAGATTCGTGTTATATTTGTAAAGCGTCCTTTTACTAAATTGAAACGTAATGGTCGAAAAGGTTTAAAACATATTTTTGGAAAAAGTGTAGCTATAACAGAATTTATTTTTAAATTGTCATTACTACACAACAAATAAGTATAATAAGAATATTATCAAAAATTACAACTTAAGTATTTGAATTTTTTAATTACGAAAAAATTAGTTATTTGTGTTTTTATTAGTTTATTAAAGGATAAGGACCACGTTATTCGCGAGGATATTCAAATAAATGACGTATTATTTTGCTTCTAAGGTATTTCTAAGGTATTACTTAAAGACTATTCATTGGTTTAATATTAAGGATTAAAATTTGAAATTTAGGATAGGGTGATTAGACGTACCAATTTTAGTGGTAGGTACCCCATTTTCACTCTTCGAACCACATGCTCAAACCGTACGACATTCGCCCAAACATACCCCGATTACAACGCAATACTAAAACGAAACAAAAACTTTTTCTCTATGATATGAAAAATACTTAACAGTGATCCAAAATTTCTGTCGACGTTATGCTATTTTTAAGAAATTTTCAAGAACGTTGTATTGTTTACCTAACATAATACATATAGTTGCCATTCCTTTTTCTGGAGTTGGCATACAACATTGGAAGAAAAAAAAATAGTCACCCTTGTTGAGGAGAATTAGTACATTGTTTTTATCTTAACATTTTTATCTATTTTTTTTTTTTTAGTGATTACGACGACTCAAAAATAACTGAAGAAGCAAGCCTTATTGGAATGAAAACAATTTCAAAATCTTCCTCGGCTAAACAATTAACAAATTATCAAAACTTCAATAATAGTGGTATTTATAATAATAATACTAATAAAAAGAAAAAGAATAATAAATACAAATATAATAGAAGTTATTCAGATTGTATAAGCGAACTAACTGATAACGATTGTGATAATAATCAATATATTAATACTAATTCAAAAATGCCTAATCAAGCAATTACTCACCATTTACCGATATCACCTTTAGTTGAAAACGGAGGGTTGAATCAACATTCAATAGTAGCACAACGTCAAACTATGAGACGTAATGAATCTAATAATTCAGTAACATTTCCAGAGGAATTACAAATTACTCGAAGGCCATCAATTTATTTACAAGTTAGTATTAAAATTTATACATCATACGTACTTGTTTGTAGATTAGTAAACAGTTAGAAAAAAAAAATTAATTAACTAACTAATCCGCAAAAAAATGCATACAATTTTTATTCTATTTTCTAGGAAATAATGAGCACTAGACGCCCATCAGCTGTAATGTCAGCATTGAAGTCACCTCAGAGAGTCAATAAATTGGGGTAAGTCATTGACATACATTTATTAATTTTAAATTATATACATTTATATGTACCTATGTGTCTTTAAAGAAATTATATTGATATGTATGCATTTTTTGTAGATCACTTCATGAAAATCCTCATAGCGGAAGTACAGCTTCAATTAATTCTGACGGAAGTTTTATAATGATAAAACATCATGATAAAATTCCAAGTCATGGAAATTCAGATTTAGCTTTACAATCAAAAAGAAAAAACCGAAGAATTGGAGAGTAAGTTATTCTAAAAATTTAATTATAAAACCAAAAAATTTTATCAAATGTGTTATAAAAACTTAGGCATCTTGAAACTGTAGGATTTGATCTGCTAATAGAGAATATAAAATTGACAAATTTTAGAAATAATTCGAAAGAATAAATCTAATAATTTTCGACTTCTTTTCTAACATTTTTAAAAAAATTAAATCAATTGAAAATTAGGGTTAGTATTTTTAGTATAGTTTTGGCTGAAAATTGAAACAAATTATTCCTTTACACTTCTTTTAACAAGATCCGTAAAAAAAATTCTTTAAATATTTAAAAACACATTAATTTTTTAAAAAAAAATTTCAGTGATGCATTATCGACGGCACTTTCAACATTATATTGCAAAGTTTTGGTAATCATGGGAATTGCTATGCCAGTAACTGATATCATATCTAAGAAAATTCCAACCTACATTTATCAGGGATTTTATATTTATCTATATGTTGGAAGTATTATGTTTGTATTATTTGTTTATGCAACGACTTTTAAAAATAGAACTTTATTCAAAATTTTAAAAAACTATCGTAAGTTAAATAATCGTAATGAAAATAAATTTACTCTGCATTATTTAAATTTATGTATATATAAGTACATCAATTTTAGATGAAAAAGCAAATAATGTTCATCTGCGTAGAAAAGCTGCTCATTTTGGAAGTTTTTATCTTAGAGTCGGAGCAATCGCATTTGGTATTGGCACAATGGTATATTCTGGTTTAGAGTTTGGTCAATATTTTGAAATGAATCGAAGTCCAGGGTGTAAGGATATTTTCAAAGCATTAACACCTGGAGCCAGAATGTTTCTTTCAATAATTCAAATGCAGTTTATTTTTCTCAATACAACAGATCTTGATATGGCAAAGCATGTAGGTAGAAGTGGAACTCATGTATTTTGTCAAATAAAAATATTATAATAATATAATTGGTTTTTAGAAAGTTATAGCACGTTTTGGTCTTATGCACATGGTTGCAACTAATTTATGTGAATGGCTTTATGTTCTTGTAGAAGAGACCCGACATGAAATTGTTCATTTTGGTCACAGTAATCACGCACCAAAGAATAATTTTATATTAAAAGTACATGATGATGAAATTTCAAAACCTTTATCATTATCAGAGCAATATGATTCCAATGAAGATGTATTCATCAATTCAATGAACATTTCAATATCTAATTCCACTTTAAAGAAAATAAATAATCTCCTAACAGATTGCGAAAGAACAAATATTATGGGGAGTTTAGTCCAGAATGCGGCACCATTTTTATTTCCATGCACCATTGAATATTCTTTAATTTGTGCCGGTAAGCCGCAAAACTTTTTGATAAATTTGCTTTATGCATTATTCTTTTCTCAATATTCTAGTGATTTTATATGAAATGTGGAAAAAAGTTAAATCAATAACAGAAATTGCAAAAACAAGAAAGGATTCGATGAAACCAGTTAGTCTTAAAAATGCTCATCATTTTTCTGTGGATTGCTCCAGATCGCATCGTGGTTTATTTGTTGGAATTTTATGTACAGTTATGACTATAATTTCTATGATTATGTATTTTGTACTTTACGAAGAGCCAGAATACGAAACATTTGCCATGTTAGAAGTGACAATTTGTGAAATTATATTGTACAGGTGAGAATTCCACTTAAGTTAATTTTTTAATAAAAATTTAAAATAAAATAAATTTTCTATATTTTAATATTATATATTTTAAAAAATTACATTTTTATTCTTTTTTAGTTTTATGACTGTTGGTGTAGTAGCTGCAATGATTCGAATGAGAGATTTGAAATACGTGAAAAAAGCAAATGATTCCATGTCATTAGATTGTACCCTATTAGTTCTAGCACAAACCGGGGTTTTTATTTATAGCATGTTTAGCATATTTGGTAGTTATTTTGCTATTGCTGGTGGCCCAATCGCTTATGGCTTAGAAGGATTATGGGCTGAAGTATTCGGTATATTTCAAACATCCTTACAAACTTTATTTATTTTAAATGCTTGTGGAAGACGTTGTAGAGGTTCACAACAACAAAGACATAAACCTGGTAGAGAAATCATAACATTTATTTTAATAGCAAACGTTTCACTGTGGTTCATAAACACACTAATAAAAGGAAGAGCTGTCTTCCGAAAGAGTCATTTGGAATTTTTTGGAATTTGGTCGTGGACCATAATTACTCACATTTCTATGCCCTTAGCTATATTTTATCGATTTCATTCAACAATATGTTTATTTGAAATTTGGAAATCCGCATACAAAGCTAAAGGTCTTTAATTTACATTTTATAAATACCTATATCTAAATGAATTTAATTAAAGAAATTTTGATTAAAATTCCTTCTAATATGTAATAGTTGAATTTAAAAGTTATAAAGGTTCAACAAGCTAATAAAATGTATCAACTCGACATATCATGCATAATACAAGCATATTAAAATCTTGGTCGATCATAAGGGAACATGAAGGTGCAACATAGAAAATATCCCCCAACCAAATAAAATCTAGCTGAAGGAATTAATATTTAAAAATTAATATAGGAAATTATACCTACAATATTCAATCAGAATCATATATATCATTATTTATTACGACATGTAGTAGAAATTAGAATTAAACTTTAATAATAGTTAATAATAATAATTTAATATTTTATATATATATACGTTATATACAAAACTACATTATAAAAAGAATTATTTGCTAATCAAATACTTAATATATCAATGTTACCTGCTTTATTTATCAAGTTATGCAACTGAAAAATGCATAATTATATATTATATTAGAAATAAATTAGATAATAATTTACTAAAACACTGTTAAAATTTCTATATTTTTTTCTAAATACTATGTGCTTACTTATGTTTCAGATTTTAAGATTATTACTTCATATTTAATTTTTTTCAAATCTTCAAAACCAAGGATAATATATATGTTTTGCATACACGAAGAGAAAACTTTTTTTTCAGCTTCCAATCCTGACGTAGTCATAATCATATTCTATTATTCTTGTTCATCAAAATTTAAAAGTAAACTGACAAAAAAAAACAAAAATTATCTACTTAGGATTCTAGCTAGGCGATATAAATTATACTTTCATTCACAATAATTCACAACAGTATATAATAATACTGCCAGGTACTTATGTGTAAAAATATGAAATTAAATGATGGCACGCAACAATTGATTAACAGCTTAGACGTTTCATTGATTTATAGCCGCAGCGACGAATTTATGATTATTCATGAATACGCTGGACCAGTGGTCGCAATTACGTGGCACGCGTGCCAAGATTGGCACTCGTCGATTTGAGAATAATGGTCGAAAATCAATTAAGAGAAAATGATATAATATTTAACATGGACGATGAACTTCTAAAGTTGTGGCAAAGTCTTCCAAATCAGTTTTCATCATTAAAAAAGCTAGCAACAGCTGTATTAACAGTATTTCCTTCAACTTACTTTTGCGAATTCTTATTTTCTCAAATGCATGTAATTTTAACCAAAACTAGAAACAGAATGGCTAGTGACAATTCCAAGGCTTGTGTTGCTTTTAAAATAACCAATTACATAACAAATATAGACCACTTAGCGTCGCAATTTATACAAAACAGATCTCATACTGGACAACAGTAGAAAAAATATTGTGTTCCTTACTAATTTAAGTAAACTTTTATTTATTATTTAGTTTTTGATATTTTTTATTTTTCGTTGTTTAATTCTTATTATGTTTTGTTTAATTTAATTTCTGATATTGAAGAATATATCTGACATTTTTGTTTTCTTTTAATTAAATATATTTAGCTTTTTTTTATATAAATTTATATTTAAATATAAATAAAAACAATGTATAAATGAAATAAATAAAAATTAATATATAAAAACGAATAAGTAAATATTAATTTCTTACATCTCATCCCCGCCGAAATAATGATATGAAGAAAATCATCTTTTTTGGCACGATACCTAAAATCTAATTGCGACCACTGCGCTGGACGAATTTTAAAAATCAATGAGCCAGCCATGAAATTGGCTTGCAGACACTAGTAGGATTAATTACTGAAAAACACATCTATATTATATAAGTACTGATCATTTTTCGAATTACTTTTTTCATATCGGATGAGCTTTTTTTTTTGGTTCCACAAATTTTTTTTCCAGCTTTTTTAAGCCATTTCCAGCGTTACCAACTTAGGGGTTTTCCCCCTAGATTTAGGGGTTTTTTTTGTTGACAGAGGGATTTTTAGGGGGTAATTTGTTTCAGGGGGTTTTTTAGGGGGTAATTTGTTTCAGGGGGTTTTTTAGGGGTATGATGTATGATCTTAAAAGCGAAGATTTAGATGATTTTGATTGCATTTCATAAGATACCTTATTTGCTAATTTTATTATAAATAAATAATTTTATTATTTATATAATTTACGATGTGCGTTATATATTTTTCTTCAAGCATCTATTTGAAATCCTCATAGGTATATAAGTGTAGCTGTTATAATATCTATAAAAAAAAATTTAGGGGTTTTTTAGGGGGAAATTTTATTTTTTTAGGGGGAAACATTTGAAAAGGTTGGTAACCCTGGCCATTTCCACCCAGCTGCAGTCACGATTTAAAAATTTTTCAAGCCGCATCTGCAAGAAATTAAAAATATGGCGAATGGGCCGCAGCCGCATTAAAAAATACGGCGTCTAGCATGATTACAAAAGACACTGATTTCATATTGGTGTTTCTCCCAGGATTTTTATTTTTCTTGAATACAAAATATTTTAACATAAAAATATTTTGATAGTGTCAAAAAAATACAAATTCTCCGGAGAATAATTTTTTTTACTTTTTTTTATTATTTCTTTCAAGAGAAAAAATGTCTTAAAAATTCAAATCAAAACAACTTTGATTTGACAGTAATGATGTTTTTTTGTACAGAATATTTTAATACATGCCTTGGGGCTTGAAATTTTTTTGACATTAAATTACACTAACAAAATACATTAGGAATATTTTTATTCAGAATATTTTTATTCAGAAAAATCCTGGGAGAAGCACTATTGTGTTTTAAATTTTTTTGTTTTTTTTTTAATTTGTAATTTTTGCTTGTGATGAATTTCTCATAACTTTTTATGTATCGGCGCCTAGCTCGAGTGCTTCAATTACTTTGACACTATCTGCAGTAATGCTAGAGATAGAGTCGACGTAATTCACGCGCGTATGCGCGCGTAAAAAAAATAAAAAAAAACTGTTTTTTTTACCTGTTATGCTCAACGCCGTTCACATGCGAAAAACAAAAGAGAAAAAGAGAAAAATTAAATTAGAAAAATAAAATGGATTCTGTTTGTAATATTTTTATAATGCTTTTTAATTTATTTATAACTTAATAAAACATAAAAAATTTTAATAAATTTGCAATAAATAATTATTTAATTTTTATTTTTGAATATAATTATATTTATGAACTTTTTTATTTTATTAAATAATTATTTGTTTGTAAAATTTTTTTTTTCTAAATACAACAAAATAAACAACACAATTTTTTTTTCTAATTACAACAAAATAAACAACACAATTATAAACAAATGATTTCCACAATGTACGGCGTAAAATACTGGGAAAGTTAAAATATTTCAACTTTTACGCGCGTAAGCTACGTTTTACGTCGTTGCGTATAGCCGGTCTCATACATTTTCATACAATTTGATTTTTTACGTGCGTACACGCGCGTGAATTACGTCGACTCTATCTCTAGCATAATAATAAATAATTCACAATCACAAATTCGTCATGGATTTTTATACATTTTCAGGAATCTGGCAATCTTCATTGTTCATTTTTATTTAAATTTTTTTAATCATTCATTTCAGACTTTCAGTCATTCTAATTTTTTTCTCCAATTCAATTTTAATCTGAAGGGGGAAGTAACTAAATTAAAATTTTTTTTAGAATTTGAAAACAAAAGAAGCAAAAATTTGTAATGGAGGTCGATGATGAAGAATTCGAAGCACCATCTTCGTCCAGCAAAGGAGAAAAAAAACGATTTGAAGTTAAAAAAGTATAAAAGCAACTTTTTTTTTTTTTGCAATAGTAATTTATTTTCTAATTTTAGTGGAATGCGGTAGCACTCTGGGCCTGGGGTAAGTAGAAATAAAACAATAAAAAATTCTGTCTTTGTTAATTGATAGACCTTGACTCAGTTCCGAACCGACGCCTACAAGAGAAATCACCGAGCATTGATCGGCGTTAATTGGTCGACGTCGCAGCAGATTTTTTTCGGCGTCTCAGTGCGTACGCCTTGAGACGCATTTGAATATTTTGTATCGAAGATGCAAATATTTTTTTTTCCATCCTGTTATTTTTATCTATTTGCTTTTTTAAAGTTAATTGTGAAAATATTGTGAGATACCTATGTTGTCTGCAACAAATTTTAGTGAATAGTTTCTTCGCCATAACTATTCTGCATTATACTCACCTTCACGGGAAATTTTTTCCTGGCCAGTCTGTGTGCCATCCAGATACACTTCCTTAAAAAATATCTCGATAGAATCAGTTACGTATTAAATATGTAAAAAACAAAACCAATATTTTATTAAAAAAAAAACAAAAAAACCCCCCCCTTAATCTTTGTCAAATTTAGCATTTTATCTAAAAATTATTCAAATTTGGAAAAAAAATAATAATTTTTTTTTTTTTTTTTTTAGATATTGTTGTTGACAATTGCGCTATTTGCCGTAATCACATTATGGACTTGTGTATTGAATGTCAAGCTAATCAAGCTTCAGCAACAAGCGAAGAATGTACCGTGGCATGGGGAGTTTGTAATCATGCATTTCATTTCCATTGTATTTCTAGGTGGTTGAAAACACGTCAAGTTTGTCCATTAGATAATAGAGAATGGGAATTTCAAAAATATGGGCATTAATTTAGAAATTTTACTAAATTTCAAAATTTTCTTTTTTTTTTATAATATCTTGTAATTTTTTTTTTTTTTTTTCAAATTAGTTTCAAAATAAGAAAATTAACTTCTTTTTTTTTTAATAAGATGTGAATTCAGAATCAACAACAAAGTAAAGAAATATAATTTGACTTAAGAATTTAAATGTTATTTGGAATATTTTCAGATTCTAGATCCCTGCCAGCAATAGTTTTAAAAGTCGTCTTCTGAAACGTTATATTTTAATACATGATTTAATTAAGTACGGTTAAAAAAATATTAGACGGTACGAAAAACTGGACACTTTTAACATTTTGAACAAATTCATTTTTGTTCCATAGTAGATAAGTTTTTTTCTTGAGATTTTTTTTCCATCATTTGGATTTGGAAACTAAAAAAGTAATAGGTATATAGGTTCTAAACTCTTATTCGTCATTACAAACTGTTAATTCGATAGCAATCAGTCCTATTAATTAAAATTTATAGTTTTCGATGTCAAAGCTAACCAAAAAAAAAAATAATCCTTAAATGATTATCTCTAATGAAGTAGGTAAGGTAGGTAATCATTTTTTTTTTATTTATTTTCGGTGCACAATTATTTGGAATTTACAAATGAGTTAGATAGAGATTGTCAAGCATTAAAATGCATTAAATATTTTAAATTTTTCGCAAAATAAACAAAAATTTTTCATATAGTAGTCATTTTATTTATTATTTTAAGTTCTTTTTTAACCTTAATATTATATCCATTATTACTTATACTTATTTTTTTATATTTTTTATTTATTTTTTTTTTTTTATTTTTTATTTATAACTAAAATTTTATTAAATAAAGATAAGTAAATTTTTATTATTACAGAATTTATAATCAATTTTAATAAAAGCGCAATACTCTTACTTGTTATAACTTTTTTTTATCATAATTATCTAATATCCAAATTGAAAATACTTACAATTCTAATATTAATCTAATTTTTTTTATACAGCTTTTAACTATAAATTTTTTTCAAATGAATTTTTGTTTTCTAATTCACTTTAACATTTTTGTAACTCTTAAAAAAAAAAACAAAAAAATTTTAAAGAAAGTTATTATGATTTACGATTGAATGTAAAAATCTTTCGTAAGATTTTTATGTTCGATCGTAAAACAACACATAATAATCCTCCTGTTCAAGTTTGAGAAATTTAAATTTATTATTTTTGAGAGAATATTGAATAATGGGAAAAAAAAAAAAACAAAATTAAACGTTTTTAGTAAATTTATATTTACTTTAAGAGGTCTATTATGAATTACGATCGAACGTAAAAATCTTACGAAAATTCTATTCTCAAATTCTATTTTGATAAAACTTAATGAATGTACATTTATAATTTCATTCGAATCGAAAGCAGAATATGATTTTCGATAGATTTTTACGTTCGATCGTAATTAATTCATATAACCCCCCCCTAGCTTATGAACTTTTTATTTAATTCATCTTAAATTTATATTAAATTAGTTTAATTTCGTTGCAGATTTTGATAAAAAAAAAAAAATTTATAAAATTGAAATTTAATTTTAAAAGAAAGTAAAAAAATTAAATTTTTTTTTTGTTATTTTTAATTTCATTCCAAGCAAAAAAAAGTTTATTTTCTTCGCCTTATGATAGAGAACACAATAAATATCCACTTCTCAATATTCTCTTTTAGTTTATTTTTCAATTTATATTTTCTTAAAAAAAAAAATTAAGGAACAACAGACTAAAATTGATTTAACATTTTCTCTAAAAGATTATTTATCGCAAAAATGAATAAGAATGACTAATCTACAGAATTTAATTTAGGATTTACACCCAGAAATTCTGAAGTTATATAGAGCGGAAGTTACAAAAATAACCTTTGAGAAAAAATGCAAATCATATTTCAATTTTATATTAAAAAAATTTTTTTTCCGTAGAAAATTTGAGATGTTAAATTTACTCAAATTCAATTCACAATATTTTATCGTTCCTCAATATTACTTTTGAATAGTTTCTACAAAATGGTGAATCTAAAAACGAAAATCTACAAAAAAAAAATTCAAAAACATACAACTAATTTCAAGAAATAAAAACCAATTAACTATTTGTTCTTTGGACCTGCCTTAGAACTACGACGGGTAAAAATAAATACCCAAAAGCCTCTTAAAAAATTGAAATATCTAGTTATATTTTTAAAATGTTTTATTAACCAAGAATCACAGACCAAATTATGAACAACTTGTAAGTAAACCGATTTACGTTGACAATATTATAATAATTATTTTACATTTTTTACGTTTTACAATGACTAAAGCTATTTGATAATTAATAACGTTAAAACCTCAAGTAATGTTTGTATTAATGTTTTTAATTTCATAATTCAGAATGATGAAATATTTTAAACTATATTTCAAAAAATGTCGCAAGATGACAAATTATCAATTGCTACAAGTTATTACAATTTGGAACGATTTGGAATTCGAGTGTAATAGATAAACAGAAAAAAAAAGTTTTTCTTATTCAAAGAGCTACATTTTTGCCTGTTAAGAATTTATAATTATTTTGATTTTTTTTGGAAATTTGGAGCTTTTTAGAATTTCAAGTTATGAAAAAGAAATCCTACAAATGGTTTTAAAAATCATTGAGAAAGTTGCAGCTCTTCAGTTCACAAATAAAATAATGCAAATTTAGTTATGTTATGAATATGAATAATTTCTCAAACTTGGTCTGATACTCTGATGATTATAAGTGATAATCAAAAGATTTTGGCCTTTGAATTGTAATTTCTAAGTTATGATTTCCCGTTGTATGAATTTATCAATTTTCAATTCCACAAGAATTTTTCATGAAATTTTTTAATAAAAAAATGTAATTAACAGAATTACTAAGAGCCCTGAATTGTACTTTTTTTTTAATGTACCATCATTTAAAGATGATTTTCAAAAATCTACAAAGACAGAAGAGTAATAATTCTCACCATGTTGATGTTGTTGTGGAAAATTAATAAATGCCGACGATATAAAAAAAAATTAATTAATTTTATTTAAGGCGATAAGTATATATTCTACTTATAAAAGCCAAAGACCATTTTAATTTTAGAAAACAAATGAACGAAGAGCCAAATACTTTGAATTGTTTTATTCTGTTATTACATATATCAATTTCTACTCTCATTTGGTATAGGAGTAACAGTAGTTCCCAATTGTTTCAAATGATTAATAGTTGGTGAAATAATAACACTTGTAGGAATTGCATTGGCACTACCGGACGTTGGTAGTGCTGATGAAAGGGCACATGTGCCAAATGAATGAGGTTGTAGGGCAGTATAATGAAAAGATCCAAAAGAAATTGAAGCCGAGTTATTATGTTCCAATTTTGTCGAAGAGGAAGAAGAAGAAGAAGTAATCGAAGGTGTTGATAAAAGCGTTGTTTTTGAATTAACTAATGAACTGTTAGCTGAAGATGTAGATGATGACGACGACGACGATAATGGTGTTGCGGTAGTTGATGTGAGTGAATGTGTTGGAATGTCTATAACTTGACTTTCGTTATTACCAAAAATTAAACGTAAACGTTTTTTTTGCGGGATTATTGGCAGAGCAGTAGCATCAGTCGGGCTGTGTGACGACACAGAAGATGATGATGAAGACGATTTCTTATCACGTTTTCGATTTTTCGATTTATGACGTTTTTTACGCTTTTGCGGTGTATTATTATTATCTAAGAAATCGTCTTGACCGTTTTCTGAAATACCTTCCATACGTAAAATTTCATATTCAACTTGTTCTGGATGATAATAGCCATTCACACCAGACATAGTTGAGCTTTCGTCACTTGTTATACTAGTGCCTGATTCAATAACTTCATCTAAAATTGGACTACGCTTCATTCGAAGAGTTAATTTGAGACGTTTTGGAGTTTTTAATTGCGCCTCACTTGTAGGAGGGGGTACATCGGAAATATTTGTATCCACCACGGGTGGTATAGGTATTTTATTTTCCCTAGATGATGTACTTTCAGATTCTGAGATACTTTTGTTTGATTTCCGTTTTTTACGTGGCAGTCCGTTAAAAAAGTCATTATCATTATAATTCTGAGTGGAAGAAAATTCTTGTTTTAACTGAAGTTGTGGAGCAGCAATTAAACTATTTGGGAGAAGTTGTGGTGCAGCAATTAAACCATTTTGACGTGTTCGCAAAGTTCTAGTGCTTAAAAAGTTTGTCGAAGAAAATTTACCTACTTCACCATTAGTTGGAGGAAACGACAAATCTACACTACTAGTTGCTGGAAAAGAGAGGGATGATTTCGAATCAAAACATTTTATCAAATTTTTCCGAAAAGGTGGGAAAGCTGTAGTTGTTGAACTTAAATTACTGCAATTGCTTAATGTACTAAAATTACTGCCCCCACTCGTAGATTGTGGAGTTGTAGTTTTTAAAGTTGGCGGAGTTAAAGGCGGTTGCTGAACGTTACTTACATTTTGAAGTTGTTGTTGTTGCTGCTGCTGTTGAATATGGTGATGATGATGGTGATTACGGTGATGATGATGATGATGATGATTATTATTATTATTATTTCGTGTATTAGCAGATAATTTATTGCTTTTGCTGGATGATGTTGTTTCGGCAGTTGATTTATTTGTATCACATTCTATCACACTATGATTTCGAAGAACTCTGTTACCTCGATAACCATTTCGATTAGTTAAATTTTGTTTATTTTCTTCCTGTTTAATTTTTGCGCCTTCTAGGTTCTCATCAAATTTCAATAAATTTTTTGTATCAGCGGCAGCCAGCTCACCAGGTTGTGGAGAAATAGTTCGACGTGCTCTTAAATTAAATCTTTCTGAAACTACTTTAGACGAGGCTGTGGCAGAAACTGTCTTACGACGACGAGTTCTATTTGATACACTTTCAGAACTATAATCGGTTGCTTGGGGCTCCAAGCTACTCGAACTTAAACTTGAACTAGTACTGCTAACACGAGCTGATTTGCGTAATGATTCATTTCGTGCTGGTTCCTTTTTAGGAGAGCCACTCTGAGAACTCCCACAACTGGCCATTATCATTTCAGCATCATATTTTGTAACACCTTTTTCGCGTAACTCTTTCATAGTAAGTGGTGTTAGAACTTCGAAACCTAAATTATTTCGAGTTTCAGTTGCTCTCGATTTAATACGATTTATACGATTATCTGTTTCTCGCAACTTATAACCTTGTTTACTATTTGTGGGCGAACCATTAGAACAATCTAAATTTTCATTAACTGCCGCTTTCGCAAATGCTCCTGTACTTCTGCGCTCACAAGTTTCACATTCACAATAACAATTAGAATCTCCGAAAAAATCCTCTCCATAAAAACAGGTGATTTCTTCTCCAATTTCTATGTCACGTAGAACTTTGACGCAAGCAGTGTCTCTACCTGTCGCTACAAATTTACAATTGGCTCTACAATCGTGATTAATGTAAGCAGCTGGCCCCAACCATAGTTGAGCACAATTTTTTCTACAGCTGTACATGACCGAAAAATCATTTTTACCTGGGTGCAACAGTAGAGCTTCTTCTGCTTCAGTCAATTCAGCAATACAGCCAACTAGGCATTCAATTTTTTCATTTTTAAGCCATCGTCGTGTTGAACTAATTTTCGCTCCTTTTTGACCTTCTAGGGAATAACGAAAACAAGGTTCAATCACAAAACCAGAATCTTTATCAAAGACACGTAAATACCGAATTATCTGAAAATAAAAATAAAAAAAAAAACTCTATTAAATAGTTTTTTATTTTAGTGATTAAGGCAGTGTTGTAAATTCATAATATTTTTATATTCGATCGCATTAAAAATTATTTTATATTAAAGTAGAATAATTGGACTCTCATCTCTCACTAAATATCTCTCTCTAATGAGATCTTTTATTTCGATTTATGAAAAAAAAATGTATTAAATACCTAATCCGCGTGATAGCCCAAAAAGATGAATCGTTTATAAAAAACTTTGAAAACACATCATATTAACATATTATCACAAAACTTTACTTTTTTACATTTTAATCGTGTACAATATGAAATTTTTAATCACTTTTTTATTGCAATAATTTATTTTAATTTTATACCTA
Organism: Hybos culiciformis; assembly: GCA_964007475.1. NCBI lineage: Eukaryota > Metazoa > Arthropoda > Insecta > Diptera > Hybotidae > Hybos > Hybos culiciformis. The sequence continues at coordinate 30,872,878 of OZ023275.1, forward strand.
AAAATTAAAATTAAAAAAAAAAAAAACCAAATTTACAAAAAATTGTTGTGAAAATATATTTTAAATATTTTTATAAATAAATTAATTAATTTTATTTTAGGAAAAACTATACATGGATATTATCAAATAAAATTATAACAACTTACGTGATCTTGTAATCTCTTATGAGCTGTTTTATTTTTATTGCTGACATATCTTGGAATCCAATCGCCTTTAAAAATTTGTTTAACTGCCTCATCATAGTTTTGAGTTTTTATAAAATCACTAATTATTAATTTCAGTTCAGATTTATCAGCTTTTATCGGACGATATCTAATGTTCATTTTGTGCGTTTGAAAACCCAAATGTGGATCCAACACTAACGAAGTCGCTAAATCATCATTTTCTGACAACTCTTTTGGTGTCATCCCAGTTGATAAATGGCTTGTGATGGCTTTATAGCCATTATTATGATTATTGGATGAATTTGAGGTTGCTTGATTATTACCATATGAGGACATTGAGTGATGATTTAATTTTCTATTGTTGGTGTGGCTAAGAGTAGCACTTGCTTCACTTCGAGTGTTGTGACGACTTTGTGTCGATGATCCAACAACCATTTCTATTTGAAAACCCTATAACTAAAAACATAAATTATTTTTTTTTTTTTTTATAAATTAGAATTAAAGAAAAAACAAAAAAAACTTCTAAATTAATTATTTAATTTTCGCAGATGATAACAGTGGAAGTAGATTATATATATTATTGAAGGATGAATGCAAAAATTTATTAAAATTCAAAATTATATTACTCCGTTCAATAAAAACTCGAAAAATCCATTATTCCAGTTAATGGTCACCTTAGCGAGAAAATTTTCTAATTTATACCTTGTCTCCACTTCAGCTTTAAAGTAGTGTTAAACTTGTTTAAAACTACAAGCGTATACACTACAAATTCTATGTTTACTTTGACATGACGAAAAAAAAAAAATTATTTGTAAACTTTTAATATTGAAGTAAACAAAATAATATTTTAATAACAAAACATTTAATTTAAAACAATTTTTTCCAATTCATAATTTTTAAATAAAAAAAATAAAAATAAAATGAATAGTCACAAAAAATTATTACTCATAAAATATTTCAAATTTTTCAAATATTTTAATTATATTTTGCATTCAAATAATATATTATATTTTGCTCACAAATATTTTTATTTACATATTTTTGACAACCGGTTGATTTTTTGTATTTTTTTTCCAATTTTTGATCCATCCAACAAAAAGTGTGCCATATTGAGTGGAAATTTCTTAAGAAATTGTGAATTTGTATGGCTGGCACCCCTAAATTTTACTAGTTTTGGGCAAAACTTATTACAAACAACTTCAAATTTTTATATGGACAAAACTACTTTAAACGAAGAACGAAACTACTTTCCTGTGTAAAACACGTTTCACACTGAAGTGGAGACAGCACTTTACTTGCAAGGCATTTGAATGAACTTAAATTAAAAAAAAAAAATAATAATAATTATTATATTTACATTTTCAATTCCAGACGACAGTCTGATAATATCAAAATAACAAAAAAAATTAAATAAATAAATAAAATTCATAACATAAAATTAACAGTCTTTCATTATTTTAACTTTTTTTTAACACTTAATGGCTTGCTTTTAAAGCTTAACTAAAAATTTCGCCGGCTATATTTGATCAACTATGAAATGTTGAAAAAAAAAAAAAAAAAAAATATCTTGATGAGAAAAAAAAAAAAAAATACAGAAACTGCACAGCTGTTTAGAAGTTATATACGTACGAATGCCTATAAAATTACATATTTTTCTGTTGTTTTTCTGTTGTTTTTCTGTTTTTTTTTTTTTTCTTTATTAAACTACAATATTGCTTTCTACTGAAACTGTGGTGCGCACCGAAACTACATACAATATAAATGTCCAAAAAAAAAAATGTATATTATAAATATATAAAAATACAAGAATATTTATTAAAAAATATAGGTACCTACCTATATGTATATATATATGATTTTGAATATAATAATATAAACAACATGGCATTAAACACAATGAAAATCATAGCTAACGTATATATATATTTATAAGAAGAAAATCAGATGGTTTTTCTTGCAGTATAAAAAATTATTTTTATTTAAAATAAAAAAAAATATATATCTAGGTATAATATATACATTTAAAATCTACTATAAATTCGTGTATGTATTGAGAAAAATGTTAACAAATTATAAATGAAACAAGGAGCCACCAAACAAAGGGACTACCACAAACTAAAGATAAAGAGAAAAAAAAAATTTTACAGACACCAATAGAATAAACTTTTTTTTTTTTTTGATTTGTGTAACAAAACTCGGATGAAAAATGCATTAAAACAACAATACACACATGTACTAAATAAGAATTTTATGTTTTTTGAAAGAGATATTTTTCTCCGTTTAATATAGTTATGTTGTATGTATGTATAATTTAGGTATAACTATAATATTGGCCGTTTCCTAGTTTATAAACTATATTAAATTATATATATTTTGATTCGAAACGACTAAATTTTGATTTCTAATAGTCTTCTTCCTGGTGGAACCGAAATTTCAAAATATTTTTATATTGCAGTTTTTTTTTTTTTGCAGAAAAATGCGACAAAAATTGTATGACAAAAGCCACTAGTGGAATTTTATAAAATTAACTATATTTGAATTTTATTTCTGTGCATAAATTGCAATTTATGAGAAAAATAAACAACAAAATTTTTTTATAATTAAATTAAATTCTAGATTCCAAATCACCAGCTCTGGACAAATTTAATTTTCTTTCTGCGCTTGATTTTTTTTTAAATTATCTGTTATCAACTTCGCTTTTCACAATCTTAGCAAATAGGTATTTGTAATATGTTCAAGTTGTTCAAAGGCCAATTTCAGGCAGAAGGTACCTTCGATAAATTTTACTAAATATTTTTGTAAATTATTAAAAATTTGAAAGCAATATTTTTTGTTGCTCAGTGTTTTCCATCCGAAATAGCTAACTAAAAAACTAACACATACATAGAATGGATATATAAACAATGTTGGCTACGTATACTTGATAATTGATAAGATTTCTATAGTCTTAAGATCTAATCTAAAATCTCATAAAAAAATAAAAAAATATAGTAAAAATCATCGACTTCTAACAAGATTGTACGAAACCACAAACATAAACTTAGTTTTATAACAATTTCGATTTTTTATTTAATTAGCATTTTTTTTTTTGATGTTGTTGTATTGATTTAAAAAAAATCAATTACGTATTTGTCGACGTTTGACATAAAAATCTTATTAATACGGCGGCATTTCTATTTACGATGTTTTTTTTGTTTTTTATTATTTTATTATAAAACGTAATTTAAGCCAAAGAATTATAATTTTTTTCGAGAATCATTTTTCTAAACACCTGTTTTTGTTTTGAAAATTTTTGAAATTACACATTATTTTATTTTTTTTTTTTGTGAAAAAGGGAGACTACGAAAAGGATATTTAGAATTAATTAATTATACGATAGCTAATATTGAGAAAATTTTCATTCTTAAATCCCATTAAAATAAAATAAAAAAATACTTAATAGGACTAGGTAAGTATAAATTTTTATCTACAGATACTTGACTGACTGACTGATAATAAACAACTACATTCATAAAATGTATCTATCGCTTTATTATGCATATATACATACATTATACATAATTATACATATACATACTTATATAAATACACATTTTGATTTTAAATGTAGGTATATAAATTTATATGCACATAATATACACTATGCTCAACATAGTTGTTAGTTTGTTGACATACAAAGTGCATCGTTATTTACAGTAAACTATTGAATATGATAATATACTATATATGTATATATCATAAATCTAACTACCTATGAGATTGCGTATAGGTACCTAGTCTTCTAAACCTAACAATATTCTACGTCTTAGCCTATCTGTACTTTACAAATTAATATCCAAGTATTCACATCATTCCAAAATTGTGGCTTTAAAACACACATTAAAAGTAGGAAGAAGTTTTTTGGCTTTACAAAGCTGAGATTTTTTTAAAAATATGTTGATCTTTCAGGCATCAATTTGTAAAATAAAGAACCAATGAAAATGCCATAAAAATTTTTTTTTGAATCAGCTATTAAGAATTATTTGGAAATATTTCTAAAATTTGAAAAATATTAGGAAGATTAGAAGGTATAAAATTTAAGATAAAAGTTTACCTTTAATAACTTGTCAGGTAGGTAGGTACCTAGTCGTAATTATGGGTTTTTACAACTTTTTTGCTATGAAAAATAACAAGGTAAGTAGGTGCCTGCCTAACTTCATTTGACAAACTAAAGTTTTAAAAATTGAAATTACAGGCACTTTGAAAAAGCAAAAAAAAAAAAAAAAAACAATTTGGTGCCTATCTATACATAAAAAAATCGCAAACTCAGTAAACTATTGCAATAACATGTTGTAGTTTTAGAACCAACTTAATTGATTTTTTTTTTTTTTTTTCTCTTATGTATAAAAACTTCTATTAGCTACAGGCATACACATGTAAATAAATAGATAGGTACATAAAAAAAAAATCAAAAAAAAATAAAAAATAAATGGCTGTTGTCTGGTCTGGCTGAAAAGAACAAAATAAAAAAAAACCCTTTTAACTCAAACTTTTTTTTTTCGACAATTTTTCATTCTAAATTTAAAAATTCTCTTAACACTACAAAAAAAATTTGTTTTAATTTTTTATTTTTTTTTATTTTAGGAAGATAAATAATCCTCAATTTTCTTTGATGCCCATCACACCTTATTTTCTTTCCAAATTTTTTTTCTATAAATGAAAACAAAAAAAAAATAATACCTATCTTAATGTATACACATAGTGTATATACACATAGATTATTGAACAATGAAAAAATTAAAAAAAAAAAATAAAATAAAAAACGAAAAATAGGCGAAGAGAAAAATATTTAATTTATTTTATTTTCATCGTGTCACAAAAAAAAATATTAAATTTATATCTAGGAAAAAAAAAAAAAAGAAACAAATTAACTTTGGCCAAAATTAAAAAACAAAAGTGAAAATTTTGTTTTTCTTTGATTACTGCCTATTTAAAAAAAAAAATCCTTGATTTAATTTAGTCAAGAACATTTTTTGTTACCTATGTTAAAAATAAAATAATATAAAAAAAAATTTGCAAGAGAATGGAAAAATTATCGAATTGGAAAATTTTCTGCTTAAATGCGTTCTGGGAACGCTGTCATTTTTTCTTAATTTTTATATTTTGTCATGGCATGGCCATCAACCGAACCAAAGGCTTTTCTACAAAAATTGCTGAAACTGTCTTCCATTCCGTGAAGTAAATCGAGAAAAAAAACACATAAAAAAATTCTGAATGTCACCACCATGACTACGGCAAGACATGGTAGATAAAAAAAAACGAAATTTGTTAAACAAATCAAATAAATCACAATTCTTATGTAAATTTATTCATTGAATTTAATAAATAGACACCTAATAAATATTTCTAAGTTTTTTTTTTCAATTAAAAAAAAAAAAATTAAAAAATTTTTATGATTGCATGCAGCAGCATTTTGCAGTTTGTTGAAACTCAAAAATTTAGCTAGCTGGCTGGCTAAAGGCAGAATTACTTATTACAAATAATGAAGCTCACTTTTTCACCGTTGCTTTAAAAAAAATCCACTGATTTTGCCGAAGATAATCATTCAGTTTTTTTTTTTTTTTATTTTTAATTAATTTGTAAATTTTTTAAATAGAAGTAAAAAAAAAATAATTTAAAAAAAAAAATAATTAATTTTCTGTTGTTTTTGTAACGCAACTGTGTGAGTTATTTTTTTTTTTTTGTATATAAAAAAAATTTTTCCAAATTAAAAAAGGAAAAAATTAAATATGGCTGACGCTGTCACACATTTTTTTTCTCGTTTTTTCTCCCCTTTATAAAAAAAATTTTTTTTTTACTTCCAGAAATTTTGAATTACTTTTAAATAAATTTCAAAATTAAATAATTCATTTAAAGAAATATAAGTTTTTTAATGAATTCTTAACATTTTTATTCAATTTAAATTTAATTTAATGTATTTAAAAAAAATTTTAAAAAATAAAAAGAATTTTTTTTAACAAATTGCGAACGAATAAGCACGACACACACGACTTTTTTTTTTTTAACGATATTGATTATCGGTGTTGCCGAACAGAGATAATAGTGTCGTTTGGTGTAATATTATTGTGGTGCTTAATTGTTAGGGATTTTTTTTATTTTTTTGGGATTTTAAATGGGAATTTTTAGCATTGAAGCATAAAGCAGAGTTATACTCTTTGGTTAAACTATTTCATTTTATTTAAATTTGTTATTACGAATTATATGCTTTGACAAACTACTACAACCGATAAATAAGTTCAAGAGCAGAAAAACAGCTAAATAATTTTTTAATATTAATTTGTGGATCGGTGATCAGCATTTTCGTACACGAATATTTATGTACAAAATTTCGTACACGCATATTTGGACGCAATTCTAAAAAAAATATATGGTTGTCGTTCTAATTTGTCGCCAGGGGACAATGTCGTTTGTCGCCAGTCGTCTCAATTGTGTTCATTCTCATACAAATATTTGGTTTCTATTTAGTCGCTATCGCTGTCGTCATAATAGTGTTTGCTACCAGGCTCAGACGCCGTCAAAAAAATAAGCCGACCCGTCGTCGCGCCGCGTCTTTTTTCGATTAGTCGTCGTCGTTGAATTTTACGCGGCTAGTCGTGGATTTGCGCCGTAAGAATTTGCTTCAAAAATCAGTTGCGCCGTAAGAATTTGCTTCAAAAATCAGGAAAAAAAATTTTTTTTTTTCTTTTTTGGTTTGAATTTTTTACCGAAAAATTTTTTTTTTCGGAATAAAAATTTTTTTTTGGGACAAAAAAATTTTTTTTGGGAAAAAATTCGAGTCGACTGACTGGGCCGTCGCCGCGCGGTCGTCACGTTTTTCACAGCTCAGTCGCGATAAGTCGTCGTCGTGAAAAAATCCACGGCGTCTGAGCCTGTTTGCTACAACATATTTTTTTGTTTATTTTTTTATTTGTTTATTTTTTTCCTGTTTATCTATTTCGTCGCCGTCGCCGTAATTGTGTTCACTCCAGTTTCCAGTTACATCGCTGTCGTTGTCGTTGTAGTCGTCGTTGTCGCCCCAATTGTCTTAAGAGCCCTCCACTTGAAATTCTGTTTTCTATTTCTGTTTTCTATTTTTGCAGTTTTTTTTGTTTTATTTTACAGAAAATAAACGGCCGTGAAAAATGCCACAAAAATTGTACGAAAAACACCTCTACCAGAAAATCACAAAACTATATTTGAATTTGATTTCTGTGCAGAAACTGTAATTTATCAAAAAAATTTAAAAATTCTTAGAAATAAATGAAGCTAATTAAAAATTGTTTAGGAAATTAAAGAAGTTCAAAATTTCACGTGATCAGCCCTGGAGAGTGGTATTTTAGCTTTATTTCTGCGTTTGAGATTTTTTATTATCTTTTTCCTTTACTTCAGAATCCAAGCAAATGTGTTCAAGTTTTTTAAAGGCTCGTTTGGGCCAAAAAACTCAAAATTTAAAAAATCCGCCTCACCTACCCTGGAGCCAGTTATATACTCTCTAACATATCAAAAAATCACTTCAGTCTAGATTGTGGTAACCCTACAATCAAAGCCAAACTAAGACCAATTTTTTGCAATTTTTCACAATGAGGGCTCTTAACTCCTTAAAATGATTTAAATTAATACCTGGTGTTTGTCGCTTAAAACCATTTAGGAAGATGAATTTTTAAAAGTAAATGCAGATTTTAGTCGAATTTCTGCAAAAATGAGTTTTGAAATTCAATTTTGATTGAAAATTTTAATTACACGCATTTTATAATTTAAAAATATGAGCTTGGCAAGAGAAGAAAACGAAATGTAAAACAAAATCTGTTTTTTTTTTCATTTAACGGGCTGTCTACATTAGCGATTTAGAATCGCGCGTATTTATGAATGTATTGTATTTTTTCTGTTTCATTTATTAGTATTTGTGTTTGCTCAATATGCCACTGGGTTAGATTTACAGCATGCGATTTTTATACATTTTTCCAAATTGTACTATTTTACTTGATTTAAATGTCAAATTAATAAAAAAAAAAAAAAATTTGTGAGAAATGTCAAAAATACGCATGCTGAAAAATTATTCAAAATCAGCATGCGTATTTGGCTGCGATTTTGGATTTTGTATAAAGATACATTTAAAGAACAAAATCGCATGCAGGAAAAATACGCTAATGTAGACACCTAGTTAGTCAAAGTAAATTTTAATATAGTTTTCTAGTCTTCCTCATTTTGAAGTAAAAAAATGTGTATAAATTTAAAAATATTCAAATAAAAAGGAAGGACTTTATGAAGATCTATTTTGAAGCTTTCAATTTTTATTTGAGTTGTGTTCCATATTTATCTCATTTTATATTTTTCTTTTCTTTTCTAATCTTCCTAACGGGCTGTCTACATTAGCGATTTAGAATCGCGCGTATTTGTGAATGTATTCAATTTTTTCTGTTTCATTTATTAGTATTTGTGTGTGCTCAATATGCCACTGGGTTAGATTTACAGCATGCGATTTTTATACTTTTTTCCAAATTGTACCATTTTACTTGACTTAAATGTCAAATTAATAAAAAAAAAAAGCAAAATTTGTGAGAAATGTCAAAAAATACGCATGCTGAAAAATTATTCAAAATCAGCATGCGTATTTTGCTGCGATTTTGGATTTTGTATAAAGATACACGAATACATTTAAAGAACAAAATCGCATGCAGGAAAAATACGCTAATGTAGACACCTAGTATACCCCTTATATGAGTTCTAATAGATGTCGTGTTACTTATTTCATCGTCAGTATCGGCTTGCAGCTAATTTGTGCAGCTAATTTTTTGCGACAACGACAACTCCACAGAAGACGCTTGCTGCTCGCTGCTTGCTGCTTGCTGCCCAGTTTTCTGAAAAAGAAACCACCATCGTTCGTATCGCAAATTACAAAGGTAAAAATAAAGATAATAAAATCATTCAAACGGAATTCGATTTAATTTGGCAAATTTTTACGTATTGGATTCAAATAAAATTAAAGGTAAATAATTCAATTTTGGAAATTAAAAAAAATTAAGGAATGCGGTGCCAAAAAAAAATTTATTTGTATGAGCTGAATGAGGAATTTTTTTACTCATAAAATTCATCTTTTGTTCCATTTTGTTTTTTTCTGTACAGTAATTTGAGATACGGGGTCGATCGAGTTGAATTCAAGTGTTTTGTTTTTGGCAGCCTTGCGTAGCCAGCCAGAAAAGTTAATAAATTAATTAGTTATAGCAAATCTTTTCACACCAGTAATTAACACTAAACCAGTTTAATGTCCTAGATCGAGGGGGTTGGTGGGAGGCGGCGAGCGGGCGGACTGGTGCTTGGTCAAGCGCCGCAAATCCCACTGACCAACCACCTGTCCACCCGCCGCCCCTCTTGTGATGGATACAATCTTTATTTTTTTTTAAAAAATAGGGTACAAAAATTTATGAAAACTTTGGAGGGCCCTTTCTCCGAAACGGGGCTTTTGTCCCAAGAACTGATTTCAGTTTTGGGAGTTTGGCACCGCCTCTAACCCCCTCCCCCCTCCATGTTTCAACCCATTCTGAGTGCTTCAAGGAAACGGCAGTATCGCCATGATTTTTTTATAATACATTCCGGCAGGAACAAAATTATAAATTTGAAACTGAAACTAGAGTAGGTAGTTTTGGTTTTTGCAATACAAAATTTCTATAGTTAGGTACACCAGTTTAAACTAAAACTCCTTGTTCAAACTAGGAAATAAAAGCGGTAACCAAGAGTGAAATCAATTATTTGTAATAAATCGCAGGATGAACTCTGTAGAGGAGGTCTGGCAAAATAAATAGTTTGTTTTATGTATGGTCCCTTTTATTCGTACAAAAAAATCAATTAAAAAATATAAATAATAAATTTGTAGTTGTTATTTCAATATTAAAATTAAACTGGCTTAGGTTTATTACTGGTGTGATGTAGTTTAAATTTTAGGTTTGAACATACATTATATAAAAAAAATAAAGCAAAATAATTTAATACTTATACCTATGTACATAAAAATGATAAATGTTTATTTTAATTCTAGCCGGTTTTTTAAGCGATATAAAATTACATAAATACGACTTTCGAATACAGTCGACATCGTGCCACATACAAAACTCAAATTAATAAAAAATGAAGGTCAGCCCAACCGGGCGTGCGGTCCGGATCAATCAAACTAAAAATTAACAAAATGTATTAGCACTTTACAAGCTTTACAAGAAAAAATTTAATGTTAATCGTTCTTCTTAATTTCAATAGAAAGTTAAGAAGCAGCCCACTAAAACATGTTCAAGTTCTTTTTTATTTGCCGAGAGTTTCGTTAAAATCGAATCCTAATTACACTTTTTAAATATATTTATAACTAAACTTGATTAAAATTCGTTCTTCTCAAAACTATGATTTTCAACTTATCAACTTATTCCTGAAATGGCTCGACATGCAAATTAACAAAAAGAGTTGGCATTAACTTTTAACTAAATTTTGGTTGAATTATTGTGTTTTTACAAACCAACAAATTTGTTATGTTTGTTGATTTTACCTACACGTAGAGTCAATAAATTCATAAGAAGGTACAGATGCATATCTACAGAAGCATACCTACTCACCTAACATGGGTCAAAATGTTTGCGTATAATTGAAGCAATTATATAACAATGAAACTCAAGTATGAAATTTACATAGTTCATTCAATTATTAACTATCAAGTTACCATTACCATGGGTAAAACAAAAAATGATAGAATTAATTTCCAAGCAAAAATCATAGTTTGTACTTTAGACACAGACCAACGACCTAAGTAAAATATACCTATCATGTCAAAACTAGAACAATTTCTTGAAAAATTTCCTCGGTTGCTTAAACTCACTTTTGAACGACATTTTTTTTCTATAAATAAAAAAATTAAAAAAAAATTAATTGTAAATTTAGTTATAAATTTGAAGTAGGTACCTTAGTAAAATTTTAAGAAATTTTCAAAAATTTTTAAATAGATCAACATGCCAAATATTAAATTGCAATCTTCTGACGGTGAAGTATTCGACACCGATGTCCAAATAGCGAAATGCTCAGGAACTATCAAAACTATGTTGGAAGATTGTGGTATGGACGAAGGTGAAGATGCAGTCGTTCCATTACCAAATGTAAATTCAGCCATTTTACGTAAAGTTTTGCATTGGGCAAATTATCACAAAGATGATCCACAACCAACTGAAGATGATGAAAATAAAGAAAAACGAACAGATGATATCTCATCATGGGATGCCGATTTCTTAAAAGTCGACCAAGGTAATATTGAAAAATTTGTACACATAAAATTGTTAATATCTTATATTTTTTTTTAATTTTTATTTTAGGTACTCTTTTTGAATTGATATTAGCTGCAAACTATTTGGATATCAAAGGCTTGCTAGACGTAACATGTAAAACTGTGGCAAATATGATCAAAGGAAAAACTCCTGAAGAAATTCGAAAAACATTTAATATTAAGAATGATTTCACTGCAGCAGAAGAGGAACAAGTTCGAAAAGAAAATGAGTGGTGCGAAGAAAAATAAAGTTTCTTAAGAAAACTAAGAAAATTGTCTATATTTAACCTTACAATATAAAATGTGTTTCCAAAAAATTATTTTGTGTTTGCTTAAAGACAGGAAAAAATTTGACAAACACGAATCATCGAAAAAAAATTTTCATATAATACTCTTTGTTTTAATGAAATGCTGCTGTTGGATAGCAAACATAATTTTTAATATTAGCAATGCAATAAATTGAAAAAAAATTGCTTTTTTGTATCAACTTAGTAGCAAAAAAAGTAAACAAATTTAATGAAAATAAAATTAATTACTTCAAAATTTATACATATAATATTATCTTGATCGATTCAATTTCTTTCTTTTACCATTTTTATTTGTGTTAAAATTAAACTTAAAAACAATTAATAAAGAAATGATTTAATTTGAATCGAATTTTTACTTAGGTGTCAGAAGTAAGATTTTTATTTAGACTTTCATATTGATATTGAATTTTGGTTTCCTACTATTTTGCAAAATTCATGGCGATGACTATCTATAAATTGTGAGACGTATTATGCTCAAACGCGTAGATTGTACTCCCGCGTAAAAGTTGAAAAATATATTTATATTTTTACACCATAGATATTTCTACACCAAAGATATATGCAATAACTTTATTTTTTTGTAACTGAACGGCGGCTGCACGTTGAGCATAAAAGGCAAAATACTCCAATTGTGATTTTATTTTATTTATTTCAAAATTCAATACATAATTAGGCCGTGGCCCATAATTACAGAATGTAAAAAAGTTTAAGACAATTATAATTATATTTACAATATACATAAAAATAAAGTTTCAAAAAGCAACTAATTACTAAAATAAAATAATAAATTTCTTTACTAAAGCAGAAAAATAAAAACCTAAATGGCAACCCATTTTCGAAATCATTATCATTACCACTTCCCGCATCGCCAACCAACACAAAAACCACAAAGCACCTCCCCACCAGCACCTGATTTTTAAAAACACCGAACCTGAACCAGTTTGGGTTCGCATTCGAGTTCGGTTTCAGTCCCTGCTTTCGATCCCTTATTCGTACACCAAAAAAATGGAGTTAATAATTAACTGTAAATCATGGCTCGGTAAAAAACGAAATTGACGAATTATTTTTTAACGTATAAAAGTTATATTAATTTTATTCTGAAATCAGTTTAACGAATTTTTCTAACAACAAAACCTAGAATAACATTTATTTATCTCAATTATGTTGAAAATACAAAAATCAAAATTTATGACCATTCCCAAAATTTATGGACTTCAATCTGGGAACCCCCCATTATCCAGTATTTTAAAATCCAGTCGAACAAAAATCCAGTTTTGAAAAAAAATCCAGTAGAGCCAAAATCCAGTAGACAAAATTTAAAATCCAGAAGACAAAATCCAGTAAGGCAAAATCCAGTGCCGATTTTAAAAAAAAAATTAAACAAAATTTCATATAAATATATTTATTTATTTATAAAAGGAAAATGTAATTAAAAATTGTTTAAAAAAAATAAAAATTAAAGTGAAACATTTATGGCAATCGCCTTCAGATATTCGAATTTCGTCATATTTCTTCGGTTAACAATAACGTTTGAAATATTTTTTTCTCGTTGAACATATCTTTTCTTTTTAATCAATTTATTCCCAGCTTTTACTTTTTCGATTTCATTCTTTCCAATAACTAATTCCTTACCCAATTCTTTTATTATTTGATAAACACCAAAATTTTTTTTACCCACTACAACTTTCAATCTCCGGTGCCACGCTTCTACCGAATTTTGTGTTTTAGGGAAATTTGCTTAGGACGCATGAAAAACTGTCCAAAAATTAGTTCTATATTTGGGATTCCGGTTCTTTCCTGTAGATATGTACCTATTGTGAATTGTATATTAAAATATAAGTATTATCCAGTAAAATCCAGTATTTTATAAAATAATAATCGGAACGCGCCGATTATTATTTTATAAAATACTGGATTTTACTGGATTTTGGCTTTCTGGATTTTGGCTCTACTGGATTTTTGACCACTGGATTTTGGATTTTCTGGATTATTTATTACTGGATTTTTTCTTACTGTATTTTGTCTTAATGGATTTTGTATACAGGATTTTGAAATACTGGATATCAGGAGTAACCCCTTCAATCTAACCAAATCTAGTTACGTTAAAAAAAATTATTTATGAAAAAAAAAAATCAATAAAATAAAAATAATACATATGTATGATGTATGTATTTTAAAAAAAATTCAAAAAATTCAATAATTGTTGTTGTTTTATTGAATTACGAACTGGTGGAATTATTATTGGTTTTCTGGAGGTTATTGCAAGTATCATATTATTAGTTGCAAGTATAATTGTGTATATAAAAGAAGTTATAGGTGTATTGAAACTGCTCGCACTGCTCGCATTGGGCCTTGTTGGATTAATGGCTGGCTGTTGTTTATTGAAAGGATCAATTCAGTATCAAAATGAATATATAAAAACATGGCTAGGATTGGCTTTTGTGATTTGTTTCTTGGTAGTTATCCAGACTGTATCACTCCAAAGCGCTTTCACATATTATATTATTATTGAAATAACAATTGAAATAGCTGTAGCAGCTTATTTGTGGTTGTGCATCTTCTCGTTATATAAAGAGAATAGTGAAACCTAATTCTCTACAGAATGCAAAGAAATCTTATTAATAATCGTAAAAATACAAATGTTTCATGCATTTTAGTTTATAAAAATATTATATTCATAAATTAAATCATAAATGTACAAATTTTTTATTTTTTATTGTCATTTTTATGTAAAAATTTTAGAAAGACTTAACTAAGTCGACGTGTTACTTAACAAAATTAATTTACATTTATGTAAAACATAAAATTAAATTTAAATGATACATTATTTGTAATATATGCAACCGACTAATGTGAATATATAATATATAAAAAATATAACACCTCACTGAACTCTTCTGGCTTTAAAATATTTTCTGAAAATTCAATATTTAAAATTGTTTTTTTTATCGTTGAAGGAATCTCAATGCATGTACCTTTTACTCCTTATAAAAACTTGTTTATACGTTATTCGTAATGATTTTCAATTTTCTAAACAGAGAAATTTAAATCTTTGGTATAATTTCAAATTTCAATATGAATTTGTACACAAGGGTGACAGTGTCATCTAGAACTATTTTTTACTCTCTGGGTAGTGGGTACTACACCTTTTTTAATTATCTTATGAATAATGAAGTACATAATTTTATGTTCATAGATAAGTGTCTTGATTTAGTAAAAAAAAGAAAACTTGAAATTAAAATTTTATTCATTTTTTTTTTCTAATTTAACAATACCTAACACTTTCTATTTTTGTTATTAATAATTAAGAACTTCTCAACTTACATTTGCTTTTCATTTTGTACATTTACCAAATAACAGGATCAATATAAGATAATCTTAGGGAACAAAATAAAAGCGTTTACTATTGAAATTTAAAAAAAGTCACAGCATTAGAAAATAACACTGTTAAAAATTCTCTGGATCAAGTTCATCAAATCTTTTTAATTTCCATTTTACAAATTCTCGAAAATGGTTTACTAAGTTAACTACTGTTCTTGTTCTCAGACAAAATAAACTTTAAAATCAACATAATGTCTTAAAGATGTTTTAAAATAAATTTAGAAGTTAGAAGTTAAAACAAAAATCATAAAACTTTCGAAAATTGGGAATTTCTATTAAGTCAAATTTATTATTAAGTAATTAAAAAAAAAGAGTGAATAAATTACAAATTAAGTTCTTTAACAAAAATAAAGAAAACTTTAAGGAGTTTTGAAGTCAATAAAAATAATAATATACTACCTACATACCCATTAACATTAACTTCCATATAATATAGATATTTAAGGATGAAAACATTTTATAAACAAAATTATAAAAGTTATATTATCGACGGACGAATGCAAATAAGAGATATTAAAAATACCAAACAAATTAGGATCAAAATTTTCCAATTTTGATATCTTGCCATTCTTGGTAAAAACACAACAAAAGAGGTTTTCTTCTTCTTTTACCTTAATACAGGGGCAATTCATCTGCTCTTGTTTTTCTGGTTATTCTCCTTTTTTTAACTTTTTTTTTTTTGTATTAAACGAATGTTATAATGGTGCCCCAGAATCCAAAAAATCTCTACTATATAAGAGAGAAAAAGGAAAATCCTAAATAATTTTTATACAGAATTTTTCTTTTAGGAAAAAAAAATTTTTTTTTCCTCAAATGAAATTGAATCGTTGTCGGATATTAACGTTATTTCTATAAAAATAATAATAATTAAAATAAAAAATTTTAGAACTTAAATTAATTTATTTGTTCAATTTCATCTAAAGAGGTTTAATACTAAATTAAAATGTAATAATAATAAAAATATCGTTTTAAAAATAATGGTGAAAAAAAATTAAAATTTATACATTTCAAGAAGAAAAATATATATAATATATATGCATTACATATGTATGTATACGAAGAACTTTGGTGCAAAAAAAAAAAAAAATAATTTTATACATAGGGGAAATTAAAAAAAAATATATTTCTTAGCCTATTTGAAAAATATATGCCAAAAAAACCTAAATATATATTTATTTTATTTTTCGAGAATATATCTACCAATAAATTAAAGGAAATTATTTTTAATAATTTTGTAATACTTTTTATTTTTAAACTTTAATTTGAGAATGAAAATTTTTAGCAAAATAATAAAGAACCTTTGGAAAAGTTTTTAAGTCCACTTCAAAACTTATGTTGATCATTAAATCTTTACTTCGACTGACTGCGGGTTTTCGTTAACATTATTCTTTATTCTGATTTTTTTTTAATAAAAAATAAGTGTATTCCCAGTATTCCAATATAGATAGTTATGTATGAAATCGTCATACCTCTCAGTTTAAGAAGTAACGATATCTCCTTTCATTACATTTCAACTCTTTGTATTTTTTAATAAAATATAAACTGACGATTTTAGGTTTACAATACGCTGAATGTCAATTATGACGGGTTTCGAATTTTACTTTTGTCCATTTCGATACAGTATTTTTAGTATTATGAAATTTTCAAAGATAATATTCGAAATAAATAATTAATCCTGAAGTGCTGGCGCATACAGTGAGTTCTTACCGTTTAATCTGCTGTTGACACTCCTCCCAAGTTATCAAGAACAAAATAATACTTACATTTTAAAGTTCATATCTTGATCATAAATTTAAAGATATAATAATAAAATATTACTTTTTCAATTTATTCAACAGAAGTCGTATTTTGTAAAACATCAATTATATACTTGCAAACATATTTTATGTACAAGTACAACAGAAATCTCATTAGAGATGAAAAATAATTAATAACATTGAATTTTCTTCGTATTCGGATAAGAAAAATTTCCTTTATTCGTGAAAATTTCACCCAACAACATTATGAAATTATAAAAAAAAAATAATAATTAAAATTATCAAAAAAAAAAAACTTAAGTATGATATGATGTGTATCTATCTAGTAAGGTGTATAATAATATTTTGAAAATATTTGTGCACTTGATCCAATTAAAATTTAAAATTGTTTTTTTTATTATTTATTTAAAGTCATGTATGAATGTAAATATCGTAAAAATAAAAATCACTTCAAAATTTGGTCTACAAAATTTTCTCTTATATAATTATGTATATCACTTATCAAAAGAGAAAAAAATTTATTATAATAATTTACAAATATTTGCAAAAAATCTCAACCAAATTTAGAATTAATTAGTTTAGTAAGTTCCTTGACATTATAAATAAAAATCAATAAACCTAAACCAACCTAATTAATGGAATTTTTACGTAACACTGGTACGAAAAAAAAATTTTCTTACAACCCAAAACCTCACTTACAATATGACAGAACATTTATCATGAATATTAATTATAATAGTTCTAAGTAATGATAGTTAAACCTCTCTTCTATAATGTTAAATTACATTGATTTAATAATTTACTATGATAGTTATTAGTTGCAAAACATTTTTTTTTATTCAATCTATTTTTTATAACCATTAAAATACCATTAACAACTAAATAAACAATGCACTTGAAGAATATGAATTGATATTTCTAGTGTTTATTTTGCATTATATTTGATATATTTTACAAAAATATTTATCTTGCGACTTTTGCTAATTTAGTATATACAGTACCTACCTATATATTATTTTATAAGTATTTACAAAAATACAAAAGTTAGTATTTTTTTTTAAATAGACTACTATTACATAAAAATTGTTACATAAAAACAAAATTAAAAAAGATTTAGATATTTTTATTTCAACTTTTACTAAAGGTACATTTTCACATAAACCAGACACAGCATCTGAATCTGAAAACGGCACCAGAATTCAGCAACAGAATCTTTATATTTTATTTTTACACAAATCAGAATCTGAAACCGAATATTATAAACTTTAATATGAAAAATTATAATAATTTTACATTCTAACACAGGCCAGAACCAGAAGAACAAGTTTCTCGCACTTATTTTGATTCTGACGCTGCAGAATAAATTCTGCGCAATTTATGGGATTCTGATTCTGATTCGTACCTTAAGAGTTAAACTTGAACATTTAATATTTCTAATATATAATGAATTACTTGCATTGAAAATCTATCTTAAACAATATGAATTAATTAAATTATGAAAATAATAATAAAAACATTATTATTAACTTAATTATATGTATATGTAAAACAAAAACTTCAAAATAAAAAAGTTACATTATAAATTAATTGAAGATACTTTTTTTTTAATTTCAAATAACTATCCAAAATAAATTTATTGGAAAAGAAAAATTCCAAAGAAACCAAAGTTATAAAAAGTTCGAGAGACGTTTGAAATAAACATTCCGACAAATCAATTTAATCCAAATAAGAAATTTTTTGGTGACTTTAAGCCGCAAATGGAATAAAATTTAAAAATTAAGTCAACTTTAAAAATTAAAGAAAGTACCACCTACCTAACTATATAATTTCCATGTTACGTCAAGTAACTGATATAAGGTACCAGATTTGAAAAATTTATAAAGATATTTCGTTTTAATTGAAGCATAAGCAATACACAAATTTTTTAATCTTATATATGCTGTACACACACATGGTACATGCTACTTACATAATATTAGTATGGTATATACATATATTTATTATTATTACTTTTCTTCAATATATCTTATGAAAATCCTAAAATATATTGAAAAAAGATTAAAAAAAAAAACAAAAAAAAAATTACACCGAAAAAAAAATCGTAGCAAATATTATATACGTAGGTGTAGGTACATCATTTATATCTTTACAACTCAAAATTAGTTCGATAGTAAATTTATTATCTCTATAATAATAGTAAAGTTGTATATTATATAAAAAGAAAAAAAAAAAAGAAAATAAATATAAAAAGAAAAAATTAAAACAACAACTAATAAATATTAATAAAAAATTTATGGATACCATTTACCATTTTAATAAAAAAAAAAAAAATTATTTTAATTGGGGTGATTTTTTTTTTTTTTTTTTTCAAAAATTTTCTTTTTCTTCTTATAAAAAAAAAATGAAATGAAAGTCCTTATGAAAACATAAATTTTTTTTTTGTTATTATATAAGGGGAGAAAAAAAATATTGTCTTTTATTATTATCCTTCAGAGATTTTGGAGAATTTAATGTGAGTGTAGAAAAAAAAAAGTTAAGAATAAAATAAACATTATTTTTGAAAAGAAATGTTTTTTTTACATGGTAAACATTCTGTAATTTTTTTTTAAGTAACAAACAAACACATGCAAAAGGATCAGCTTTTTATTTAAAAAAAAAAAAAAAAATAAAATAAAGGAAAATTATCATTTTTAGAGTATACTGGGTAGCTAATATCTTGAATTCCTAAACTTAATAAGGGCTAAAAAAATATATGCTCAACATTAACTTAAAAGGTATATGAAATACGAAAACGACGGCTATCGGATTACGAAAAATTATTGTTTTATTCGTGCTAAAAAAATTAAAAATTTGTAATAGTGCCGAAGACTTAATAGGCCACAACAGTGTTAATTGACTGTTCGTAGGAATGTTTTAACTTTCTTTATAAATGAACCGATTTCTATAAGTCAAATAGATTTTTATAGCTAAAAGACGTCCCGAAAAAGTTTTATTCGTTCTTTTATCAAATAAAAAAAAAAAATTAAAAACTTTCGCTTTCGTCAGAGGTCTAAAGGTGATACAAAATAAAATTAACTTTTGTAACGACGAAAAATAGAAATTTTGGAAAATTTAGGGAATTTAGGCAATAGTAATATATAGCACAGTATGTAAATTATTATTATTTGGAATATTTGAAACAGTATCACACTTGTGCAGTTTAAAGATTTTTTTTGGAAAAACATTGACAATATTATATGATTTTTCCGGTTTTTTTTTTTTTCATTTTAACTTTCAAGTTTTAAAGTAAAGTAAATAAATATATCCTTTTCCTTAATCCAGCAGTGTTTTTTACCCAAAATAAGCGTTCTTTAATCGCATTGTAATCCTTTTTTTTTTTTTTTGTTTTCGTGAATGATAAAATAAAATAAATTTTCTCATACAATTTATATTTATTCACTTCTCTAATTATCTCGGAAAAACTTTCTCTTGGGCCCATCATAAAGTAAAAAAAAAAAAAAAAATTATAATAATAATAAAAATGAAAATTGAAAGAAAAAAAAAAAAACAAAACGTGCTGGTGAGAAATAAAAATTTTCAAACAAAAAAAAAAAAAAGAAAAATAAAATTCACCCGAACTAATGTATCTCTAGTACTAAAAATTGTGTTCACTAAGTTAGTATATATAAAAATTAGTGTTACGAAAATAATTTTATTTAAAAAAAAAAAAAAAATATTTATAAAAAGCTAATAAAAAAAAAATTATAATAATAATAATAATATTTCGGTAAAAGTTGAAGGATATTTTTTTTTCATTTTCTTTTCTTTAAATTTTCTTCTTTTTCCTATACAAGAAAATGTAAAAAAAAAAAAAAAAATTATACTTAAAATTTTTCTTCTTTTTTTCTTTAAATATTTAATATTTATAGGATCAGGAATAAAAATTCAAAATAAAATAAAATAAAATTAAAAAAAAATTAAAATAAAATATATAAAAAAAAAATTTTTTTTTGATATGGTGAAAATGTATTTAATTTTTATATTTATATGGTAATTGTTTAAATTTCTTCATATTGAATACATATGTGTATATTATATTTTTTTTTTGTAGACTTTTTCTAAGTGTGAAGTTCTCTTGGGAAATTCATGTCATGCGCATATAAATTTACAAATATATGATGTTTAAAAAAAGCAGTGTTGGTGTGGTTAAATAAAAATAAATAAATAATAATAATAAAATAAAATTATTTTTATTTAAATAAATAAAGAAATTTTATGGCACTTCAAAAAAATTTTTTTTCGAGTTATCGAACTTAAAAACATTTTGATGGTTAGGATTAGTATGGGGTAAAAATTTCCAAAAAAAAAAAAACTTTATGGAAATAGTAGATATCGTTGGTGTTGTGCCAGAATCACGAATCTTACTTATTCGCGATTTTGATGAAGAGGGGTAATTCTCTCTTTTATGTCAAAACTTTCATTTCATTATCTATAAGTAAAGATATATATTCAAGTTTTATTTTTTTTTCGCCAATATACAAAAAATAAAAAAAAATGCTTGATAATGTTTTATTAAAGTCACGAAACTGCATTTTCCTTATTATGATATTTTTTTTTAAATTTTATTATTACAGTTTTTCGATATTCGGAAATAATATTGAAGAATCGTGTTAATTGCAAAAAAAATCTAACAAGAAAAAGTATTCAGATTCGGATTTAAATATATGAATAGAATGTATTAAATGTTCTTAGCAAACATCAAGTATGAAAAGAAAAGCCAGTTTGCCGGTCTAAAAACTAAAGGGATCAGCTGATCAACATTTTTTATCTTAAGAAATTAGCAGTCTTACAATATAATAAAAAAATTCTGCAACTCAAAAAAAATTTATAGTATTTTTGCAAAAATACATTTCGAGCCAATATATGCTACTTTATTATAAATATCTCCAGCTTACAAATAATATCATCGCCATAATATCATTTTATATTGAAGTTTTGAAGTTTGTTTATAATCATATAAAATTAAATATTGGAATTTTTTTTTTAGAATATTTTTGTTTGTCGACGACACACCAAATTTTTCTTAATTGAAGGTTGTAGCTTTTGTACCTCCAACAAATTAAACCAATTTTCAATGACACACGAAATGTTTTAAAAGAATTTCATTGAAAAAAATGTAGTTCCTTGCAATCGCCCCTGATTTAAATTTCATTATATTTTCTCATTAGTTCTTTTTCCGAAAATCCATGAATAAATATCTACTCAAAGTTTCACCTTCAATATCTATTCTTCTTTTTTTTTATTTTGACATTAAATTTGTATGTATAAGTTTAAGTATGTGTAATGTATAGTGAACAATATATTATATACTTATCTATAATGAAATGATTTTAATGTGGGAAAAAAATTTTTTAGAGGCTAATCTTGTAGTATGACGTAAAATTGCATTAAATGCAATAACAAAAGCTAAAAAAACAAAATTTATATGTTGATGTATAGAAAAATAAACTTTAAAGTTTATATCCGTAAATATTTTTGTTCAACTAAAAATTGCTTAATGTTTTTATAGATTTAAATCGGATATTCTTGATTTTTCTCTCAAACTTTTAATTTTTTTTTTATTTTCGTTTCGATAGAACATGAGTATTTTATAAAATAAAAAATAATTAATTTTAATTCTCTTTCTCACTAAATGTTTCTTGTTAAATTAATTGAAGTATGCATGAATTTATGTATGTAGGTAGTTCACGGATGGATATACAAAAATAAAAAAGTCAAGTGTATCTATCAGATACACTCTCTGCTGATCTTAATAAGGTACAATTTTCTATAATTTGCTTTCCTGTACATTTTTAATTTGTTTTAGTCC
The DNA here is from genome assembly GCA_964007475.1 of Hybos culiciformis. Classification (NCBI taxonomy): domain Eukaryota; kingdom Metazoa; phylum Arthropoda; class Insecta; order Diptera; family Hybotidae; genus Hybos; species Hybos culiciformis. The sequence continues at coordinate 30,895,647 of OZ023275.1, forward strand.
TCCTATAAGAGAATTCGCAAATTATTTTGTTTGATTATTTTTAATTAGCTTAAACTTCATATAATATTTGAGTTATAATTATAGACAAGAAAGATATACAAACGAAAAATGAAATATTAAAATTATATAATAATATTAAATATCATTTCAATTAAAAATTTCGTTGCCCCAATTTTTAAAGATGATAAATGAATTTTATGTATGTAAACACATTAAATAATTATAACGATCTTAATGCTTTACGTTCAGGCTACATTGTCTTAATGCGGACTACATTATTGTAGTAATATGACTATTTTTAATTATTTTTCAATTAAAAAGAAAACTCTTGGTCTGTTTCTCTGTCCTCGATTATAAGACTAAACCGCTGGACTGATTTGGCTGAAATTTTGAAAATAAGTAGCCTAAGGACCGAGATGTTTATAGGACGCTATAGTAATTTTAATCCGAGGCCCCAACGAAGCCGATAAAATGTTGTAACTGTGAATTCGAATTGACTATTTAAAAGACTGGATGTCGAAATGCTCCCATCCGAGGCTCAAGGGGAGAGGACTATAAAGCAAATTTTGAAATGTATGATTTAACAGCTATATGTATATGTATATATAGCATCATATGTTTCAAAACAGTGTCGATATTGAAGTAAGTTCGGCACTCTTTTAACTTTTGTACTTATTTTAAAACAATATTTGGCACATTTATCCTATATATATATTTATTGTAATTTTGTTTCTGCCAAATTTTTTTTTTTTTTTTTTACTTACATGCTGTATAACAATAATTTTTATTCAGTTTGTTTGTTTTTTTTTTTTTTCGTACTGAAAAAAAAAAAAAATTCTGTCAAAATGAAACTTTATTTTATGTGGTTCATTTTCGATCTAAATTTTGAACTAAAAATATTTCATTGAAAGAGAAATACATATTTACTTTTTTGGAAATATTAACTTTTGTTGTTTTTTTTTTTTTTTTTTTTTTGAATTTAAATTTTAAATTTTTATTTTGATTAAAACAAAACATAAAACAGCAAAGAAAAAAAATTTTGTATAATAAAAATAACACAAATAAAAATAAAATAATAATATTTAAAAATTAAAAAAATAATACTAATTTCTAAAAAAATTAATTCAAATTGAAAATTAATTCTTGTGTGAAATTGAAATTTTAATTTAATTTGATTTTTTTTAATTTTTTTTTTTTTTGTTTTCATATTTTTATTCTTAATATTATTTAATACATAATAATTTCTTGTTCGAAAGCCAAAATAAAGTTTTTATTAAAAATAAAATTTTAATAAATATATGTTTTCGTGAGAAGAAAAAAAAAAACAAAAAAAAAAAAAAAAAGGAAAATAAAACCGACTGTAGACAAAAATTATTTAAAAATAAATAATTTTTTTTTATTTATTTTTTTTTTTTTTATGTGTTTATTTTAATGTATTTATTTTTCAAATAAAAGTGAAAAATTTTATTGAGCAAATAAATGCGTTAAAAAATGCAAACAAAAAAATAAAATAAGGCTCATATCGTGTGCACAAAAAACAAAAAGAAAAAAGTGCGAAAAAACCAGAGAAAAAAAATAAATTTTTTTTTAAATTTAAAAATATTTGGTTTTTTAATTTTTGACTTATGGGAGGGGAATGTTAATTTTTTTTTTTTTGATAGAAATGTTTGACATTTTTTTCTGGGGACTACATGATTTCGCTTCCGGAGATAGTTATAATATTGAATATTGAATTGTTTGTAGAATTTTCTTTCAAAATTTTTCTTGGATTTAGCTTCTCAGCTAATCCAGATAATTTTTGCTTCAATTGGTTCCTTGGATCACAACTGCGGCAGTGACCGAAAATGCAACTATATTATATACGCTGTTGTATAGAAAACACAGTATCGTTATTTTTATTTTGTTTTTTTTTTTTTACATATTTCTAATCACATTTATTTATATAAATTAATTTTTATTAATTTTTTGGTTTTATGAAAATTTTACTTACAATTGTGAAAATTTGTATTTTTAATGAAAATGTTATCCACTTTTTAGGAAACTGAACTCAAAAATTAAAATATTTTTATAAGGAAAAAAAAGTGCTAAAAAAGAAACAAAAAAAAAGTGGAACGAGGTGTTTTTTGAAGCACTATGCTGAGCTCGTAGATATTGGTTCTTTAATTTTTGCTCTAGGTACCTACATTCAGGCCCGGTCCTAGCTGATTCGGCGCCCTGTGCCTATTTTGAAAATTGCGCCCATAAGCATAGTAAAGTCATTTTCACGTCACCATTGAGGTACACCAGGCCTGGGCAACCCGAAACATAAGCGAGCCAATTTTAAGAAATATCAAAAATTAAAGAGCCGCAAATTTTTTTAATAATTATAAATGTATATAAGAAAATCAATATATTTAATTTTTGATTTATATACCGTTTTAAAATATTAAAAATTAAATAAAACAATAATTTTGATTTATAATTATGAATTTTATACATTGTTCAAAATATATAATTCTTCAAAATTAATTGTAATTTTAATGATGACACCCTTAATTGATTTGTTCAATTCTCGTCCGTCATTGAAACTCGATGTTTATTTTTACAAAATAATAAAAATTCTTTATTTGTAGTTTACAGTGGAAAAAAAATTATTGATTTGTAGTTTAGGGTGCAAGAAAATTCTTTATTTGTAGTTCTTCGAGCCGAATGCAGTGTAAAAAAAAATGATTTCCGGAGCCGCATAAATTTATGTTAAGAGCCGCATGCGGCTCAAGAGCCGTAGTTCAAAGTCTGAATTAGACTATACTAAATCGCTTTTTTTAACGAGGTATTCCCAGTAGTTCTAGTGCTAGTCCTCAAATAAATATACATACACTAGGTAGAAAAAGTCTGCGTACGGGCTCGTTTTCTTATTTTTTGTTCCACATGTTCCCAGTTTTTGATGTCATTTAAAAGGAATCTGTAAAAAAAATTTTTTTAACAAAATTTAAATTTTGAGAAATATCAATTTTTGGAAAAGTCTGCGTACAGCCGGTTTTAATGCCGCGTCTCAAAAATTAACTAATAATGCCATTTGAAAGGCAATTGAATGTAGATAATTTTGCGCCATATAATTTTATCTGTACGATAAGTGAAAGTGTCAAAAATCGCCTTTGAAAATCATAAAAAGAAGCGGTTCTAACCTATTTTTCAGCAGTTCTAAGCTATAATTTTTGACACTTTCCCTTATAGTACAGATAAAATTATATGGCGCAAAATTATCTACATTCAATTGCCTTTCAAATTAGATTACTAGTTAATTTCTGAGACACGGCATTGAAACAGGCTGTACTCAGACAGTTCAAAAAATTGATATTATTTCTCAAAATTTAAATTTTGAAAAAAAAAAAAAAATGTTTTCACAAAAAAACTTTTTTCATAGAGTATTTTTAAATGACATCAAAAACTGGGAACATGTTGAACAAAAAATAAGAAACGAGCCCGTACGCAGACTTTTTCTACCTAGTGTATACCAAAAAAAATATTTACATAAATACTATGTTGATTTTATTCTATGCTGAATTCTTATTTGCACATTATACAATGTGCAATTTGACCTCGGTATACAAAAAAAATTGTATACTGTGTTGATTTTTTTCTGGGTAGCACAGTAGTCAATTTCGAATGGATTTGCATGTCCTTGACTACAAATCGCTTGGCGCCCTATTCGTTAGGCGCGCTGTGCAAGTGCACATCATGCACATATAGCAGGACCGCCCCTGCCTACATTATGCAGATTTTTTGTTTGATTTTATCAAATTTTATAATACATCCTCTATTTAATAATTTTTAATACATAAAGCTCATATACATAGGTTCTGCGAAAAAGTATAAAAAAAAAAAATGGTAAGCTTCGTACCTCCTTCCTCTTTTCCCAATTTTTTTTTTTTTAATTTCACTTATTTATGCGACTTGATTATAGATGGTTAATAAAAAATTATATACATACATTATACACATAATCGTATAATATAAATTCTGTGGTTCAGATTACAATAACAAACTACAAAAAAAAAATATATTTTTTTTTTATTCATCAGACAATATTATCGTTATTAAGTTAACGTTGCAGTTTGTTTATTATCAACATATTTTTTGTTTTCAGTAGGTATTCCGCAGTATATTCATTCATGTTTTTTAGGGTATTAGTTAGAGTAGTAAAATAAAGGTTTTCAAAACGTAAATAATTTTTCTTTTCTCTATATTGAATTGAACTTTGAATCGAATTTATAATATGAAATAATTACACACTATATCATATAATTAAAATTTGAAGTCATTGAGCAGAATTCATCCTTAAAGACTACAATCAAAATTAAAGAAAAAAAATTGGATTCTAAATTCTGATGCAACTCTTGAAATTTACCCTTATATAGGTTAATATTTTAACAAGTTTTTTGAGTCACTGTTTGTTAACTATCTCTACCATAGCGTAAAAAATTTTGCTTTATATTATGAGTAATTGTACTTTAGAGTTTTATCTCTAAATTCGCAAAAACAAAAAATATAATAACATTATGTATAATGGATATAGAAAATGTATATAAATTACTATGACGTTCGAGAAAAAAAATTTTTGTTTGAGATAAACTCACGTAAATATATAACACATAATGATATCTATATTTATTTATTATGCACTGCAAACCACATTATGGAGTGCATATGAGATTTTGTTTCTTCGGTCAAGGATATTTTTTGGCATATTCCCATTTTACCATTTTTAGTTTTTATTCAAATTTTAACATGATAATTTTATCAAATTTTTACCTTTTAAATAATAAATTTAATTAAATTTTAAATTTATTTTTATGTATATACATATATAATATAACATAATGTTTTATGCTCAAATAAATATGTAAACAAACATTATTATGTATATGTATAAATTTGTACCTATATTTATAATGTATATAAAATGTAAAATGAAAAACAAAAAAAAAAACAACAAAAAAAGATAATATGTGTATATAGTACACATTATTATATGTATATAATTCATTAATAATAATTATTAATTAAAAAACAAATATAGTATACCTACGACCATATTATATTATTATGTACCAAATATCTATACATACATATAAAAATATAAATATTCATATTAAAAAAAAAAAAAAATATATATATCTACATATTTTTTTTTTTTTGTTTTTTAACATTTTTGGTGACTCTCTATCATTATCCTTTCGCATAAAATTTTATGTAAATGGATAAATTATTATATTATAAAACACTATACGACAATTTCATATAAATATACCTTTTGTTTATTTAAAATTTAATAGAATAATTAATTTTGGAACTCACAGCAGAAAATAATAATAGTAGTAATAATAATAAATAATAAAATTAAATAATAATTAATTATTAATGAATTTTGCTTAATGTTTTATTACAATAAAAAAAAAATTAAAAGATATTTATAAATTAAAAAATAAAATAAATAAATAAATTTATAAAAATAAAAAATAAAATTCTATATTTTATTTAAAAAATGAAATAATTTTATCAGTCGAATAAAATCTCTAATTTAGTGAATATTTTGTTTTGCATAATATTGAAATTTAAAATATATATATATATATATAATATATATAAAATTAAATATAAAAAATAATTAAAATTAAAAAATAAAGAATTTTTAAATCATACGAATTTATTTATTAAATAAAATTAATAAAATTGCAAAAATTAGTTTTATTTTTGAAAATTATAAATTGTTATATTTATTAAATTACGTTTTCTATATAAAATTAAAAAAGCATTTAAATAAAAAATTTACTTCGGAATAAGTGAAGAAGAATGCCAGTCAAAAAACAAGGTTAGTACACTGGTTAATTTTTTAATAAGTTTTTTTTTTCTATTATTAAGTTATTAAGATATTTGATTTCAAACTTTTGGAATTACTAAAAAATAAAATATCCGATGCTCCTTATTTGAGTCTTCTATATCGATTTCTTTGATCGTATTAATATAGTTATTGTTCTATACTTGTTATATATTATAAACATTAAATAATTATCACTACACTATAATATATAAGTATTAAAAAAGAAGCTAATCCTTACTACGTAATCAAACTGAAGAAAAAAGTTTCAGTTGGGTTGGCGGATGAACAAAACAAGCGAAAAAACTTTTATTTAAAATATATGTAATTAAAATCTATACAATCGGGCAAATTATCATCAAAATAATTTAAAATTTTCAAAATTCGAAAAATTATAAAAGAAAATTTACTTTAAAAGAACACATTTTGAAAGAAAATCATTATGAATTCTTGTTAAACCTTTTGCAAGACAAATTTTCAATTTTATAAATTGAAAAAGAAAAAAAATTATAAATGTCCTAGTCCTGTACATAATAAATTACAAACTTAATAATTAAATAAGAAAAACATATATTTTTCTTTTTTAGTTATTTAATTTTTCCGTGCTAAAAGCATTTCCTTGTTAATTTCGTACATAATTTCTTAAAACTTTCTACATATTTGAGAAAAAGTATATAAAATGCTACATATCTATCTACTACTATATAATAACACCTATATATGTCCTTAAATTTTAATTTAATGTGGGAATAAAAGCTTTTTAAAATTAATATCTTAACCTTTTAACTAAAAAGTTTCAAGATGGAAAGAAATAATATATTTTATCGATAATCTTAAAATAAAATATTAAAAATAACTTTTTATCCAAATTTAGCTATATTATTTCAATTTAAGTATTAGAGAATTGGATTTTCGAATTAATTTTATTTGATTATAGATATTTTCAATTTACAACTTCAACCAAGCATATTTTTTAATTTCAATCAATGTATCAACAAAAATCTTATAAATTGACTTTCTATAAAATCAATTTATTTTAATTTAGCCCTGAAATATACGAAAAAATGTATGTATGCAATTACTAAAATTTATATGTTAAATGTGATAAAAGAAAAAGCATACAACTTCAACTGGCATAAATTATTTGGTTTATAACAAACTACGAAAAAAAAAAATAATAATAATAAACATTTGGTACTTATGATGATAAAAATAAGTCTATCAGAACTTGAAATATCGGCACCTGGTAGTAACACTTAATATTTTTTAAGAGCAGAAAGCATACATGATTAGTTTGATAAAGTTTTCCTATGCCTGCCATATACACTTACAGGCACACAACACGAAAGTTATATTAAAAGGTTATCAGAATATTAAAATTATACAACTAGGATGTCTCAATTATACATAAATTGTTTTACGATAAAAATTTGCATGAAAAGTATCCGGTTTTAGTAAAATTTAATTTTTTTCCTCACATTTTTAATAATCGTTTTTTTTTTCAATTGCAATACGAAAAACACTAGGTATATGTAAATCGAATCAAAATACATAAATGTTAATAATTTTCCTAATTTAAAAGCGATAGTCAAGTCAAGTTTCTAAAGTTTAATATCAGTATTTCATTGCGTACCGATTGTTGGTTTTGTTCCTAAGACTTCAATATTTTGCTAACTTTGAATTTACATTAAAACGGATTTCGTAGTATTTAAATAACTTTTTTTTTTAATTTCGAAACGAAAAATAATAAAAAAAAAAATAATTTTTTGGAAATTATAAGTGTATAAAAATATCTGGTACTTTTTGAAACACCCTTATTACATGATAAATCTATCAATGCAATTTAACATAAATTTTGTTGTAAAGTTCTTTCTGACACGAAAAACCCAAAATCGTTTTATAACGAATTTTCAACGTCTTTCATACATATTTTAATACAACAAATTCAATAACAAGTAAAAACGAGTAACACTGAAGAAACTGCAACACTAAGCTAAATCTAACCTTGTAGGAAATGGAAAATATTACTTAAGTTTTTGATGATATTTTCTTAATTTTAAAGAACAAATTAGTTAAAATATTTTTTTTTTGAATTAAAATAGTATTTAAACATCTTTTTTTTTCTTAAAATGGTCTAACTATAGGGACTGTGGTCTATAACATGTGTTTTTGAATGTAATTGACTAAGAGACTTTTATATAAAATCTATATATATAATTATTAAAATTGTCTTAAACGTTGATCTTTGTTACAATTTTATTTTTAATAAATAAAATAAAAAATATTTAACTACAAGTAAGTATATATCGGAACTTATTTGTTCTGTATATAATATTATTCATATATTTATTTTTATTATGTGTTTACATTAAAGGATATTTATATTATATATTTTAATAAATTTTTTTTTTTTTATATTAAAATATGCATAGGCTCTATTTTATTTTTCTTCTTTTTTTTTCTAATATAATATTTTCTCCTTTATTTATTAAAAATAATAATAAAAAAAAATGAATATAAATCAATATAGTTATTTTTATATAAATTTTCGAATAATAGAAATTAACTTGAGGCAAAATTTTGTACATATAGAACGAAAAAAAAAAGGATCAAAATATTTTTCTAACAAAATATATATTTACCACGAAATTTCTTATATATGTATTTGGTTCTTGTAATGCCATAAAAAATGAAATTGACGTTTTTTTTGAAAGACAGAATTCGTAATATAAAAATATGTAACTTCAAATATACAATGTACATTTATTTTTTGATAATTGATTATTTTAGAAATAAAATGGTGGTAAGACGGGCCAAGTATATTATCAACTCGAAAAAATTTATTTTTTTTTATACTCGGTTTAGGATCATGTTTAGTTTTATTATGATTATAAAATTTAATTTTTAGTAAAAGTCAAAAAATGTACTGGAAAATTTTAGATAAAGAAAAGAAACATCTCTCTAGAAAACTCTAGGCTAAATTTTTATCGGTATTGTGACTGTTCTGGAAAAATCACACATTAGAATAAATACAGAGTCGAACAAAAATCCTGACTGTGGTTAGTTAAAATTTTCAATGTTTCTTATGCAAAGTTTTGCATCACTTTACAATAAATAATAACTTTAAAAATAATTTATCTATATTTATGTTAGGTTAGGTACCAATAATTAAAAAAAAAAAAAAAAATAGGAATATTTATTAAAGTTATAATATGATGTATAGTTAAGCTCCCTTACCGTCGAATTTTTCCGAACGAAAATAAGAAATTATATACATATGTGTCTGAATGAATGAAAATATAATATAATAAAATTCCTTCAGGTATAAAATAAATTTAGATAAATTGCATTTTATCTTTTTGGCAAAAAATCTTTGGTTTTTTTTTTTTTTTTTTGCTATGCACAAGGT